>OX401911.1:9700623-10174067 GCA_947859195.1 Drymonia ruficornis | reverse complement strand
GTTGCGTTGTCGTCGCAAAATTTTGTACTGGCGCATCACCCTCCCCCGCTTCGTCTCTCGCCCGTCGACCCTTTGATCCGTTGCAACGACGCAGCGCAACGCGCTAGTGGGGCCTCGCCCTAACCATTCCAGTTTTAGCGTACGATAAATTGATGCGCCCCATACACGTGAGGATTCTGTGTAAGTAATAAGTGTAATAGCCCCGCGGCGGGGCTATTATATAACTCCGTTGACAGCTCATAGTGAACAACTACTGGCAAAGTTATCATCGATTGGCTGTCAAACAGCTAGTTTCGTATTACCTATCTCCAGTTATCAACTGAAATGACGTCATCTCGGTGATGGTCACCGGTGTGTAGTTTGACAGGAGTTTTTGTATCGATAAACCAACTATTGGTATTACGTAAGGCAAATGGACATCAAAACGTTAGTCACTGGACTTGTCAAAGAGGTTCGCGAAAGCAACTACTAAAGGCTGGTGATTTATAAGTTTTCAGTGATCATCACTATTAACTGATAATGTTAAAAATAAAGAGAAGGGGTTTATAGCGTGTGCGATACGCGGATATTCTTTTTGGAAGGATTAATTGTTTATTTGGTCAAAGCAAGGAATTTTTATGGGTCAAAGGCATGGATGTATTAACTCAGGATGCGCTTCGCATGATCTTCCCCTCTAGCTTTTTTTGATAGGTACTAGACCAAAAATCTCTGACACGTATATAAAAACTGTTTTCGAAATCGATTTGATCAGAGTAAGTATCGTTTCCGCGGTGTAAGGTGCTCCGTGAAAAATGCCGAATTGTCCCATTAAACATGTGCAAAGAAATTACAAAAAATAGTAATATACAAAAAGATGGGGTAACATTTCATATGTAAGTATTTTTGATGTAATTAATGCCATTTTTCTATTAAATTCATTAAAATATTAAATGTCATAAGAATCGAAAACATTATCGATACAATTAATCGAGTACGAATTAATCGAATAGTCTACTGCGACCATAGACGAATCTTTTCTACCCTGGCAACTGTATTTTTTATTTGTCAAATAATTGTCAAGTATTTGAACTTTGTAAACAAACGGATAAATACTGAATTACGCGGTGATAAACCAGTCGCAGAACGTTAAAAACGATTTACAATGAATAAATCATTAGTAATTCAACAAGAGAGGTGATTCACAAAGTTTACAGGCGGTGTCTCGCGGAATTTGAGGTGCAAAATATTTTGTCAGAACTCGACCATGTTTACCAAAGAACCGCTGATATTATAGGTATATAAGCAGTTTATTTTACAGTTTTTAAGTTAAATAATGTGTTTATTGTATACAAAGGCAGGCTCAAAGCTTCAGTTTACAGGTTTTTCAGTAAATATACATTGATCGCTTAGAGGTACATTCGATGACACAACTTGATACTTGGGCATTATTTTTATGTGTTGCTTTCATCTCGACCAATATATAATCTAAGGTTGCTTTATTTTTCTATGTTTGCTTGTCATTTAACATCGTTACTTAATTACTAAATAAACAAATAACCTTAAAGCATTAAATAAATGATCTTTTATTGAATTATTTTATTTTTCAGGTACCGTTAGAAGAATAGTCGAAAATTGCTCTATACGATGACATTAATCGATTAATAATAAATCTTCAAGATGACAGCAATGCTGTGGAGACTGATGATGATGAGTTGATGAGGCAGCGGCAGGCCCACGCCAATATATGAATTTATCAGGAGTGGAATATTTAGACCAAGATCTTTTGAATGTACAACATCTCTTGCAGCTTTATCAACATTTTGTAACTGCCAGGGCTGTCTAAGAATATTCTCTTGTTAATTAAAATACGCAGTAGCTATGATATGTTTGTTTTATTTTCCTAAAATACAAAAAAAAATAACTAACTCATGTTGAAACAAAAACACCCACTATCGAAACAATTCAGATAAATACGATCTCGATAAATTCTTGATCTTGATAAACGGAATCGAACCTGACACTGCTCCGGGTCCATATGACCCAGAAGCAGGCAGCGTCTGCTACTGAGGCGATGAATCACATATGGCATAAATATATGTATAACAAATATTATCTTATTGACCAACATCAAAGAAAACTTAAAAGTGCTTGCGCTTGCATTATGAATAATAAATAATATGGAAAATAATAAATCAAGTATCAAAATTATTCAGTCGTATTAGATAATGTTGCAAGAATGATTTTGTACTTATATACTTTTTGATTTGAACAGTGTTGTAGTAGTGTTTATTTATAATTGCAGACCGGTATCGATAAAAATATAATATATATAGTGTATAATAAACCTTGGGAGAGGCCTATGTCCAACAGTGGACGTCTTTTGGCTGAAATGATGATGATGATGACATTAGTATAATAATACCTATTACGTTTATACGTACCTACCTAACAAAAGATATCAGCCAGGCCAGTGGCAGCAGATGGCGCTGGTCGAGTGGGAGTGGGGGGGGGATGAAACAGCTTATTGGGGAACATTAGGTACTTATTTTTTAGATAATCTCATTTTCAAGGAACTGAATTGGGATATACCCGGAATCATCTTGTTTCCGTTGAATATTTACGCCTCGTGAGTTACTCATTATTTCTTGTTCAGCTGTTTCAGTAGAGATAATTCAGTAGATTGTAATGACAGCTATAAATGTAATAATGAGTATATGAAACTATCGATATAGCTAATTAGAAATACCGATAGTGGTATTCACCCTATTACACCGATGGTCCTACGGTAGTAAAATTTTGTATGTTGACGTATTAGATCTTTTAGTGTGCGTAAAATATACTAGTGTTGCACATTTCTTTACGTGTGCGTTTATAATGACACAAAATGTTTTGAGTAAGTGTGCGTCAATTTTAATGTAGTGGTTACCTCCCCTCCCCCAAGAATTGACAGAACATTTTGTTCGTTGAATTATGCGTGTTGCGGGTCCATTTTGTTAATTTGTTCGAGGTCAAAGGTAATAGGCAACCATAGATTTATGATTAAGTAGTTCGCTATGCAGGCAAACTAGTTAAGTTAAATTAGTAGGTATACCTATGCTTAACCTACCTTATACAACAAATGCTATAATTCAAACATAGGTATGTAGGTACCTACTTAATAACTTTTGCATAAATTCCTCTCCCTCTGTGAATTGAATGGTTACTTCAATTTGGTATTGCAAACATCTATAATGATGATGAAAGGCTACGGTAACTGCTTAACATCAGGCGGGCCGTTCGCTTACGCGGCCATACGCCGTCTTAGTACCTATATAAAGAAAGAAAGAAAGAAAAACATTTATTCGGCATGCACCAATGGATGAATTGTCATCTATGTGCATTATTTACAGTTCGCTTACGGTGAGGGAAAACATCGCATCGTGAGGAAACTATCCCTCGAGATTACTTAATAGTCAGTTCTTGTATACACAGCGACAAGGTTCACCACCTGTCACGTTTGGTTCTGACTATCTGGTGAAACGTGGGCTTTGGGTTGACTCTTATTACCTCCATAATGTGGTGGTGTCTTGCTACTCAAGCCTCTGACTACCCCCGAATGGGGAGTCGTGACGTTATTTTTTTTTATTATATATTTATTTGTTTTACCATCGACCTACCGGACCGACCTAATCTTAAAAAAACACAAGTAAACATCCGCTTGACTCCCGAGATAAACAGTAAACGTAGTGGCTACATCCTCTTTGGTAAACAACTTACCTATTTATTATCAAAAACTGTCAACTTTTCATGTCTCGAAAAAAGAAGAAGAAGAACTTGTCATGTCAAATGTCTATAAACCGTTTAAAATAAAATGTACTCCAAAATGGCGTCCTGTAACGCTCTAAGTTGCTCTAAAGGTGTTATTCAACTTAGCCGTATAATAGTCGATGAAAAATAGAGGTGTCAAGACGTGTGCTGAAGAGCACCGGAAGTCAGCGCATAGTCACTGAACCTTGATATCCATTCACCGAGATACATAATACCAATTTTATGTCATTCTCAGTTACCATCAAAGTTCGGTGTACAACCGAAGCCAGTTATCAACTGAGTTATGTAATAGCCCAGCGAAGATAACTTGAAATATTATTACGAAAATATGTTATCATGAGTGAATACAGCCCGTTGACAGACGGACGGACAGCGTAGGCTTAGTAATAGGGTCCCGTTGGCACCCTTTGGGTGGAAACCCTAAAAATAATTGTAAAAAATCGATGGTACTTCCGTGTGTCTGCAGCACTTTGTTAATTGCATGGTCTGCAGTCTGTCGTCACCCTCTGTCAGTCTTCCGTCAATCAACGTCGACGTCAATGTCCTTCTGTCAGGCTTTGCTGTGCGTCAAATGTCAGTAATAAAATAAATCGAAATATCAAAACTCTAATCAACAAGCGTTTTACATTGAGACAAATGCATGGAAAAATGTGAATAAATTGAATAATTAACTAATAGATAGTAAAAAACCTCCAATACTAATCCCAACGTCCGCAAATTACACTGAACCAATACTTTCAACTTAACTATGGAGATGTGTAGAATATGTTTGACAACAGAAAAAGGAATGATTGCGTTGGATCAAACTTTTATTGATAATTATAATCTTTTGACCAATCTGAACGTAAGTAAATAATTGGAATACATATTCTTCATAATAGTTTATTATTTATAATTCTCTTCCTAATATACTTACCTATTTTTATATTTGATGTAGGTATCTCAATGAATGTGTTATTTTTAGATAACTTTGTTGGACGGAATGCCACAATTAACATGTCCTACATGCTTGGATACAGTAAAGTGCTTCATTGAGTTCAGAGAGAAATGTATTGCTTCAGAGACAACCTTACGGGAAATTGTATTGGAGGTGAGTTTTTCCGAACCAACTCCTAATGTTCCTCGTCATTTCCCGGATAAATAAAGGTATAAAATGTGCAGGCATCTATACTAATATTCTTCTTATCATATGGTTAGTGGCCAACCTAGTGTCAGAGTTGTTCAAGCCGCCCGAAGGCCTCTAACATGGCTTAACTACTCCTGTCTAGATAACAACAACCGGGACCAACTTTTTACGTGCCCTTCGAAGCACGGAGACGCTCAGTTCAAATGCTACTATAAATGGTCACCCATCTCTGCCTGACCTTGCCTAGTGTTGCTCCTCCAACCGTTTAACGATCAGTGATTGCAGCTGGCTATGAAACTACTAATATTATAAATGCAAAAGTAACTCTGTCTGTAACTCTGTCTGTCTGTTAAGCTGTTATGACTAAATAGCTTAACCAATTTTGATGAATTTTGGCATGGAGATAGACAGGACCTTGGAGCAGAACATAGGCTATTTTTATCTGAGAAAAATGACAAGTTCCTGTGGGATTTTTAAGTTAATGCTAACAACGTTGCGGGCAGAAGCTAGGATGTTATAAAATGTGATTTAAATTTTAGGTAGATACAGTCAGCAACATAATCCGCTGAACATTCTCAATATTTCAAATCAGTAATACTCTTTATTGTAGAAACTTTGGTGAATATTATCAAAACCAAATATGTATTAGAAACATAGTTAAATGTTCTTTAAATCAAGAATTGAATGGATTTGATGTAAAAAGAAAAGTGCAAGCAATTAAAAAAAAAATTTTGGGCAACTTATGTTTCTGACTGTACAAAATTTTGTCTAATTACAGGATGTGAAATCAGTAAATCTAACATTAGATAATATAGAAATACCAACCTTCAACAAAAACTCGAAAAAAATAAAAGTTGAGGTCAAGGAGGAGGATGACGATTCCAATTATTTGGATTTTGATGTTACTTATAACAGTGATGATGAGGACTTGAAGGATTTCATAGTTGCTAACAATGATGGTAAGTGCTGCATTCCATTCCAGTGCTAGAGTTACCCTCATCTCTCATGGCAACAGCCCAAGCGAAGGTTGAGCCCTCAATAGCATCCTTGGGCTTACCCTGTTTAATTAAATATGACCATATTTAACTATGTATGTGTGGTGTGTGCTGATTTTGAACAATTTATGTGTGGTTTTCACAGGTAAAAAGGTTAGAAAATCTAAAAGGAGACTTAAAAAAGCAGCTATAAAAGCAGAAAAAATAATTCAAAATTTAAATAACATTGAAACCAAATTGCTTTGTGGTAAGTAAATTTATACATAGAGTATTTAAAGAGAGCTGTGATAAATTATTTTTCAATAAGTCTTTGGGGTAGGCCTATGTCCAGCTGTGGAAATCTCTCGATGATGATAAAGTAATTTATAGATAAATGCTGTTATATGTACATTATTTTGTAATTTACGGCAATGAGGCACAGCCAAATATTACACAGTTTGTACAGTTCTTGCAATTCACAAGTGCGGCCTTTGGTTGTGGTTTGACATGTACATGCACAGTGTGACAGTGTGCATGCCTAGCAAAGCCGTAAACGCACACATTAATATGTATACAGTCGTGAATTGCAAGAACTATTATCTGAATACTTCAAAATGTTTTTAGGTCTTTGTCCAAAAAGTTTTGATGATCAAACTGAGCTGAACAGTCACCTTGACACCCACAAGAGCGACCAGCGGTGTGGTCTGTGCAAGGAGATGATGAACAGCCTCTCCCAGCTCCTGGGTCACAGGCTCATGCACATTCCGATGACCCAGTACAAGTGCCACATCTGTTCCAAACGGTTCAGGGCTTGTTTGTATTTGGAACACCATTATAGGATCCAACACTACCAAGGAGAGGTGGGTAATCCCAAATTCCATAATAATACACTTCTCATCAACAAAATCGAAACAGTACTGCAAGTACTATTCAGGCATTTAAATAAAAAAAATGATTGATATCATTAAAAAAATACGCCAATAAATAGCTGGCAGTTTAGTCTACACAATGGTGTACCACAATTCCAAATTTGAATTTAAATTTTAGAATTTTACCATGCCATACCATGCCGTCCTCACTGAGCGCCGGCCATTAGACGCCGCTTCCATCCATCCCTCCAGAGAAATATAAAAATAAATCAATATTTTCTTTCATTGTACCATTTATCTCAATAAAACAATATATTCTTAAGTATTCGGTATTCGGCCGAATAGTACGTAGATATTTGGTATTCGGCCGAATAGCATAAAAGTAGCCGAATAGGCCGAATACCGAATAGTAACCGAATATTCGTTGCAAGTCTACAAATTACAATTTTAAGAAGTAATTAAAATACAAATACAAAATACGTATTTGTATTTCAATTACGGATTTTAATTACAAGTAAGTCAAATACTGCCCAGCCCTGAATATAGTAATAAGTAACTATATAAGTGACTAGCTTTCCCCCGCGACTTCGTCCGCGTAGAATTTAAATGAAAAAAAAATCGGATCTCTGATCCCAGATCCCGGATCCCGTATCTCGGATCCCGTTTCCCGTTTTTACCGGATCCGGATCCCGTTTGCCGGATCCCGTATCCCGGTTCCCGTATTCGGGATATCCCGGATCCCGTATTCCGTGTCCCGTATATCCCGGATCCCGTATCCCAGATCCCGGATCTCGGATCCCGCAGTCCGGATTCCCGATCCCGTATCGTATTTGCCAGTAAAAGTCCCTTCAAAATCGGTCCAGCCGTTTCGGAGATTAGCCGGAATCGGTACCGCTATACAAACTTTAACCCCCTATTTTACCCCCTTAGGGTTACATTTTAAAAAACGCTGAAGTTTATATTTCTTTTATATAAAAAGAAAACCTCCAGACGAATTTTCATCATCCTAACTTCAAAAATGACGAACTTCCATATAAACCTTAATCCCCGAATTAACGCTCTTTTTTAAATTCGTAATATCTTTTGAATGGAATGTCCTATTTAAATAATTCAAAAAGTAATCTACAGGTATTAAAATAGTCTCAAATACGAAATGATTTATTTGGATAAGGATTCATACTAAAGTATGGATAACATGGTCTGATTTTGGTCGGCATTTCTATCAACTTTTAAAATGTAAAAAAGTAGTTATAGTAACGTAACTACAATAGTTGGGCATATGGTATCGCGAAGTTTTTTGTAGATATTGATATGTTCTTTAATATTGTAGAACATTTTTTTGTTCTATCATCAATAGTTTCCGTAGCGCATGCAATGAAAGGCATCTTACGGCTAATTTTTTTACACCTTGGGTTACATTATTGAAGTTTTAGTAGGGTTCCCTAATTTTTTCTAGTAATAAATATAGCCTATGTTACTCAGCGATAATGTAGCATTCTAATGGTGAAAGAATTTTTGAAATCGGTCCGGTAGTTTTTGAGTTTATTCATAACATACAAAAATACAAAAATACAAAAATCCAAAAATACAAATCTTTTCTCTTTATAATATTAGTATAGATGTGTCACTGTGGGTTCATATTTTTTTTAATGTTACTTTGTTTGCGACCATTCGGTTGGTGTGTCTGCTGACAATATTTTTATCTTGTATCAAATAAGTCCATTAAGTATGAAATATTTTCCAGGGCTCTCGTCTTATGTGCAAGCTTTGCTCATCAACATGCCCCACACCGAGAAGGATGAATAGTCACTTAAGACAAGTCCATTCCCCTAAGAAATACTTTTGTGACATATGCTCCAATGGGTATGTACATGTTTTAAAATATATATGTCGGAGAAAGAAGGATGGGGCGTTTCTTGTATTGTGAGCGTTTAATGGCACTTAGCATTGTCGCAAGTAATCTTGAAATGGCACGAAGACGGTTTCCAAACGCATGACTCGACTGCTCGGCGGTGTAAACCGTACTGTGCTTTTCGCCGAAGCCGGCAATGCAAGTGGACTATGATCAACGCCTACAGATGGCGCTGTTGAGCTCATTTCGATTGTTTCAATACTTTTTAAAAGTTGCCGTCTCCGACATGTATAAAAAGTTAAATTACCGTTGAGTGCTGAATGTGAATGAATCATGAAATTTCCGCTACTTATTTTAGGTTCCACAACAAATCCAATTTAAGATCGCACATAAAAAAGCACAGCGCAAAAAAAACATTTGTGTGCGATTTGTGCGGATTCTCTTGTAAACATAGCAGTGGATTGAGGGTAAGTCACATCGATGGGGACTTCTCGCGACGCTCTTCGCTAGACATCTCGAGACATACTGACTGACATCGTAAGATTGGTATGAGACACCAAGGATGTATTAAAACTTTAGATGGGACTAACCACGGTTTGGCAACATTGATGCAAGATGTATCTAATCAGTCACGCGCCTCCTAGCGTAGCGGTTTCACGACTGCACGCGCGCGCGCGCCAACGATCATGTAGCTCATAACCCTACAATTTATTATTCATCTTTTTCTAACAACAGGTTTAGCATATATGGCCTTTATTCATTGATATGTAGGTAAAGTTAAATGTGCTATTTTAAGAGGACATCTTCGTGTATGTCAGGTCTATAGTATAAAATGTCATTGTCAGACACTGCTCATAGTAATAATTACTGTACAGCGCGGCAATACGATTCAAATTTGCTCCATTTTTTTTTTAAATATTCTTGTCTCGCATATACTCGCCTCGCTAATAGGTATGCCTTTTCCATATAAGATGCAATGGGGGAAACTAAACACTAGATCAAGATCTCGGAGGGCACACCTACTTGTAAAATATCGGTGGGTATTCAGCCAAATCAAAAAAGAAAACAATCCCCAATGGAATTGACAAAATGCTGGCAAGACATAATAAAGTATAATTAAACTTTTCAGGATCATAGAATCCGAAGACACGCTCCAGTGAAGGTGTATTGTAAAAACTGCAGAAGGCCGTTCGCGGGTCAAGAGTCGCACGACAAACACAAGTGTAAAAATGCCGAGCGCATCTGTTCTATATGTGGAGTACGAGTGCCTGGAGCTTCGGGGGTAATTTGCCTTCGTTTCTAGTCATAAGGGGTAAATTACGTCACACGTAAAGGGTGGGGGGGGACGTCGACGAAGTGTGACAAGCGGTGGGAGGAGTCGTAAGTTTCGTGACGTCTCATTTCAAAATCGAATATATCTAATTATTAAAACGCGAAATTTGAACTGTTAACGAAAATCTTAAAAGTATTTCCAACACTATCTGTATAAACATAAGGTTAAATTGGTTTATTGGTGAATTCAAAAGTTATGCACGTAACACTAGAGCATTGCCAGTGAATCCCCCCTTCACCGGCAATGCAAACTTTTCTGCCAACCGACGTGCGCGGGCGCTATACTAATTGGTCCGTACAGGGTCACGACAAATTCTGACAGATCAGTCGTTCCTGGACTTTAGTGAGCGTGGTTTTGTATAAAATATATTTACCTAAGGGGCCCATCCATAAATTACGTCACACGTAAAGGGGGGAAGGGGTCGAAGATATGTGACATGGTGTGACAAGGAGGGGAGGGGTCCTAAGTTAAGTGACGTCACATTTAAAAATCTAATATATCCAAGCATTAAAACCGAAATTTGAAGTGTTAACGAAAATTTTTGAAAATTGTAACAAATATGCGACGTCACACAGGGAGGGGGGAGTCTCGCAAATGTGACCAGCTGTGACAAGGGGTGAGGGGTCTAAAAGTCATGAAATTCGTGTGACGTAATTAATGGATGGCCCCTAATGTGGAATCTAGCAAAATCATTTAGCGATGGCTAGTAATCATGTTTATTTTTATCTAATCCCTCTACTTTAAAAAATAATAAATTATTGATATTGGCCTCAAATGATTGTAATGTTGGCAACAGATGTCCCGTCACATGCGCGTGCACAGCGAGGTGGCGCTGTACCCGTGCCCGCGCTGCCCCGCCAAGTACCGCAGCCGCACCGCGCTCAACGTGCACCTCGACCGGCACGACGGCAACAGGACCAAGCAGTGCGAGCACTGCTCCGCGAAGTTCTACAGCGCCAGTGTGCTTATCAAACACAGAAGAGTACACACAGGTATGGTCAACTTCACCCACGGACCAATGAGCCATAGACGCTAGATAACCGGGCACCACTGCTCACGTGCATATGCATGACCGCTGACATTTTGATTGATCTAATCAAAATTCGCAGTCAAATTTACCCCGAGACCGCTAACTTTGGCATTCGCATACGTAAGTAGCGTCTTGTATTATTAGTCTGCGACAAGAGACAAACCGGTCGGCCGAGTCGGCCAGGTTTCTGCGGGGCAGTCCCGAAATCGTAAATGAAATGCCGGATTGCGCATTGTCTCGAACATCGTCTAAAAAATGCCGTCCAGCCGTATTGCGGAATACTTTGTGAAAACTACAAGCTCCGTTTTGTTAAAGCGTTGACTAACGGTATGTCTCATGCACTCTTTATACGATCTTTTTCTCTTTTATACTCTTTATAACCAGGAAGAGACGAGGCAATGAGTTGGTATAGCAAAATCCTGGTTTTGTGACTAATCCACTGGCAGTTGGCAAGCGGCTTGGGGTCAGTTCAGTTGGAGCGGAAATATGCGCGAGCAATTTTTCCGCTCCTTCTGAACTGAACCTTGTAAGATCGTCTCATTTCACTCGCCCTCATACTGTCCCATTTGCAGACCCTAATAGGGGAATTATATTGGGAAAATAAGAACCACATTTTATTTTACAATCATTATTTATTTCAGGCGAAAAACCATACGTTTGTAAAATATGTAACAAAGGTTTCACGGGTAATCATAATCTGAAGGTGCACATGAAGGTCCACGGCGAATACTTGATCAATAAGAAAAACAGTGACAGAGACGAATTAAACACGGTTACCGTTTGAGTGAAGTTGCCTTGTTCAAAATTTTATTATTGTTAACATTTCCAGATTTATTCTATAGTTGTAATAATATAATACCTAAGGTAATAAAGTTAATTTTTAGAAAACGTTTTAAAAATGTTTTTTATTGTAGAATATAATAAACTAAATGTATCACATACAAAAAAGAGTCTTTGGCAAGTACGGAAAGTACCTAAATGTAAATATTTATAAAGGTATAAAAATAATAGAGTAAAATTCGCGAAATTTTAAACCGATTAATAACTTACATTCTAATTAAAATTATGATTAGGTACGGGTTACAGGCAAGGGAAGATGTCAACACTATCCATTTTGAAGCCAGCCAACTGTGTTAGTTCAACTAGCACACAGCTAATGGCAACAAAATTGTGAATTAAGTTGTGTTTACAGAAAAACATAGGTACAATTCCTAAATCCAATCAATACTGGAATTGATTTTTATCAATAAAAATACCTATAAACTTATAAAATATACTTCTTAAACAAAAACTACTAGGTACTTTAAATGATGTAGGAATATTGTAATGATTTAATAATTAAGAATATGTTAGTTCAATATCTTTTTGTCAGTCTTCTAATTATAAACTGTTAATTGTGTATGCTTCAATACAATTTCCTGTATAAGTGGCAATCATAATAAGTATAGGCAGTGTTAGGGGGCCTGAAAATCTTAATACTGATACTAAAACCTAAGTCTTTTGTTCGTTATTCGATAAACCTTACAATTAAAAGGACGACACGATTCCAACGTCATGGAAATCATCAACTTGCAAGTTTAATCATTTAAACGTAGCAAATAAGTTCTAATTATTTTTACATCTAAGTAATAATAATTGAGTAAAAAATAAATAATTGACAACAGATATAAAATTATATAACTTATATGCTACTTTTTGAATAGAGCTAAATGCTAATTTGAAATACTTAGATAGAATTGAATACAACTCAGTTGCAAAGCCGAGAGTAATACAAGTACAATCATACTATTATAATACACAACCATATAATAACTATATTTACTATTAAGAAAATTATCATACATGTCGCAAAATCGCCTAGAATCGCTCAGCTTTATGGCTACGGAATAAAACGGAAGTCGTGTATACAGAGTGTTTCAAAAGTACAAAATAATAATTAAAATACATTTTGGTAGCCGATATGTAGATGATTACTGAAGACATTCTATACGTAACCACAGAATAGATAAGGAGTACAGAAGTTGCACTCCTTTGATCTTGAAGAAAGCCGACATTTTAAATTATTATTATTACCTAAACTTGCCGCGCCCGACCGCGCGCAATCTAAATTGTGCCTTGACGCAACGCGTTAGCGTATGTAATTCGCCGTCCCGCTGCCGCACGTTGCTGCACGCTACTTAACCTTCAATCGGTAGGGTTGTCACAATTAATAAAAATAAAATAGTACCAACATTTTTGTATTTAAATGTTAATTAAAACTATACATTTTAAAAAATTACAGTTGTTGCACTTTAATGTAATGCCTTCGATATTTTTTGTCTTTAAAATAGCGGTTATTAAATTTAATGGCAGCATAAATGCGAAATCTAACAAATAATTTAAAAATGTAGTCTGAAGGGAAGCATGGACATGGAGTGGTGAAATTAATATGTTTTAGTAAATTAATTAGCGCATATAACAGCACGCAATAGCATGGGAACAATACGCAATAGCATAGCATGGATGCATAGTAGAATATCAAGCAACAGCAAGTGCAAGTCGCTCATTGAGTTATGACCGTTAACCTTGAATTTATAGTTCTCTCACTCGCTTTTTCCGCCGGTGGCCGAGTGCTCATAAAACGCTACGGCAACTAGTATCTACTTATATCGACTTAGGTAAGTGTCTAATACGAATATAGGTACGTAGAAAAACTGGCAACACGATGGATCTCGTCAACAATGAAAGGAATTAAGGTAGGTAGGTATTCCGTAATCGATGCTAGTAGGTATAACGTGGTATACCTAACCGTAAAAAACAGTCATTTCATTCTGTTCCAAATTACATATTTTCGCTTCAATTCCACTATTCGATCCTACCTCTTGTAAATAACGACTACTGCACTGAACTATGAGCTTCTTTTTATATCTAAATAACAAAATAAAACTTCAATTAGCTTCAATTACCTTTCACAATCAGCTGGCAAAGAAAAAAAAGTCAATTTGCAGTTTCTATAACTATTTAGACAACCATATATGCCACAGTTCGTCTTGCTCGTCATTTTTAATTTTAAAATAATAATTCCAACGCGAGCGACCAACCAAAAGCGCGCGAAACGTTATAGCGTGTGTTCACGCCAGGAGCGCGGCGGCCATATTGAATTGCGTACAGACTTTGTACGCGAACCGATCGGAGCTAGTTCGACCGAAACCACAGAGTGACTGAGGCCTGACGTAACTATAATAGTTTTTGAGGTATGGGCCTTTGAAAATTTGTGATAACTTTCGTGTGAACACATCAAATGGCGTAGAGACCAGCAAACAGCATTTAGAAGTAGCAACCACTTACATTCAAGATATGGTTTGTGAAAATTTTACATCGTTTTTGAGACAATTTTCCGAAATATGCAGGAACGAAATATTTTAAGAAAAGTGTTCGAATTTCAATGATATTTTTTATACCATTTAATTTTATTCCCGATACTCATCCAAACCCCAAGTATTATTTTGCACTTTTGAAACATGCTGTATAGTAATATTTACACAGCTGCTGATGTAAGGACAAAGCTGCTGTTAGTAGCCAAACAGGTACATTGCTAATACTAATTGGACTCGGCTTTATTTCATAAATCAAAAATTCACATAATTATTTGATAGAGATTTATATGTAGATATTAAGATTAATAGAAACGCTTTGATTATCGATTTATCTACACGTCACTGCATAGATAACCAAACTTGAAATGTAAGATTATTGAGGATTAATTGTTATAGAACTGGCTTTATTGGAATTGGAAAATCTAAAGGTGGGAGTTGGTTGCGGGCGGCAGACGTCGCGACGTCACGACGGCACTCAATTTCTATGGGATTGACCTGTGCCGCCTGCCGTCGGCCGTCTGCCGCCCGCCGCCCGCCGCCCGCCGCCCGCAACCAACTCCCACCTTTAGTCGACCGTAATTTGAACACTTGACTAAAGTAGCTGCAAAACACTTAACTGAGAAACTCATCATGCAGGTACTCCACAAGTCTAGATCACACACTCCTAATAAATAATTATAAGTACACTAAAATGTTACAAAAACTACTTCTTTTATACATACAATTAAAACTAGAATGCTTAAATATAGAAATGCATAAAGCATTGTTACAAGAAATTGAAACCTTTTGAAACCCCGATGCGTAAGATTCTCTACGCAAGTGCGGCTCTGCTCTTTCTAAGAAACACAGTTAAGAACCATTTTGCTGGTAAGAGTTTATGAAAGAAAAAACCTATTGAAATCGGTTTTTACCACAGATTTGACACGAAGTCAAACTGCAATTATCGGGGATAAAAAAGTTGATTCATTAATATTCGCTATCTATGATACGCCCATTAAATCTCGTTCCCGTATTGCGTGTTGGGTATTCTGACTATAGTTTCTTTAGTAATTTTATCGGCATCGATGAGAGAACCGGAGCTAAGTTTTTTCGATTTAGGAACGAGGGGTGGTACCTCACTGCACGTGGAACAATTGTCTTCTGTGACCTTCGAACTGGATCCGGGGACACTGAACTTCTTTAAGCTGCCTGTTGCTAGGGAACCGTTGGAGGATGAGCAGTGGGGGGGCAGGAGCGGGACCCTCTCCTGCAGGTCCCGGCTGGAGCCGCCCGCCCGGGGCCCGAAGCCGCTGCTGCCCGACTCCGAAGGGGCTACGTCGGGACATCCGCCCATTTGGATCCATTCTTGTATTCTGGGGACCATAAATAGTATTAAGATCTGAATCCACCACTGGATTCTATCATGAATTGGGCCTCAAAACCGACTTTCAGTGAAAGTAATCTTGAAACTAGTGTATGTAAGTCAGGTTACAGGTACTCTAATTAGCCATACACACAAAGAACCTAATATCATACAACTTGAAAGCCTATTTAGTATCAAATTAAAATATCTATACGATTTCCATAGGTACATGCTACTCCACCAAGCCAACTAGGAGCCTGTCAAATGTGACGTCATCCGCACAAAAAGCCGGTGGCGGTGTGGCGGGCGGGGAAGCCGCATTCCATCCGAGTTCCTAGTTGGCTTGGTTGGGTAGTACCTGTTTTACCATATCAAGCGTTATCACAGCATAGGTACCTCGTTGGACACCATTGTCGATCATGGCTTACAGGAGTAACAGTGGTGGGAATGTGTGGCGGGCTTAATCCCAAAAAAAAAGAGCATGGGTACCTACCTATTGACAATTTCCTCGAAGTTGGGTCTCCTCTGTGGTATGTGCTTCCAGCAGTCCAGCATCAGCGAGTACATGGGCGGCGGGCAGGCTGACGGCGCGGCCAGCAGCTCGCCCCCGCGCACCATCGATATCACCTCCTGGTTACTGTACCTGGGGATTTCACAAAAAAAACATAATAGCGCCCATCCCTATTTATTCCAAATTCTTTGGGCCATCTCATAGGTCATCATAGTCTCAAATTTCCCAAATGACTTGCTCGCGCCGACCTAGGCCTGGGTCGTATGGGCATAGTAGAAAGATGGGTAGTAGGTTATCTTCATACAACGCACCGCGCGCGTCACCCGCGTACCTATCTTTCTACTATGGTAAGGGAACCGGTTCACGCGATGTAAACAGGCAGGCATCAGCGAATCGCTCCCGTCAGTTAAGCCATACCTCTGCTGCTTAAAAAAGTTATCTACGATAAAAGGACTGTACCTATTAATTTTTTGAGTTACAAGTCGTTCACCTCACGTTGGTGTTCCTTGCGACAAATGCCTGTAATTCGTTTTTATCGCGCGATAGTAGATAGATTATATTGCGATATTGTAAACCAGTGCAGTCTGCATCCATTTAGTTGCAGGCTTATCGAACGGTGTCATTGATTACCTCCAACTTTGCTATAATCAAAACCTAATATTTTGATAACATTTTGCGTTTAATGATAACTTAAGAAGTCTCCAGACGTCACGCACGATTTGACTCACGATTGTTAGGGTCTGAGGGCCTAGTCTTTTACAAACGAAAACGAAATTTCGTTTTCGCTTGTAAAAGAGTAGGCCCTCTGAGTCGGGGGACCCAACACGTAGGTTACCTTCCTATCGCGAGCCAAATCGTGCTGTCTTGTGTCAAATCGTATCGTACTTAGACTACGCGTCAAGGTAGGAAAGAGGTGATTCAATTGTACGCATATCTAGTCAGATAGCCTGGGTTTACTTCGTATTGACCTACATTTGAGTGAAAAGCTAGTCTCACGCCACCTACGCTCTATTTGTTGAGACAATTCATAAGCGAACGATTATCAACCGCATGCAGGAAACAAAAAGCTACTATCTGCCTTTATCTTCAATAACACAAACATTATCAATGAGTGACTAATTTGAAACTATGTTCATATTGTAATTGGAAATTATTGTCCTTAAAAACATAATATACTTATGCCACTTAAATGACATATCTTCCTATCTAGACTACATATTATACAATCATTAAATAAATAAGTAAATCAGAAAGCATACTTTCTAAATATGTAGTAAAACCAACAACTTTCCTTCGTTTCATAGCAAGAGTATTAAATTAACATAATAACATGTTTCGCTTCAATACAACACAAAAGTGAGTTTTCATTGTATGGTTTTATGTTTTTGCAATGCTATTGTGGACTGAAACGATTGAACAAAGATTGAAAAGCTGTAAAGTGAAATAGCTATTAACATACCCATAATAAGGCTGCAGTCCGTAGCTGTATATTTCCCACAAGACAACTCCGTACGACCAAATGTCACTCTCAGTTGTGAACTTCCCGTAAAGTATTGATTCTGGAGGCATCCATCTTACTGGCAACAAACTCTTGGATTGAACCTAAAACATAAAAAAATTGTTAATAATGGAACTAGCAGATTACACATAAAATATAAAAAGAAATACTATACTCACTCTATAATAATCTGAGCTATATATGTCTCTCGAAAGGCCGAAGTCTGATATTTTGACGACAAAGTCATCAGAAACTAAGCAGTTCCGAGCTGCTAAGTCCCTATGCACATAATGGTGGGACGCAAGGTACTGCATGCCTGCTGCAATATTACTAGCAATGTTTAACAGTCTCATCGGTGGCAAGCCTTTGCCTGAAGGTGGTGCTCTCCCCATCAAGAACTCATGTAGATCCCCTCGCGCCATGAATTCGAACAGCATACACAATGGTTCCTCTCTCAATGCTACACCAACAATACAAACAATATTATCATGTGTCAACTCTGAAATCAAATCTATTTCTCGTCTAAAGTCTGCCTGTGTCTTAGCTGATGCATTCTCCTTCAATGCTTTAACTGCTACAAACTGTGTTTCCCCATTCTTTTTTAATGCACCCTTATACACTTTGCCGAAAGCACCCTCGCCTAATTCTTCTAAGAATTTGATTTGTGATAAAGTATACTGTGGTATACGCAGAGCGCCTCCGCCGCGAGTGTTCCTAGCTGTTAGGTGTGGCTGATTGCCCACATTGTTTGTCAGCAATTCACTCATTTCTATGGGAGAATTAAGTCGTGAATTCCCATAAATATTCTTATCAGCATTTGGTAGATTTATATCTCTTATTGTAGCTGCATTGTTTTTGTTTTTGTGTCTATAACATAAGCAAATTATGAATCCAATTATGGTTAGTGTCAAAATAAGAAAAACTACCACAATGTAAATCCATATTTTGTGAGCACATTTTGGGATGTCACAGAGTTGTTTCTCTGTTTTGCCATCCTTTTCTATGATGCACCACGGTTGTTCCTTCACTCCTCCAGGGTTCCTGCAGTAGCTGTGTCTGCCGGCCAGCTCGGGATAATCTGAGACTTTAACATGAAGCTGTTTGGACCACTCAACACAGGATATGCCATTATTAGCCACACTCACTCTGCCAAGATATCCACTACCATTTTCCCAGTAGCACTCATCGTCAGACACCATGACAGAACCTATGCTGATCCTGAGACAGTCGGGATCATCTTCTGGCAAGTTCTGACACTCCTCTAAAGTTAACTGCTGCCCGATATGAGGGTGTCTCTTGGCGATAGCATACTCCTTTTGACATAATTCATTCTCCAGAATCTCACAGTCTTGCCTACAAACACGTCTGAGGATAGTAGAGTTATGGCGGTAGTTAAAAATTGATGCAATTGTGTTATTACTTGATTTCAGATACATATCTGGTAATTTCCCATTTGGCAAGTTTTCGAAAACAATTTCTGGCATACCATCTTCATTCGTTTTGCTTGTGGAATCGGGAGTTGTGAAAAACTCTTTAGCATCCCTGTAGAAGTTGCTATTTGTTACAAAAGGATCCCTGCATATTGGGAATGTAGAATAGCATAAGCTGGGCACGGCATATCCTTCACAGCGAGGACTGATGTCATTTGAATACTTGGTGACTCTAAATGCATTCATCAGTTTATCTTCAAGAACTGCCTGTGTTGTTACATAAGGAATATACACAAATTGACCCCTCAAATGTACAGCACACACCTTCCCTACATACTCTTGACATATTGGCTCTAATTTTCTTGGATGAGTTGTATTAGCTACATCAGTACTCTGTGTCCTCATATTTTCAGACATCAAATCAGGTGTAGATTGCACATTGATCTCCAATTGATTATAAATATCAGTGTTGGGGAATAAGGATGCATATGTTGGTATTTCATAGTTCTCAATATTCTCTTCAATTTTCAATTGTGATGTTTGCTTTTTTTCATAATTTTGCTTGATTACACAAGTATAATTACCTACATCTGCTATTGTTAAGTCCTTTATCCTTAGATTGGTGCCGATAGTGCCATTGGTATTATCAATTTTCGTCGTTATTCGTAACCTTTGAGTAGAATTATCTTCAATGATTTTGTTGTCTTTCAACCAGTACACTTTAACATTTCCCAGTAATGTTTTAAGAATATGCTCGGGTGGAAATTCTTTTTGCGATGTCGCGACTCCTTCCTTATTTTTCGTGTATATTTCGACATTCGTGAAATTCATTATTGCTTCGCATTTAAAGCGTACATCACTTTTGATTGCTCTCGTGATAACGGGAGGCAATGTTTTAGAAAAGAAAATGTCAAGTTTTATATTCCATACCTTCTGTTCAGAGGTTGAATTCGACTTCAGCAATGATACAGATTCTTGTTTATCCAAGCCTAAACATCTGCTTTCCCATAAATAGAGGCACAAAACAATAAATACAGTGCACCGATCCATGACTAACACTTCCCATAACACTGGTCTAATTCGTAATTTTGAAAGAGCTTTTCAACCTTTGTTGTCAACACACTATCTCATTATCTATTTAATTCGCCGGGAATATTTTATTTTCTGTGATGATTACATTTTATTACAACAAATTCTCCTCGACGGACGAGACAATCTTTATAAATAAAATAATGACCGACATTGACTGACAGCTAATCGACTGACTGACTGACAGTAACCATCAGGGTTGCCAAGTCTTTTTTCCTTTTACCCCATGATTAGTCCCAACCTACCCTAAGGTGCCGGCCGACAGACATCGCGAGGCATGCATCGCGAATGGTTCGTCACGCATGCCTCGGGACGTGGACGTGTGTGTTCACTGTGAGCATTCGCCTTATACGATCGTTGCGAACGCCGCCTCAGTGCAAGCCATGCGCTCCGTGTGGTGGAGTGTGGACAGACTGGTGTTGACCGTAGTGGTTGTTGCGTGCTCAGCTTGAGTATGTGTCGTTTGGGACGCAAGCATAAATGACCTTCCTATGCCTCAGGTTGAGGCAGGCCTGCCGCCCGCCTGACGAACCATTCACGACGCTCGCCTCGCGATGTCTGTCGGATTTTGACCACTAGATTTTGCATTATTTAAAAAATGAATTTATTGTTTTTCGACACCAACTTATTATTTAAAGCAGAACTCCAACAACTTTACAACCAAACCAACACAAAAGCAAAACCTCTTATTCTTTAAAATGTCGTAAAACATTTTACTCCAAAAAATACCCTCAATTAATTTCCTACCCCAAAAATACTCTAGAGTACAATAATTGTTACCCTATAATCTAAGTTAAATTACCCTAAATTGGCAACCCTGGCAACCCTGGCAACCATAAACAAACAAACTAACCCAATACTTTTTATGACCATAAACCAAACCGCCAAAAAAATGCGCGCATTGCGGTGGGCGCCACCTCAGAACCGGCTGCCCTAAGTGGGAGTCAGGTGAGGCGCCAGTGTGCCGTAACTGCGAAACCGCGAAAGTTACAGGCACTGCCCATACTGCATTCAGCACAGAATGCCCGACGAGAAAGAAGTGGGACGCCTTGGCGAGAGCCGCCATAGCCTATTGCTAAGGTGGTGCCGGGGGTCCCACTCGGTACGAGCACCCAAGCATACAAGATAGCCCAGGCGAACCTCCAGAGAAAAGAACTAGCGACCAACGAGCTAATGCTCGAAGCCGATAGACGGCGTATCGCGGTCGCGATGGTCCAGGAACCTTACGTGGGGGGGCGAAAGGAGATGAAGAATTACGGAACGGCGAGGGTGTACCAAAGCGCGGATCGCGGTGAGGGCACTGTCAAGGCAGCGATAGTCGTCTTTGACCAAACTATCGACGTCTTGCAGTGCCCGAGCCTTACCACCAATAACATCGTGGTGGTAAAATTGCGAACGAGCGCGTGGGAGATCCTCGCCGTCTCGTACTACTTCGAACCTAACCAACCCATAGGGCCATACTTGGATCATCTTAACACCATAGTTCTTTCTCACGCAAACTATAAGATCATAGTTGGGGGCGACGCAAACGCAAAGAGCTCGTGGTGGGGCAGCACCACGACAGACAGCAGAGGCGAAGAAATGCTGGGTGCGTTAGTAGAGATGAACCTGCATGTACTGAACGACGGTGACGTCCCCACGTTCGACACGGTGAGGGGAGGACGACGGCTAACAAGCTTCGTCGACGTCACAGCCTGCACAGCGGACCTTTTAGCGCTGGTGGAAGACTGGAGAGTGGCTGAAGATCTCACTAGCTCAGATCACAATGGCATACTTTTCCAAATTCGATTGTGTAAGGCACGCGGAATTAATATCAGTAGAACCACTCGGAAATTCAAAACCAAAAACGCTAACTGGGACCAGTTTCATGAGAAACTGGACCAGTTAAAATTAGAACACAAAATTAATAGATTAGAAATTGATAATATTAACAGTAAAGTAGATTTAGACAGCCATGTAAAAAGCCTTACACAACTAGTCACAGAAGCATGCACCCTAACATTAGTTCAAAATAAACCAGGCCACAAATTTAAAATGCCATGGTGGTCTGAGGATCTTGAGAAGATGAAGCGAGACGTCAACACAAAAAAGCGTAGAGTCCGATGCGCAGCGCCATCCCGAAGACCAGGAGTCGTCGAGCAGTACCTGCAGGCAAAAGGAAAGTACGAAGAAGAAGCCAAGAAGGCACAGATAAAGAGTTGGAAGGGATTCTGTGAAAAACAAGATAGAGAAACAGTATGGGATGGCATCTACAGGGTCATAAAATACACTACCAGAAGGAAGGAAGACCTTCCATTGTCAAGAGACGGCACTACAGTGGGCCAGCAAGAGTCCGCCAAATTGTTGGCGGACACTTTCTTCCCGGGAGACCTGGAGACGGAGGACAACTTAGACCACCAGCGGACGAGAGCCCTAGCAAACCGTGTGAATGACCGTGTCGAGGGCGAAGTCCATGACCGGCCATTCACAGTGGAGGAGCTCAGAGCCGCGGCGGAAAGTTTCAATCCGAAGAAGGCACCCGGGGGAGATGGCCTCACCGCTGACATATGTTGCCAGGTGATCAACAAGGATCCGGACCTTCACCTGGCAATCGCGAACAAGTGCCTCGAGTTGGGTCTCTTCCCGGAACAATGGAAGGAAGCAGTGGTGGTCGCTCTGCGAAAGCCTGGTAAAACTGACTACACCAGCCCGAAGTCGTATCGGCCCATCGGCCTCTTGCCGGTCATGGGGAAGATTTTCGAGAAGATGGTTGTCAATAGGCTCAAGTGGCACCTGATTCCTAGGCTCAGTCTACGCCAGTATGGCTTCATGCCCCAACGGAGCACCGAGGACTCCCTCTATGACCTGATACAGTACATACGCGGCAAACTACTTCAGCGAAAGATCGTGACCGTGGTATCGCTGGACATAGAGGGAGCCTTCGACAGCGCCTGGTGGCCGGCCATAAGGGTGAGACTGGCCGAAGAAGAGTGCCCGGTCAACCTCCGACGAGTCGTCGACAGCTACCTGCAGGACCGCAAGGTCCGCGTCAGGTACGCTGGTGAGGAGTACACAAAGGGCACTCAAAAAGGGTGCGTACAGGGGTCTATCGGCGGACCGATTCTCTGGAATCTCCTCCTTGACCCGCTGCTGAAAGGACTCGAAACGCGAGGGCAATACGTACAGGCTTTCGCAGACGACGTAGTGCTTGTTTTCGACGGCGAAACGGCACTGGACATACAGAGGCAAGCCAATCCCACTCTCGCCTATGTGCGGGATTGGGGTGTCAGGAATAAGCTGAAGTTCGCACCTCACAAAACGAGCGCGATGGTTGTGACTAAGAAGCTTATTTATGACACCCCTCTGCTGACCATGGGCGGGATTGATATTGGCATGACCGATGATATTAAGATCTTGGGGCTCACCATCGACCATAAGTTGACATTCAACGCCCATACTGCAAACATATGCAGAAAGGCGTTGAATGTCTACAAAATGTTGGCAAAGGCCGCCAAAACTAGCTGGGGCCTCCACCCGGAAGTCATCCGGGTGATTTACACCGCCACTGTTGAGCCCATCATCTTGTATGCCGCCAGTGCCTGGTCGCCGTCGACAAACAAGATAACTACTCAGAAGCAGCTGAACACTGTCCAGAGAGGCTTTGCACAAAAGATGTGCAAAGCCTACAAAACGGTGTCCCTGAACGCATCTCTCGCCCTGACCGGGCTACTGCCCCTCGACATTCGCATACGCGAAGCGGCCTCCCTTTACAAGGCCAAGAGGGGAGTACCTCGGCCAGAGCTGAAAGACGTCGAAGTTGAGAGCAGACTGGCGTACACGAGTACTCCGCATCCGGCGAAACATATGGACCTCAAGTTCGTAAGCCTGATGGACCAGCGAGACGTGACCACCAACGTATGCAGCGCAGTTCGAATATACACGGACGGCAGTAAGATCGAGGGCAAGGTCGGAGCTTCACTATCCATATGGAATAGTGAAACCGAGACCAAGTCACTCAAGCTCAAGCTGTCGTCCTACTGCACGGTCTATCAGGCTGAACTCTTGGCCATATGCAGAGCCACTAAATATGCGTTGGAGTGTGGGAGCACCAGTCTCGCTATCATCAGCGACTCGCGTTCGGCACTCGAGACAGTGGTCAACGCGCTCTCCCATCACCCGCTCGCCGCCGAGGCGAGGAGCAACATCGCTCGCTGCAGACTCCAAAACAAGGAAGTCTCCTTGTTTTGGATAAAAGCACATGCGGGCTTGGCGGGTAATGAGAGAGCTGACGAGCTGGCTAAACAAGCAGCGCTGCACAGTAAGACCAAACCTACGTACGACAAATGTCCGGTTTCATACGTCAAGCGACAAATCCGTTTGGAGTCGCTCGACGAATGGAATCGTAGGTACAAGACTGGCACCACTGCATCTACGACGAAAATATTTTTCCCTGACCTTCTGGTAGCGTACAGGACAATTAAACAGATCGTGCCCACTGCCGTGCTCACACAGGTTCTAACAGGGCACGGTGGGTTCTCAGAGTACTTGAACCGCTTCAAGTGCAAAGAGGACCCATCGTGTATCTGCGAGCCTGGTGTGAGCGAGACAGTGGAGCACATCTTGCTTCATTGCCCTGTGTTCGCTCGCCAAAGACTTAATGCAGAATTGTCTTTAGACACAGATTTTAACCTAGGGAATTTGTGTAAGCTTGTCATGGACAAGGATAAGCGTGACGCCCTACTAAGTTATTGCACGGAGGTAGCAACCAGTGTGATTAATAGGAATAAGACCGATGCAGATAGGGGTTAGCTGTCAGCTTACTACTGTCGTAGTAAGCACCGACTAGCGACCCTTACCACACTGCGCTATTAATCACACTGGCTGACTGATCTGTGCAATGAATAGTAGGGAAATTTTGTTTTAACTTTACCATATTTTTTATGTATGACTCCACCTATCCTTGTCCACTAGTTGTTTTAATTTGTTATTTTATTTTTAAGTTTTTATTATGACAAGCTTCTCTTTTAATGTATATTTTATTTGCTTTTATTATTTGTAAATTATTAAAAATCTGTGTTTCCTGTTTTATTTTAAATAAAAAGACTGTGAAAAACTTATTTTACACACTAATATTAAGTAAATAAAGTCTCTGGCCCCCACACCAGAGGGAGATCGCGGGCCGGGCCAAAAAGCGCCCGGACAAAAAAAAAAAAAAAAAAAAAAAAAAAAAAAAAAAAAAAACCAATTTTTTTGGCGTGGAATTATCCGTCTTATTAATCCGATTTTCTTTTTCCCAACTCATCCATATTTCTCTTTATTTTCTTTTTCAAGCATCTCCTGCATCTCAGATCCAGATCACATTTAAAATTTTCTAAATAATATTAGGATCTACCAACCCGCACTGGGCCAGCGTGGTGGATTATGGCTTGAATCCCCCTCGCATGTAGGGGAGGCCCGTGCCCAGGAGTGGGACGTTTAAAGGGCTAACATTATTATTTACATTACATAATAGGAATCTTGTAAGCATTTTGTATTACGAGATTACGACCCACTTTCTCGTAGTTGGAAGAAAATCGAATAAAAGCATTAGGTCATTGAATAAAAGTAGGACATATTATGAAGATATGGTAGGTAAGGTAGTGATTTGGTATTGGAAACCTCGAAGTTCAATTTCTTTGATAGAAACTACCTAGGTTTTTATAAAGACATATTTATTTCAAGTAAGTTGCAAAATTGTTAATTCACAAGTAGATAATCACGCATTTCAGAATTTTAAATTTTTGGTGTATTTTTGTCCATCATTACTTTTGGTTCTCGATTAGGTCATGCTGGGTTATTCGAGGCTCTGATCCAGTTCTTCTTCTAACTCCTCACGTAAGACGAGATCAGCCAAAAGAGCAGAATCTGGAGGCAGCCACTCGCAGCTCGTGTCTTCTGAAGAGCATTTCTGAAAAAAAGAGCAAACCGTATGGGTAGGTACTACCTACTTGCGGCTTACTATAAAGAAACTCATATGGATGAGAATAATGGTTACAAACCTGGCATTTGCAAGAGACGGCCTCAACGTAATGGTAAATATCGGTACCGGGCTGCACTCCTGGATCGCAGTTCCGCAGCTTTGCAGACGCGTGTCTGCGCTCTCCGTGCACGCATACTGGGTGATGGGACTGCTTGTAGGGGAACTGCCAGTCCGAGATCTGAAACGAAAGAAGGTATAATTTAATACATTATAGTGGGGGTGTGCTTTCGGCTCACTCACTCATCGTACGAAACGCAGCTGTAATAGCTGCTTTACGCCGATCTTCTGTGAGAGGGTGGTACAACCCCGGTCGAGCCAGCCCGTTTATGAGCTGCAATCAATTGGCTACAGCTTGGCTCTAGCACCTTGAAAACCCCAGAAGAATAAGATACACAGACACACTCCACTACTGGATTACCTCATGGGACTGACAGTAGCCCCAACAGGCCTTGATCTTCACGTCATCCCAGCAGCTCCGGCCATTCAGGTCGGTCTGTCGCGCCTGGTGGCTGTGGCTCTTGAACCGACACCGGCCGCTCATAGCTGCTCCCACGCACATCAAAGTCCAACAGCAGAATATCACGGCAACTGCTGCCACGCTGGTCGTAATCCGGTTGTTACCCATTTTGGAGACTAGAAGAAAATAAACGTCACTTATTTTTCGGCCATTCCATTTAAATTGGTTCAATATTTGATTTATTAAGGCCTTGGTCTTCTATTAAATGCCATCGGCCGCTTACAGCGTCACGCGTACGCCGCGTCACAATATTACTATAGTGACGTCGGCGTGTGAAGGAGACCACAGCAGTACATTTCTATAAGCACTGTGACGTGGCGTACGCGTGACGCTGTATGCGGCCGATGGCATTTAATAGGAGACCACGGCCTTACTGTGATCTGCCTCCGAAACTAAACTGGTAGGAAACGATTGATAACTTGTAAAATCACTTTAAAAAGAAAAACTTAGGTGATTCATTAAGCAAAAGGAATAGGTCTTTAGTGAGCACTCTTCACTAGATATAAGGAAAGTTTTGTGTTATTAAGTACCTTGTCTGAAGCTTAGTCCAAGTCTGTCTGCCAAATCTGAGCCCAGAAATGTTTTTATAAAGGAGCGAAGTAAACGTCATGGCATTTCTCTCACTTCAGTTCACCTTAGAATGGGGTGTTCAAGCCATTAGCCTCGCGATCGCGCCGTTAAGCTGGATAAAAATAGCAAAGAATTGTCTTCAAGAATACATTTGCATGTCTAATTTTAGTAGGAAGTTAAGTACCTTTCACACTTGCCTATGGAGGCAATACGTTTACATACTTCCCAAGTACCTATTCAAGGTCTTAAACGTGTATCCTCTACTCATTTATACCAATTTTACCTAGTTTTACATTATCTCAAATGCATGCTTTAAAAGCTATCAGTGGGTGTAGACGTACCAACCACGTAGACAGCCGTCTCGCATGCTGTTTTTTTAAATAGCCTATTTGGTTCCCTAGTGCTGGGCAAAGGCCTCGCATTTTTTCCTCCACGCGTCCCTGTCTTGGGCTTCTTGTAAAACTTTAACCCCCTTATTCATAGAGATTTTGCCCAGTTTGCAATGGTTATGAAAGGCATTTTTAGGCACAAATGTGATTTGTAACTCCACTGCAGGTCGATTATAACTTTCTATGAATAAGGGTGTAAGCATTTTAAAAAATCTATAATATGGAAGTATTGTAAGTAAGGTGTGCATTCTAGTAAGTACCAAGTAAGGTTGTCTTTTGTCTGGGTCTCAGTCAAATTACTTCTCTACTGCTCTACATAGCCTATGCAGCATAGGTAAGTAGGTAAGTACATTAATTTAGGTTATTGTTAAATTGTTTTGTGGCAAATTAGAACTGAATAGGTACCTATTTCGTTTGGCCTGTCATTCTTGTTTTCCAATAATGGATAATAATATAGCCGTAGTAAAATGTACAGTCATCCCTTATAAATTATGGATGGATTTTTCTGATACAGGAAACTTTGTTATGGGATAAGTTGAATTGTGGAGAGGGAGAAAGACGTCTGTAGGTATAGGAGTTCATCAAGTTCATGATGTTACACCTACCATACCAGACAGCGAACTAGTAGCAACAATTACTTATAGTTCGCGACAGGTCGAGATGACATTCGGGTTATGAGCTTTTGCAGAATAAAATCGGAATCAAAATTAGCAGGACCCGCAACGTAACAGAATAATTAAATTTAATTATTTTGTGGGCGATTTTAATTGTTTATCGGGTCCTGCTAATTTTGATTCGGATATTTTATTCTGCAAAAAGCTCATAACCCGAATGTCATCTCGACCTGTCGCGAACTATACATACTACGTAATTTACGCAACAAAGCGACTGCATAAGACCTAAGCAAAGTACACCTACATCAAATCTTAATTAAGTAGGTACCTACCTGTCTAAGTACTTAAGGAATTAGCGTTTGACCGGTAAGTTCAAACATTGGTTTATTCAAATTCATAGTTATATTTTTATGTACCTACTTATAATATGTGCTGACTGTACTACTCGGTAATAAAATATAAGTTTCACAACATTCTTATCCTGACAGCACGCTTTCAATAGCAGTATAATTTTGTTTAGCATGAATCACGCCACTCGGTGGAGCCAGGGAGTGCCATTCATCATTTGCCGCAATTTAAATGCATTGTGATCTGCCATATTGGTCCATGCCCATAGCGCAGACTCGTATTTGCATTTAAGGCTTATCACTGACATGAGAATTCCATAACCACAAATTATACACCAACCTACTTAACGGTAGTATCTAAGTAGTAAATGACTACCTAACTAATTTAGCTTAGGTATATACCTAAGCGTCCGAAAATAAGGTTGCAGTGGCGATGTTCAAATTCTGTGATTAGGTAAATTTAGGCCTAGGTACTTGGTACCTACTAGGTATCTACTTGTCAAATCAACGACCGTGTACATCTTTCTTCTTACAGAGAGGATAGTTTGTGGCTTATAGTCGAAATATATGGATATAAAAAACAAAAAAAATGAGGTATAAATTCTAGCTGTTTTCTCTTCTCGCCAAAGCCGCGTCATCCCTTGACGTGCCCTTATAGTTTCAACCCTAGACAACAGAAGTTCGTCACCTAAATTAGTGGCCAACAGCAGTTTTTTGCTCAATTCGATAAAGACCAACCTCTCAATAAACCAAATGTAAGAAGCTAGTTTACAATGGTTTTAAAAAGCATTTTAGGAACAAAAGAGATTTTTAATGCTACTGTAAGTCCATCTTAACTTTCTATAAATTTGGGGGTCGGTAATCCGGTCTACGTTAACTTTGTCCCGTGGATTTCTATTATGCCTTGACTACACAGAGTATTATATTCTAGCTCAATGGCATTCACGCGTGCGGCCAATCCTTACGAGACACAACCGTGCCCCTGCGCATTGTTCAGACCAATTTGCTATTGCTTACTGTTATGGCGGTGGCTGATTACGGAAACACCGGCGTCGTCGACTCGCCATGTTTAGAACAAAGTTATAGCAACGGCAAGAGTTACCGAAGACACATCTATTATTGCTTGGTGATTCATTAACATTTATTTTAATTTTACTTGCATAGGTAGGTTTTTTAAATGTGACTAAGGGTGCACACAAGCGTACGGGCCGCCTGATTAAGTAGTTACCGTAGCCTATAAGATGTTTGCAATAGCAAAAGCATCGTTCGCACGTTGCCGACCTAAAGGGGAATGGGACAGGAGGGAGGCGGTTGGACTGCCGGCTCTTTCACTCATCGTACGAAACGCAGCTGTAATAGCTACTTTACGCCGATTTTTTGTGTGAGGATGGTACTACCCCGGGACGAGCCAGCCCGTACCTATATGAGCTTCAGTCAATTGGGTACAGCTTAGCTCTAACATCAATTATAGAGGTATATTAGTTTACTACGCCTATATTAGGTTGTGCTTTTGTAAAAATCATCAAGAGACGAAACACCACATTTCTGAAAATCTAAAAACACTAGCACGATATGATTCAAAAGGATTGAACTTCATGATCGGCAGACCCCTTTGTAACTACCTCTTGTAACCTTCGGTAGTGGTACCTCTAGTACCTGCACGACAGATGACCCTAGACAAAAATCGGTAGCGTAATATAATAATACCTATAAGTTTATAATCACTTTAAGAGGTCGTAAAGGTCTACTGAAGTAAGTCGTTTTCAATACGATCTCCCGTTAAAGTTTACTTCACGTTATTTGTAAGTTAACGCTCGCTACAGATACACGCGGACTTGATATTCTGGTCGATTTTAATAGGTATACCTATTAATATCCTATTAATTTTTATGTATTTCGCTGTTTAAATATTTGCAGTTGAAATTAATTCAGGTGTGTGTTTTGGATTTGAAATCTAAGTGGTTTTGTGAAATACATGTGTAAGTAGTATTATAATTAGTATTATTATTGATGTGGTTTAACTTTTAACTCTTTAAATGTAATTAGGTATTATACCTACCATTTAAATTGAACTTGGTTCACTCGTTCTGGATATGGTACCTAACATGCCAGGTAGACAAATAAACAGACAGTAATTACGCCAGCTATAATTTACATACACATACTTATACTTAGCCCGTTAATTTAACTTATCATTTATTTTATACCTCCTAATTAACCGATATCGGATATACCTACAAAGCTTGCTCTGAAACACAGCCTAACTAGAGATCCTAACTTCGAAACAAGAAGCGTATAGTTCAACTTCTAAACTTATAGAGATTGTTAGGTAGTTTACAATGATTTTATAAAGCATTTCTAGAATAAAGTGATTTGTAATGCCATGCCAGTGTAAGTTCATCATAACTTTTAGGTATTTCCAATTTATGCTATCATACAAAAATGTTTAATGCGCAACCATGGTCAGTAGTAAATTGGGCAATCTCCTTTGGAGAATTCTTTACGTGAGAGGCCCTCGCCGCCGTAGGCCCTGTCTTAAACTATTTAAACTATATTTGTTAATTCTATTTATTTTTATTAAGACTTGTTTCATGGAATCATTATCTACGGCACTAGGCACCTACTTGCCTACTTCTTACCTCCTGTGCAGACCGTAGAAAAAATCTTAGAGGCAATAAAATAAAGATAAAACAAAACAAACGATTTGTTGTGTAAGGTTATTGATTTCCAGGAAAGCCGCAATATGATATTTCAGTAGTGACTCTTAAATTGTTGGAACAATGCATCGGCACGGAACGACCGTTTCACTATTTTAGGGTTGCATATGAAAAAGTTTGAAGGGAACCAAACAAACATGAGGGCCTACTCTGTTTCAAACGAAAACGAAATTTCGGACGAAATTCGCGTATTTCCTACTACCTTTCTCATTGATTCCGACATTTCTTACGAACGAAAATTGTTTGACGTCTTCGTCGTCGTCGAATCTAAACGTCAAACAATTTTCGTTCGTAAGAAATGTCGGAATCAATGAGAAAGGTAGTAGGAAATACGCGAATTTCGTCCGAAATTTCGTTTTCGTTTGAAAGAGAGTAGGCCCTATGTTTCAAAGAAGTAGCGATTTTCGTGTTTCTCAGAATAAGGAGATATTTCAATCGACCACCTTCTTATTTCTCTTTCCAGATTGTGTCACGATGTATGGAACCCAAGACAGGAATTACTTGAAATGTTTTCTAAAGCGATGATCACTGACATGGTAGCTGGAGACTGTTTTAAACATTTATTGATGACCGTCAGCCTGTTGACAATTATTGGTAAGACTTCTCTCAGTTACGTCTCACATTCACTTCAAAACATCGGGTTATAGGGCGAAATTTGACTGAAAAACAGAGAGTTCCGGTTTCCAACCCCACTATCGAGCTAGGCAAGTTAATTCCCAGTTAAAATACATCACCTTTTCTATGCAGATCAGTTCATTTTCGTATTTCTTGTCAGGGGTGCAATTTTGATATCGGGGCGCGATTATGGGAAACCGTCGATCTATACTTCCCCCAAGGCGACATGAACTCGCTACGTGTTTTTATGGCCAAAACAACTGAAATACCGTATGCTGTACATCCCTTCGCGGTGACCAACTCGCGACGGGTTTTCAGTCACCATACACGTTATAATCACCTACTTATAATATAATATCCTGGGACATTTTTGTACACACGGTTACCTGATCCCAAACTAAGCAGAGCTTGTACTATGGAAACCAGGTAACTGATATTACTACATATATTACTTTTTTATTTGTAAATACATACTTAATATACATATACACCCAGACTCCGGACATACAGACATGTTCATGCACACAAATGCATGTCCCGGGTAGGAATCGAACCTACGACCTGCAGCGTGAAAGGCGCCTCCGCGCCCACGCTAACGGGCCCGTACCGCCCGTACCTTATGCAGGTAGCTTCTATCCCTCAAGCGACTTACCTACCTACCTAAAGTTGTTCCTTACATTACTTAACTCTACCAAGGCTCTACCCCAATATTATGCAGTTTCCTACTTTTATCGTCATAAACTACCGAAGTTGTATCCGAATAGTTACATTTACCTACATTAGGTTGCTATATTTGTTTCCGTCTTCTTCTTCTTATCGTATGGTTAGTGGCCAACCTAGTGTCAGAGTTGTTCAAGCCGCCCGAAGGCCTCTGACAAGGCTTAACAACTGCTGCCTAGATGACAACAACCGGGACCGACATTTTACGTGCCCTCCGAAGCACGGAGACGCTCAGTTCAAATGCCACTAAACGGTCACCCATCTCTGCCTGACCTTGCCAAGCGTTGCTTAACCTCCGATCGTTTACCGAACAGTGTTTATCAGTCCACTCAGTCAGATCAGTTGTTTCCGTAAAGAAGTTGTTGCCAGGTTGCGTAAATCCCCTCAAACTGGTGGAGCTGCGCGTGCCGGCGCACGTGCCGCTGGGCACGCGCGCGCAGCTGACGTGCCGGTGGCAGCTGGGCCCCGCCGACGTGCTGTACTCCGTCAAGTGGTACAAGGACGGCAAGGAGTTCTTCCGGCACGTGCCGCGGGACGTCGAGCCCAGGAGGAAGTTCCCACTGCCTGGAGTAGATGTCGAAGTAAGATTGCAGCAGATACCAAGTAGATAGGTAGGTCTAGATAGGTACTACTTATTTCGTATAAGTCTATGGGTACCGCTATCTGTGACATTTCGGAACAACGAAGTCCTGAGACGCAGGAAACAGGGCGGGGACATGGGAAATCCATATTAGTCTCTATATACATAAGAAATAGAGGGTTCCCTCTATTTCTCCTCTCACGAATGAGATTTTATATGTATCTTGGATGCCTTGTTAATTAGGTAATGGAACTATGAGAGATAATAACTAATGGAAATCTTTTGGTTACAACAGGAATCCGACTCATTCGGCTCCAGCATAATACTATCGGAGGCAACTTTCGAAACAAGCGGCAGATACCGTTGCGAAGTGTCCGGAGAGCGACCGCTGTTCCCTACGGTGTCCGAGCACGCTGACATGGACGTGGTGGGTAAGTAGAGCTATAAATAAATATCGCCAGACTATAAATCAGCCGCATGTTCCCAAATAAAGCAACGCTTGGACTATGGGCCGTACAATGGATTGGAGTGGGGGCGATCTCAGTGTCACTCAAACCGACGCAAAACGAGACAATTTCCGTAACTTGTACCGACGGGAATCGAAACCGCAACCACTTGGTACGGTGAGCCGAGCGGCCTATGCCCGACAATACGTCAAGCGGTCGTCATGTCATTAGTTTAGTACAAATCTCCAAGGTTACACTCTCGCTGCCTTACTAAAATAGGGGCTTACAGTACAGATTAGTACCATTCTTAGGCATTCCCACATTCATTCATTCATTCATTTATTTAATTCAGTAACAATATCGTCATCTGAGCAATTAATCTTGCGTTCATGGAACGACGCAAGAGACCCAACTGCTTGCTCACTTCTTCCCGTCACGTGGTTTGGGCACTAGGATAAAAAACCGACCAAGTGCGAGTCGGACTCGCACATAAAGGGTTCCGTACCACCGTAGAATAAAAGCGTCATAAATATAAAGTGTCTTGTATGGGGACCCCCTTTATTTTTTATTTTTTTAGTATTTGTTGTTGTAGCGGCAACAGAAATATTCTGTGAAAATTTCAACTCTCTACCTATTACAGTTCGTGAGATATAACCCGCTGACAGACAGACAGACGGACAGATGGACGGCGTAGGCTTAGTAATAGGGTCCCGTTGGCACCCTTTGGGTACGGAACCCTAAAAACCGAGAACCGTTTCCCCTATAGGTAACTGGTTTCCTATAAACTAATCTAGCGTTATTTCACCAGTGTTACCAAATCACGGACCAATTCTTTCCGGATTCCGTACAAAGTATAATATTGGTGATCGACTCCAAGTGAACTGCACATCAGGACGCTCCAGGCCTCCAACCCGCCTCTCATGGTACATTAACGGCGACCCACCTTCCATTGATGCGGTGTCCTCGCCTGTCTATCGGAGGTATGGAGACCTTACGACCACCACTGCTCTACTGGATTTCAAAGCCACGGAAGACGATTTTAAGGAAAATGGACTTATAGTTAAGGTAAGCCACCTAAAATTGTATGCTGTTGTTAATCTGGTAGGTACCTAACATGGAAGTTGCGGAAAAGGAAGGCCGACGAACCCAAGTAAATGGGACCAGGTCTAGCAGGAAGAAGTGTTGTTTTGTTAAGTACCTAAAGGTATGCAAGTATGCATCACACTAAACTAATGTGCTAAATCAGGGGTCTCCAAAATTTTTGCATAAGGGCCACACTGACTCTTCAAATGTCCCAAGGGGTAAGACCTAGGTCACACGATACCATTATACTTATACTTATCTCCTGTGCTTTTCATAATACCACCCTCTTACAGAAGATCGGCGTAAAGTAGCTATTACAGCTGCGTTTCGTACGATGAGTGAGAGAGCCGAAAGCCCACCCCCCTTCCTCTCCCTCCATCCCACTCCCCTTCAGGTCGGCAATGTGCGAGCAATGCCTTTGGTATTGTAAGCATCTATAGGCTACGGTAACTGCTTAACATCAGGCGGGCTGTACGCTTTTTGCCACCGCAGCCCTATAAAAAAAAAAAAAAACTGATATATGATAGGTACCTACCTCTATATTTTGTTTTACAGTGTGTGGCAACCTTCGGTACAATATATTGGCGGAGCAACGAGAAAGGCGCTCACCTAGAGAAAGTTAAAGTCTACAATGCCTCGGAGCCTTTATTGCATGAAACCTATCTTTGGGCTGAACAAGACCTTAGTAATCTAGCCCAAGTGCCTACGAGCTCTTTATGTTATCTTATAATTGTTTTAATAACAGTGTTAAGTACGAAATAGGAAAGTAGGTACCTAGTGTAGTAATTATTATTGTAGGTATAAATTATATAGAAATTCAATTTTACTTGTTGGTTAATTTCTATCCCACAAATAAGAGTGTACCTATATTACATACCTAGATAGGTAGGTACCAGGGGCGCCGGCTTTTAAACAATCCCGTGGGCGCTCATGATGAAAAGAACTGACAAGCAGTAGAACAAAAAGGTGATGCATTTTTAGAGGTAGGGAAAATAAGTGAAAAAAAATTGGAAAGTCCAAAGTTCACACCTCAAACGATCATGTAATATTTTGAATAGACATTTTTGGGTGTCATTTTTCTAACTTACTTCGAATCCCACAAACCTTGAAAATATTCTTACTTAAAAACCAGCGTTTTAATTTTAACCTAAATAAATCAATTGAAATGTGCGAGCGGGTGAGGTTTCAGAAATAATGCTCAAAACCGATTACCTACTGATCAATTTTAAATGTCAGTTAGTGTCACATGGGCTCATGGGTGCTCAGCACCCACTACTTGGCTCTCATGGGTGCTTGAGCCCCCGAGCACCCACGGAGTCGGCGCCCCTGGTAGGTACTAACCTACATAGTGAGTATGAGTGTTTGCAACGTCTGAAACATATTTTATTGGTGGTAGAGCCAAACTGTAGCCAATCGACTGCATCTTATATACCTACGGACTGGCTCGACCGGGGTAGTACCACGCTCTCACTGAAGATCGGCGTAAAGTGGCTATTACAGCTGCGTTTCGTACGATGAGTGAGAGAGCCGGAAGCCCAATTCCCCCCTTACCCTCCCTCTTTCCCACTCCCCTTCAGGTTGGCAACGTGCGAGCGGTTGCACGTATCTATAGGCTACGGTACCTGCTTAACATCATGCGGGCAGTACGCTTGTTTGCCATCTGTCCCATAAAAAAAAATCTTCGTCGTTGGCAACATTACCAATAGGAGTAAGCCCTCTTTGGTGCATCATATTTTTCACTACTGCCTAGCCGCAAACTGGCTAGTTTTACGAAAAAAAAAATAACTGCTTTTAATAGAGGTCAGGCTCTGTGGTCAGGCTCTTGAAAAATAAAATTATTGTATTCTCCTTTGAATAAAATAATATTCTATGAAAAACATTTACCTTTATATTTTCATGTGACGTGTAAAAAATAATATGTGAAGCAATATTTCCCGGTACAATTGATAGTTCTAAGTACTGTAGTGGCTAATTCTTTTATTAAAATCTTATGAAAAATCTGGATTGAAAAAAATGTGCGAAGTTGACAACAGTTTCATGCAAAATCATTATAATTCAGTAACGCCAATGTCAGAGCCTTTAGCTTTTCCAAAAACATGTTTTGGTAAGTATTACATTTTTTCTACTTATAAGGGGGCGTCCATAAATTACGTGAGGTGATTTTTGAGATTTTTCGATCCCCCCCCCCCTCCCCCCTTGGTAAGATTACGTGAGATTTTGCTCGACCCCCTCCCCACCCCTCTAATCTCACATGAGATTTTTCAAAAGCTATATTCTGGATGAAAAACATGTTTTACTTAATTTAAACCCGTTTTCTTGCAATTTTATACTATTTCGTGCATAGATGCATAGATAGATTTGGTGAGATTTTGCTCGACACCCTCCCCCCCCCTATATGCCTTACGTAATTTATGGACGCCCCCTAACAAAGAAACTGAAGTTATTTAAAGTTTTCCTCTGGTTTTTCAGTTATCCTGTGCAAAGTAGGGTAGGTAGGTAGATGCTCGCAAGATGGACTTCAGAGTTGGTGATTGCTAGACATACCTAAATGTCGGCCCACCACCGGCCCCGACCAGCTGGGCCAGCTGAGCAGCTGATACCTGAGACGAACCATAGGTCACCTATAATAAATAGGTGGCTTGGCTGGCATATTGACGTTGTGCTTTGTTCGGTTGACCTAGTTCAGTGTCTGGATCCGCCACAAACAGTAACAAATACTTATAATAGTAGGTATATAAGTCTGGGGTCAATGGCAATCAAGTTCGAGATTTATTAAATTTAAACTATCGTCTTCATATTTTCTAGATTCCGTTGCCTAGTGCCTATAAAAAAAAAACACTTGGCCTCTCAATACAAATGTCACATTCTGTTATCTTATCTGCCACTTTTTAATCTAAGGCTCCGATCACAGCGGTGAGGTGATGCTTGAGATATAAATTATAAAATAATGAATAATCATCAAGACGTGTATATTGTATGTACGCGTGCGTTATTTATGTTTCAACTAAAAATTATGGGATCAAACTAAAACAATAGTACATTTCTGCCGCGGTCTGTAATGAGTGTATTGCTGGCAGCGGTGTTGAGCGGTGTTGCCTCCACAGCGCGGTCAGCATTGCAACCCTTACAAGCTGAAATAAAGGCCGAGACCGAAGGTCGAGGTGGTTTGATGGCATCAAAACATATGCGCACCAGCGCGCGGGCTGGCATAGCGAGGAGCTCCTCAATACGATATGAAATCTCATACAAATTTGAGGGCGCCTTTATTTGAAGCGCAGCAACGTCGACTTTGCTAGAAGAAAATTTGAAAAATAATGACAACATTATAAGCATTTTTGAGAAAAAATCATAATCAGTTGAAAACGATAAAACAAGTTCGTGACAACGGTTGTCGCGTCGCGTCGGTTACTTCTATTCTATAATGTGAACACTGCCTAATCTCAATCAACCAACCAAACCGTAACTAACCAACATAAACAATGATAATAATAACGCTTCAGTAATCAGTATTAGCATATCTTTTGTGAACGATAAAATGTCCCAGAGACCTCACTCAAAGTCACGAATTAAAGTTTGTAACAAACCCGTGTTTCATCTTCAAGATAAGAAGGCGGTGGACAGTGAGTTACCCATTGGTTTGATTAAATCAGCTAAGCGGACTGGCCAGCTGAGTTTGTGCAACAGGGGACTGGGCGCAGGTGAGCCGATTAGTATTATCTAGCTGCCTTTTTTTATTATTAACTGTATCTACCAATGGTATCTACATATTTCCTTAGAGATTCTTATCATTTGATAAAAACAAAAAACCTACCTTTTGCGCTTTTAGCTTTGTATTTTATAGGTATTCCTAGGCATATTGATATTTATTTACTTCCAGTAGGAGGCTTGTTGGTATTTATTTAGGTAAGCTACTAAGCGAGTGCTTCTTTTTTGAGTCAGTTTGTAAACTAAGCTATAAGGTTCCTTAATAAAATAAAATAGTGTGTATGGAGGCATACATATAAATTTTGATTAATGTGAAACAATTTTTTAGTGCCAGAAAATGTCTGGAAAATTGACGAGTTGGTTCTGGATGACACCAAGGATGTGGACTTCACGAAATCCGATACCAATAACTGGTGGAATATGGAGCCACTTAAGACCCTTGACCTGAGCTCCAATGCTATTAAAGTAATATCACCAAATGTCAAGCTACTGCAACAACTGGTCACGCTCAAGGTGAGCAATATGACTTCAATACAAGTTTATTGTGCAATTATTATGTAAAATATTACCCCATGCTGCATACTAAATGCAGAGGGAATTGATTTGGTTAAATTATGAGCCCCATTATTATTAATTTTTATTAATAAAAGTTAATATTGATTTGAAAAGAAAAAACTGATTGATATTCTTAGTTTTTAAGGGCTACCCAAAAAAATTTTCATAATATTTTTGAAAACAAATCAGTAGTTTAAAAAAATATTTTTCAGTGAGCTTCACATTTCAATGTACCTATCGGAAAAGAAGTGAATTCAACTATGTACTTAAATAAGCCATACAGATTTGGATTTTTATTCTTTTTAATTCTAAGCTGTATTTAGCCAATCTGCCTACTTTTTTGGTAGTGATTAAACAGAGTTGCATAGTAATAAACCAGTAATATTTATCATTCATTTTCCCAGCTGCATGACAATGCGATCACAAGTCTGCCTCGTGAGATTGGTGAGCTGACAACCCTGTCCAACCTGAGCTTGTCACACAACAAGCTAAAGACGCTTCCAAAAGAGTTCTACAAACTGACTGACCTTCGCTGGCTCTACCTAGCACACAATGAGATTGACAAAATTGAACCTGACTTTGGTGATTTGGTCATGCTGAATTTCTTGGTGAGTTTGCCATGTTTGTCTACTTATTACTTATGAAATTTAATATCATTATTATTGCATCATCATCATCATGTCAGCCAAAAGGTGTCCACTGTTGGTCATAGGCCTGGCCTAAGGTTTTCCACAACAACCAGTCCTGTGCCACTTGCATCCAGCGTTACCCGCGATCTTCACTAGGTCGCGGTCTAATTTATTATTACACTACATTGTCATATTAATGTGAAATATGTTATTAAGAATGTTAACAATCAGACTTTTAATTCTGGATCCCTTTTTAGGGTTCTATCTGTACATATGACAATAAACATTCCAACCAGCTACAGCGGAAAATTCGCGCGAGTTATCCGCAATTTTCGTGTTTGAGCGCGGATAATTCGCGCGATTTTGCTGCGGAAGTCAGTTCGAGCGTACAATAAGTTCAGTTGAGTTTTTTTTTTCAGGACCTGTCTCATAACAAACTGCAAGTGTTACCACCGGGCATGGGATATTTAGTGCGTTTAATGGAGCTAAATCTATCTCATAACGAACTGCAAGAACTACCCCCTGACATTGTGAATCTTCGAGGTAGGTACTTACTTAATTTAGGGAACAAATTATTTTCAATTTTGGTGCTATTGATATTGAGTTGAAAATGTTTTTTTTTTTTTTTTTATATAGTTTGCTTACTGAATAGTATTCACTTTTATTGATAAATAAATTTTCAAATTATTCCAGACTTGAAGAAATTGAACATAAGCAATAATAATTTGAAAAATCTACCGCCTCTCGGCGAGTTGAGGAAAATGGAGATTTTCGACGCGAACCATAACGACATTCAAGCATTGCCAGATGTTTATGGATGTACTGCTTTGAAAGAAATATATTTGGCTAATAATTTTATTAAGGTAAACCTATTTACATTAAAAACAAATATCAGGCTAAAAACCACCCCAGAAATTAAAATGAAATAATACAATTTCCAAATTAAATAGGTAATCGTAGTTTTATTATTTCAGGAAATCTCAGAGGAATTTTGTGATCAAATGCAACAATTGAGTGTGTTGAACCTTCGGGACAACAAAGTGGAAGTGTTGCCGGAGAACATATCACTGCTGAAAACGCTGAAGCGGCTCGACCTCACTAATAACAATTTGAACGTGTAAGTTTGTGACCTATTCCAGCAGAAATAAGTTCCATGTCCTGTGATCGTTCGCACGTTGCCGACCTGAAGAGGAATAGGACAGGCTGTCAGAACTGTCAAGTGTCAGTCCAGTCAAGTATCAGGTGCTGCCCTGGGAGGTAAATATAATTCTGGATGGAATCAATACTAGGTCAACAAATCAACTCATAACCAAAACTATATTTAGGTAAAACTAAGCTTTCTTATCAATATAGTTTTGGAATCATCGAAAGCAGTCCATCCGTTGCGATATTTTAACACATTTTATATAATGTGCGACATGTGCGTGTGACGTCACACGGCGCCGTCGGATTGAAGGCCCGCTGTACCCGCGCCGGCCCGCGCCGCCGTTCATTACAAAGCGCGTGTGGCTCAAATGACGTCACAATAACCGCGCGCGAACTTCGCTAGTAATTTAGGCACCACATCGTAAAATTTTTGTCGTAGACCAAAAAAATGTTTGCACTGTATGTTATGAATTTCTTAGCTCTATAAATCTGCGTTCTCAACTAAATTCGTTACGGAAACCCATTGTTCAGGCTCCCGCGGAACCTGGGGCTGCTGTCTCAGCTGCAGAGCATCGGCATGGAGGGCAACAAGCTGTCGTACGTGCGGCAGGACGTGATCCGCGGCGGCACCGAGCGCGTCATGAAGTACCTGCGCGACCGCATCACCGAGGAGGTCGTCAGCGACACCATCTACACCAAGGACGACTGGCCCGACAAGCGAGTCCCACTTTATTATCATCATCAGCATCATCATCATCATCGCCGTCAGCCGCAGCATCGTCATCAGCCGAAAGACGTCCACTGCTGGACATAGGCCTCCCCCAAGGTTGGGTACAATGACCGGTCTTGCGCTGCTCGCATTCAGCGGATTCCCGCGACCTATGCTTCAAGATAATATTATATAGTGTGATTGTTGTGAATCTTTAACTTTATCGGAGTTTTACAATCACGAATAGATAAGCCGCCGATGAAGTTCTTGAGAATCCGAATTCTTCATACAAAACGATGGGAAGCCGTAGAAGGGTTTTCTGGATTTACTCAAGCGCGTCAGATTAAAATAAGGGAGACCTTACATATTGTTAAGAACCTCCAACCAGTATGAGCCCTTAATATAGGGGGGTACGCTCAGGGGAACCCAAAAAAAAATAGACCATCTTAAAATACTCGAGCGCGTCAGATTAAGATAAGGGGATTCATTACTAGCTAAGATGTGTCAAAAGTGTCAATTTTACAGCCAGAGCCAGAGACTAATCCAAAAACTTACATTAATAATATACAGAAAAAAATATCTGGACTGCTTATACCGTGTAAATTAACAGCTATTTTAAGATCAGTTTGAACCGTGGCGGTGAATTCTTTCATTTAATGACTCAATTCTAACCCATTTTTATATTATCACATTCACCTGAAACTTCTCAACTCTTAAATTTATTTAGAAATCCACGTTTCTAAACCGGATATTTTCTTGCAGGTACACATTGAAGAAGAGCCTAGCGCTGATGATGCCGGCGCGCGAATTGACAGAAGTTCCCGACCACGTGTTCGTGGCCGCCGCCGAAGCCGAAGTGCATATTGTGGATTTCTCCAAGAACAAGTTGACCGCAGTGCCACCTGGGTGAGACCTTTAGGATATAAATAATAATTAGCCCTTTTCATAGCCCACTCCTAACGTATGTGTTGTTTTTGTAACAACAGAATTAGCGCCATTCTATTTGCGCCACCAAATTCGCACGTCCCGGTAAATACTAGTGATAAAACAGTAGTAATAATAGATAGTTAAATGTACCACGCTTTTAACCTACGTTTAAAGGCTCCAACAGAAGGCCGCGAACAATTAGCACTCGAAACACAATAACAAATGTACTCTGAGCTACGTCTAAATAAAAAATAAGTTTCTCTAGCAAAAAAAACTGCGGTATTTCCGTGACGGTTGGAAATTCTCGCACATTTTATTTCGAAAAGGTGCCCAGTGCAAAAGTCAATAAAGTTAAGTACTTGGCAAAGATACCATTGCGGATAATTCGCGCGAATTTGCCGCGGCATTCGGTTAGAGCCTGTCTTGTTTGTATGATTTTTTTAATGGAATTAGGCCCGCCACATTCTTCCACCACTGTTACTAGAGCCTGTACTATTTGTGCGATAGTGAATGTATATTCTGTTTCAGCGTACTCCGTGTCAGCGAAACACTGTCCCAGTTGCTGCTAGCCTCAAACAACTTGACGAACATTCCGCCTGAAATAAATCGTTGCAAACACCTCCAGTACTTGGACTTGGGGAAGAATTGTCTCACGGACTTGCCATCGGAAGTTGGGGATTTGAATAACTTAAGGGAACTAGTGATTTCTAATAATAAGTGAGTACCATACATAAATCATGGTGTGACTTACTTAAATCTATCATTGATTGCTATGAGCATGTTTTGTAGCAATAAGGATACATTTTCCCTAAAACATTGCGCGTAATATTGTGATAACCGGTGACCCGAACTTATAAATCGTCGGCAGAGTTGGGCAATAATTAATTGTGGCCTAGGCCCTAGTGATTTCTAATAATAAGTGAGTACCATACATAAATCATGATGTGACTTACTTAAATAGCCCGTGACTGGAAAGTCATTGAACCGGGCTGATGAAGATGGTTTCGTGACGGTGCGAAGGAAGCGCCGTCATCGAACTAACACGAACCGCTGCGGCAAGGCTCCGGCGGAGCCCACCTCAACTCTGCGTGCCGCGAAGCCGAACACTCCAGTTTACATCTCCCGCCTACATTACACCACTAAGGTGGAGGACATCGTGGAGTACGTGCGTCAGAAGCTCAAATACGTGCCGAGGGTGCAGCTGTTGGAGTCGCGCCGCAACGTCAACTTTAAGGCGTTTGTGGTGCGAATACCGACGTGTTATCTGCACCTCGTCATGGAGGAGAACTTCTGGCCGAATGACGTGGTGTTCCGTCGCTTTCGGGGACTAGTACCACAAGATCGTACAGTGAAGTGTACATAGGCTATAAAATATATATTAATAATATGTATGTTAGACTTTAAGGTATTTATAATATGGGCTGTAAATGCGTTAGTAAGTAACTTTTGTTATGTACTACATATTTCGCTGCCTGAAATAAATGATATTATTATTATTATTATTATTAAATCTATCATTGATTGCTATGAGCATGTTTTGTAGCAATAAGGATACATTTTCCCTAAAACATTGCGCGTAATATTGTGATAACCGGTGACCCGAACTTATAAATCGTCGGCAGAGTTGGGCAATAAATAATTGTAGGCCTTAATTTTAAAAAACTAAAAAGGATTTTGCTTACTCTTGTCCAACGGTCCATTAGCGCCCTATCGCACTAGGCAACCAGCGGTAGCGCAACCAGTCGCTCCACCAACAAAATGTATAGAGCTGTATGGAGGCTATAACACCTGGTGTCGCTTGGTGGCTCAACCAATTCGGTGTCGGCCATTGAAATACTCGCTGGTGGCTCAACCATGGTTGCCTTGTGTGATGGATGGGGCCTTTAGTCGTATATTTTGGGCAAAGTAATCAACAAGTATGAATGTCTATAGGTTGACCAAGATACCGAGATGCGTGTACGATCTAGCCAACCTGGAGATCTTGCTAGCCGCCGGGAACAAGATCGAGGAGATCAACGTGTCCTCGGACGCGCTCGCCAAGCTCAAGAAACTGGCGGTACTCGACCTCGCCAACAACAGCATCTTCACTGTACCGCCGGAACTCGGCCATTTCACGCACCTGAGGTAAGCCAATCATACTTTATACTAGCCATGTCAAACATGCGGCCCACTGAGCATTTTCTGCGGCCCGAATCAATTTTGAAAACAACCAGATAATGCGGCCCGCGAACGTTTTAAAAACCATTGACACACGCACACTTGGACGCTGTTTAAAAAGTTATTACCGCGGATAAATTGACGCCACAAATAGACGACTTAATTAAAGACAAAAGATGTCAAATAACTGGCAAAAGAAGTTAATGTTTGTAATTTTTATTGGAAATTTCATCAATATACTTGTCCTTTGTACTTTTTTCGGTAAGTGCTATATCGCACGAGGACACCAATAGTAGCGCAACCAGTCGCTCCACCATCAAAATGTATAGAGCTGTATGGAGGGTATCGCACCTGGTGTCCGCTTGGTAGCGCAACCAATTCAGTGTCGGCTATCGAATCACCCGCTGGTGGCGCAACCATGGTTGCCGCGTGCGATATCGCACTAAGATTTTCAGTAGTTTGTCTTCTTGATTAGGTTTTGCGGCCCACCTAGTCTACGGTCTTCATGCTTTTGGCCCACCAGTGACTTTGAGTTTGACATGGCTTCTTTACACATTCGACATCGATGTCGATCGATACCAGTCGTACATGTTTGAACGAACTGTGGTTACGAGTGTGTATGCTATTCGTTAACGAGACCCTGAAGTAGCCTTTCGCTGTAGCAGGGCATAGGCAAGCTTGAAGCCGCGCATGTTAGAAGCGGCGCGATCGAAAATTCAAACTCAAATCTGTTATTTCTGAATCGAGCTATAAATGTTTGTAGTTATCTAATCCCTTTTTATCAGCGGATTTTTCAGTAGCGCGGGCCGAAAGTGTCACAATAAAATCAGCATAAGGCCGCGCTCACTTTGGATGCGTTTTCGTCCGAATTTTACTCGTGCTGACACGTACGAACAACACGAATGACCCAGTGTGCGCACTCCCGTAGTACTTGGAAGGTCGGGATCATTCGTGTTGTTCGTACGTGTATGCACGAGTAAAATTCGGACGAAAACGCATCCAAAGTGAGCGCGGCCTAATGACTGGCAAGCGCGTTGAACGGAATTTTATCTCTCATACCGCTGCGCCTAGCGCATAAAAACGTGCGTTCACTCATTAATAATGAGCGCGAGGCGTATTCCGTGAACAGCGTGTTATCACCAGGGTTGTTACGAAAAAATCATCTTGTTTTAAACACCGTGTTTAATACATGTTTTAAACATTTAAAACACAATGATTATTTCCTTCGGTTTTAAATCCATGTTTTAAACACGATTTAAACAGATTTCATTTTAAATTTCCTGTTTTTTTGCAACTCTGGTTATCACTGTGTATTAGCTAGTAGTACTAGGTAATCAGAGAATGAAACTACTACACCGCCAAGCCAACTAGGAACTCGGATGGAATGCGGCTTCCCGCCCGCCACACCTCCCGCACACCGCCACCGCCCAGCCGCGGTGTGAGTATTTTTTTAAAGGGCTGTGGTGGCAAACAAGCGTACGGCCCGCTTGATGTTAAGCACTTACCGTAGCCTATAGATGCTTGGCATTGCTCGCACTTTGCCGACCTGAAGGGGAGTGGGACTGAGGGAAGGGAAGGGGGGGATTGGGCTTCCGGCTCTCTCTCTCATCGTACGAAACGCAGCTGTAAAAGCTGATTAACGCCTATTTCCTGTGAGAGGGTGGTACTACCCCGGTCGAGCCGCCCGTATATAAGCTGCAGTCAATTGGCTACAGCTTGGCTCTACCACCAATACACGACGTGACGTCACATTTGACAGGTTCCTAGTTGGCTTGGCGGAGTACCTATAGTTCGCGACAGGTCGAGATGACATTCGGGTTATGAGCTTTTTGCAGAATAAAATCCGAATCAAAATTAACAGGACCCGATAAACAATTAAAATCGCCCACAAAATTATTAAATTAAATTATTCTGTTGCGTTGCGGGTCCTGGTAATTTTGATTCGGATTTTATTCTGCAAAAAGCTCATAACCCGAATGTCATCTCGACCTGTCGCGAACTATAGTAGTGTTCTGTCGATTGGCAATGTCATCACATCGGTGACGGTGTATAAAAAGCCATAAGTGCAGCGGTACCCGTTGTTTCCAGGACGCTGGAACTGATGGGCAACTGCTTCCGCCAGCCGCGGCACGCGATCCTCGCCAAAGGCACCGCCTCGGTGCTCTCGTACCTGAGAGACCGCATTCCCACCAATTAGTCTTAATCTATATGGCCATGTTTCGTCCCGTAGATCGAAACAATAAATATATACTTTAATGAATTTTATAAAAAAACACTATAAAAATCTAACTTTTGTGGCAAATTATTGCCATTTATGTTTTATTTATTCGGTTTTATGATAATTCTATTACTATGAAATTTCGAGTCCACCTAATACTTTTATAATGATATAAGTAGCTAAGTTTTGCTTTTTTGGCATTCTCGCCACTTTAATCTTCTTGCCATTTTTAGCGTGGACTATTTGAAGTTTAAAAAAGTGCGGTATTCTGCAAAATATTACCATATCAACATTAAATTTTATATTATCTTGTAAGTATAATACAAAGATCGCTTTAGCGTTTGATATGTCGATCTACGGGAATATAGAGTATTGCCATATAAAATAGCTTGCTAACGCCAAATGAATATTTTTGTTGTTGTTTAGTGTACCTGACTACAGGATTTCCTATTTTGCGGTTTTTTTCGGTTATATTGTTTGAAATAATTCCATTGATTATTGTATATTTTTGTTATTGTTAATTTTATGAGATTGTTGTTAAAGTAGGCTGCTACAGTTGTTGAAATCAACTTCTATTTTTTGTTTGTTTTCAAAGAATAAAAATAGAAAAGAAGTAGGTATAGTTTGTGAGTCGTTTGTCACATACACAAAATATTGACAAATAACGTGAAACTCATCAATAATAATTAAATACATAACATATTATAATATTGTAACGAAAAGTATTTACTCTCGAGTTGATTGAAAAGTATTCAAAATGTGTATCGCCAAATATAAAAATATATTTCAATATTTTTTGACATTGATTTTTAATGTAAAGCGTTATCGCGTTTAATTGCAGTGTTCTTGAATCCATTGAAGGCTGTGTCATTATATAGTTTAATGCATCATTTAATATCATTTACATTCAACGTCAAAAATTTCGAATTGTAAACCTAGTGTAGTTTCGATCATAAAAATATAAATCATAATATTATATTTATTAATATATCTACGTTTTCGGAATAATTAAATTAAGAAAGCTAGGATTTAAATTTGAGAATCAACCAAAGTATTGTTCGTACCTGAAGGTAATATAACATAATTTACACAGCCCTATGTTGGCGCTTACTCCATGAAATACGTTGTGAAAAATTGCACAATATTGTAAATGCATGAGCACAATTTATAAACATTGAAAATCTGTGAGCATATCGTGTGATTATTACTGAAATAAATGCGTTAAAATTATTTCGGTTTATTATTTATATCATTTAAACGTACCTACCTTTCTTCAACTATTACAATTTCAGGCAAATGCTCATAACTTGTAGATATAAGGAAGAGATCCCAAGTAAATAACCAATACATCACGTTTGGGTCTTGCTAATTGTATTGCCAAACTACCGTACCTAGACGATGTTTTCGTTAAACGTGCATGACATCTTCAATGCACAAGGATTTTTATTCTGATCTAAATATTTGTTAGCGTTGTAATCTACCTGGTTAGTTGCCAAGGAATCCGCACGTGAATCAGTCTGGATAGGTCAGGCAAAAAACCCAAACATGACTGCATACAATACTGGGTGAAATTGAAATCGTCGGCAATATTTTAACCAGTGATTCTAAACATGATTCAGAATATTTAGGAAATATTAATCAACAAATCAATTGATAAAAATTTATTACCCAGTTAAGGTATAACAGTTAAATGGTTTGCTTATTTGCTTACCCGAGCAATATTTTTTTATAAATAGATTTTTTTATTTGTTTTCCTAAAATATTTTGAATCTTGTGTAGAATCACTGGTTAAAATATTGCCGACGATTTCGATTTCACCCAGTATATTGCACCGGCAAAACCGGAACTACCAAAAGCAAATTACAAAGTACATAGGTATTATATTGCCCGATAGATGTGGCTAAGTTCTTTGTTTTTAGTAAATGCCCTATTCAATGTTATGCCATCCTAGTACTTCTAAACGTCGGCTTCCAGTTTTTACCTTTTCCTGGCTAATAAAAAGTGTATCAGTTATTAGATTTATGTAAAATAGTAAGATTAATGGGAAAAACTAAGACCACCGATTCCTACTTTCGGTAAAACTATTGAGATGAAAAATCCCACTAGTCCTACTGGTGGGACCATGGGTGGGACAAGCCAGCAAGACTAATGGGAACGGCCGATGTCTTACCAAAATAGTGCCTAAAGGAGATCAATGTCTAACTAAGTGCATGCATACTACCATAAAAAATATAGTTTCTTACACTCTGGTTAGTCAGTATTTACAGAATTTGCCTCCGTAATATTGTTTTTTTTTTCATCTTCTACGAATTTATTAAAATGGAACTTACAACAAATATTTTGTGGGCTATCGTGTTGTAGACAGGTTTTTTAACTCATTACCTGCATTTATACGTTACGATTGGCATGTTATCAAGCTGCCGCGATACCGTGACTGCTCGTACATTTACATAACAATAGAATGAGTGTAACTGAATTAACATAACAGATTACCTTTGTAGGTCAGGATGGGACAGGAGACTGAACTTCTAAATAATCAATTTGCATCATAAATATTGTAATGAGTTCGTTTATGAGCTGACCTTCCCGTTGTCTTATTCCAAGGATTTCCTATAAATACCAGCCAATATATCGGTGAAGGTCATATGCCCTTTAAGATTAACCCCCTTATTCATAGAGATTTTAGCCAGTTTACAATGGTTTTGAAGAACATTTTTAGGAACAAATGTGATTTGTAATTCCATTGCAAGTCGATCATAACTTTCTATGAATAAGGGGGAAAACTATGAGAAGGTTAAAACTGCGTGACTTTTTACCCGACTACGGCGGAGGGTTATGATTTTGACCGGTATGTATGTATGTATGTATGTATGTATGTATGTATGTGCATCTGTTCCCACCTAACTTCCAAACTACTTGTCGTAATTTGACAAATGAGGTATCGTTAGAAGCGGCTTAATGGCGCGCTGGTTATAGGCTATGTGACGTCACATAAAATTGCATATGGCGCCCTCTAGAGGACATAATGTCATGAACTAAAAAAAAAACATTTTTTAATAAAACCGTGTGGGGTATCAAATGAAAGAGCTTGATGAGCACATTTCAAAAATATATATATTGTTACCTATAACTTCAAAATAATTAAATAAAAAGTAAGTTTAAAAACTAAAACCCGACTACGGAAAAATCGCGCTTCAAAAATGTATGAAACAAGAAAACCTTTAGGGCAAAATGGCATATGACCACGGACCACGGCTATCCTCCAGATAAGAATATTTTCTTGTTTCATACATTTTTGAAGCGCGATTTTTCCGTAGTCGGGTTTTAGTTTTTAAACTTACTTTTTATTCTCTATATGCTTTAAGTGATAAGAATATATACCAACTGACATAAACAAGAGTGTTACCTATTAAAAACTCTCCATAAAATTACAGAACCCTAAAGAAAAGAGTTTAAAGTTAATTAAATTCTAACAGCCTTATTACAAAAAAGTTACGCCTGTTTTGAACGTGTATCTAGTCCAATTTCCTTTGTACCTTATTTAACATTTTTCTGATAACACGGTCGGTGTTTAAGTTCCTAAGTACTTTTATTTCCATAGCATTTGATGAACATATTCCGCTTAGTTGCATCCTTTTAAGTTGGTCACATAAAGCGGATATTGCTTAGATAATTACGAAAAGTTATCCTGTAGACGGACGTTTGGCGAAACATCCGTCAAATACAAATTGCATGCCACACAAGAAAATAACAGGGGTAACAGAATGTTTTGAATAACCGCACCCGCATATTGCAAAATACACCGTTGGGCGTCGTAGCGTCATCGCGTCATTATTATCGTTTTCACTATCGTTTGCCGTCGACTCGTCACTCTATTGTAAATTGTAGTCTGTAAACCTATAATAATACTGCAAGGTCGTGACGACTGATACCTGTAGTGGGGGCCGCCGGCACACGGCCTGCACTGCATACAGTTTCAGTAGCCGTGATCGATGGCAGACATCGGCATCGTCGGCAGACCATCGATATCGATGACTTGAGGATACCGCTAGCGCTGACTATCGATATTCTACGTGGAATTTTGATGGTACTGCTCTCTAATTGTCGTAACAAGACTTTCCAAATATTTCAATTGTATAGTAAAATACTTAGTTCCAATTGGAAAGAGTTATGAGTGGTATGTTTGATCAGGTGCGATAGTTCGTGTCGAATCGCAAGTGTTCCATCCTGGACTTCGGCTCATTAGTATCAGAGACGCTTCTTTCGACGATAGATTAACTTCTATATTTTAAAATCGCTGACAATGCGGTTAAAGTGAAGCGATGTTTAACTATCTCATAGCATGTTGAGTGTCAAGAACCTAATTTGTACGTTTTAATGACTCATAAGTGGGATTGTGCGTGATTGGAATCAATTATTATGTGGCCATATGGAGTCGTCTGCGTCCTGTCGTGGTTCATGTTTATCTATTGTAAGTATTAATTAAATACATAACTATATTATTTATTTATTGAGATAATAAATATTTCATAAGTTGGATAACTTAGGACTATCTAGATCAGGTAAGTACTTGCGGTACACCTTTATGTGGAATTAAGTTAAAGTAATAATACGATAATATTAATTATAACAGGTAATTATAGTACTAAAGTCGATATATATTGGTACAGTCGCGTTCATAAGTGCAGTAGCGAATCATAATCAATACTGTGCCTTATGTTCACAGCAATACAGTCTTTAGCGTGCTACATGCACTTATGAGCGCTTACTGTACCTAGGAAACATTTTTACCTCTATTTTTAAAACAAACATTCGTAGCATACAAACCGACCAGAGTTAAGTCCGTTCGCGCACTCATCAGAGCGTACTTGCATAGATTTCAATTCACTATGAAATAGCATCCCTACAAACTAAACTAACGTCCCTCAACGCGAGGGGAATTCGGGTCATATGTGATCATGTATGGCCCACCACCACCAACTTCACACGTCTTTTCAAACTCACATACATTCTTATAAGCTAAAGCTACATGTCGATATATTAAAAAAAATATAATACAATAGGCCTCCTTGTAAATCAAGCTCATTTTTATATCAATATATACCTCGCTAAACTTTGCGAATTTCCGTATTAATAGTATGACGGTGGCTCTTCCACACAAATTTGCTGCCAGTTCCGTGTAAGAATGGGCTTCGTTCCATCACGGCACATCAGGAGAGGTCCCAAGAGTGAACGAGCAAACACAGTTGAGATGGCCAAGTTCGCCAATAGCACCATTACTGAGACAATGCTTTGCAAATTCATCTGAAAGAGAACAAGTTTAAAATGTAATTTTTTGTCATCTTTGTCAAAAACGAGTAACAAAGTATAATTGTTAAAACGTAACAACTTTGCAAATTCCCGACAAAAGTTCAGCCACACCACAGGCTCGAGAGCGGCCTTATATAGACGATCTTACATTTGCCAGATCCGAAATGCAACTTTAGTCACTACATTATATCGTTTTAAGGTATGGTAGAGGAACAGAGTGCGTAAGAGTTTGGACCCTTATACTAAAATAAGGCTTAGGTGTGGATTTCTCCACTAGTGTCTATACGGCTCTTGGTCAAGACTTTACAAATGAGCTTAGTACCTAGAGCAATCATAATAGAGGTAATAAGTACCTATTTTGTGTTATAATTTTTATTATGCTGACAAAAAAAGAGATTTGCATTTAGGCAGTCACAATAAGCACGATTATGATTATATTTCCTATAAAAGTGTATTAATCAAATTTATACATACCTTAAAATAACTTCCTTGGCACTTCTTGAAATAAAAGTGATGTTTTTATTCCCTATTCTTAATTTGGCACTAACTTTACCTTGAATCACAATGTTATTAAAAGATTAGCAGATTAAAATGAACTGTTAAAATTTACGATAAACGGTCTTGGTCCAGTCAGAGACAGTAATGCGCTCTGTAGAAAGGGCAGACTGGCACTGGCTACTGGCTTGATATTGACCCTGAGTAGAAAGATATATTCATATATAGTCATGCTCATTCATACTTACTGGAGATAGTTATGCGTGTACGAAACTGCACACAAGTGTATGGCTCAATATGTGAACATGTGGTAAATCTATTTAACGTTTTATTGACAAACACTCAAGTTTGCTTTTTAATTGTGCATCTGCGCCTGGTTTAAAAAATAAACTTGTTTGGCGTTCATGAGATACATAAATAATGTCAAAGTGTTTACCTATTGATTTATAAGGAAAATCATCCAAATAACATGAATCGCCATATTTATTGAGATTTACAAAGGTTTTACCAAGCATTTCTAAGAACAAAAGTGATGTGTAACGCAAGTGTAAGTCCACCATACATTTTTATAAACTCGGGAGTAAAACCCGAAATAGGATCGTCACCTTGACGTATTTCTGATTTTAATTTCATTCAGTCGGATGAGTTTACTTATAAATAAATTTATAGGTACACACACATGTTGCGGCTTTCTGTTTACTTTCTTACATATTTTTAATATCATTGTAAATGTTTATTGTGAAGTGACGTTGGTACTACCGCAGATTATTCAAAGTATATATTTAATTTCTCTGAAGAATAGCTTATATAAGACAGTCCGACCAAATTACACCTACATTTAAAGAACTATTTCAGAATCGTCAGATAAGTTTTATTCGCCAAATAAATTTGACGTTTTGATAAATATTCTATGGAAAAATTGTCAAAACTTCAAATGGTGGATAAAACTTATCTGACGATTTTGATACAGGTCCTTAATAAAATATTTTCACCTAATTTTAGGTTTTTGCAGCACTATTTTTGTGTTAGCAACAGTACTTAAGTAACTTCTGCCTCACGAAATATTACAGACACAGATTAGATTAGACTTTACCAACAGGTGTTAAGGCACAATGCAGCGCAGGACGATCGGTGACGTTCTCCCGATGGTCCGGGGTAGCGCCTGAAGGTGTCGCCCCGGTCTTCGTGTACTCGGCTTCCGGTGAGGAAGAGTCCCTCGCCGGCGCTTGCTTGGCGCGGTGCCGGGAGCTGGAGGACTGTGCTGGGGTTGTGGTCGCCTATGGCAGAGGCAACTGCCATGGTCTCGCTGACTCCACGACATTACAGCTGAGAACCGACAACGATGTCGCATATTTTAAGAAGATCTGTTTAGAATGTAAGTATCTTTTTCAAACAACGTTTAGGATCGCGTTTTGGAAGGTGAACTTTCGATTAGTATTTCTCTATCAATTTTATGAAGGACTCAACAATTTTATAAAACCATTTAAAGAACCGAAAATTCTTGAATCTGAGGTAAGAACGATATAAATAATTCTTCCAGATTTATTGGCAACCAGTTTTTTAACATTAGATCTACTTAACACTATAGGTGCGGCACGCTATGATGGCCGTTATGAGAGGATGAACCTTATTATAACGGAATAAGATTCAATTTCGCATTAATTTTTTGACATTCTTAAATTTTAAAACTGCCATTCTTTTTCCGTTATAATAAGGTTCATTTTCTCCTCCCTCCAACAGGTCAAAAGGGCCATCATAGCGTGCCGCTACTATAAAATGCTAGATAAACAACATTAGGGACCGTGTGCAGAAGATCTCATTATAAAGCAATGAGAGCAAAAAATTTTCAGCTCACCAAATGTCACTACTTTAGACTGGGCTGTCACTTCAATACGAATTATCGCGAGGTCATAGTCGAGAGGGAAAGACCTGTCAGAACTGTCAAGTGTCAATGTCAGCCCATACCAAGGTGGCGCCGCCCTGGTGGTAAAAATATCCTGGACCATTGGTTCTAGTGCCAGAAGAGTGCAGCGTTCGCTGGTGGGCGTTGGAGAGCACGCCCGGCTACCACCTGCACTCCGAGAACACCCATCTGAAGGTGATCCGCAACACCACCGTGCACGAGTGCTATGACGCCGTTATCTCTTCCAATGAAGATGTAATTTATCGGTAAGTTACTTTCAAACCTACTGTCAAAATAATATAAATAAATTATTCACTTTTGCGCGAAAAAAACATTTCTAAAATTAATCTGGGAAGGGAATTACCCTATATACAGGTTGTCCCAAAACTTTGCCACATGGAGGGGAAGTACCTTAAATATTGTAGATAGAGAATTTTACTGAATGAAGACTTCATTTTTATTTTAAAAACAATACGAACTGCATTCAAAGATTTTTGAAAACTCGCTTGCCACACTCGGGAATCGAACCGGCTAAAATCCGAAAAAATAACACCCTGTTCTTTTATGGCATCAATCGATAGGATCAATGATAAGAAACAAATCTCTCTAACAAACATGGTAAATTAAATGAAAGGAAAACCATGAAATCTAAACTTATAAATTCATGAATTCAAAGATAAAGTGTATCCACAAAAAATGGAGCTAATTTCGAGCAAAAAATTAGTTAGTTTACCATTTTTTATTCGTTCAATTAAAATAAGTGAAGATTTTATGGTTTCCTTTCATTTTGAAAACTCGCTTGCCACACTCGGGAATCGAACCGGCTAAAATCCGAATAATAACATCCTATACTTTCATAGCATCAATCGAAAGGGTCAATCATAAGGATAAAATCTCTTTAAGAAACATAGTAAATTAAATGAAAGAAAACCCATAAAATCGTTACTTATTTTAATTTTCACTTATTTTAATTCTTATAAGTTAAGATATCACGGTTTTCCTTTCATTTAATTTCCCATGTTTGTTAGAGCGATTTGATCCTTGTGGTTGATCCTATCGATTGATACCATAAAAGTACAGGGTGTTATTTTTTCGGATTTTAGCCGGTTCGATTCCCGAGTGTAGCAAGCGAGTTTTCAAAAATCTTTGAATGCAGTACGTATTGTTTTTAAAATAAAAATGAAGTCTTCATTCAGTAAAATTCTCTATCTACAATATTTAAGGTACTTCCCCTCCATGTGGCAAAGTTTTGGGACACCCTGTATAAGTCTAACCAAATTCTATCTATTGATTAAAACCCCGTTGAAACCGGTCCAGCCAATTCCTGTGCTCGCACAGCAAACAATTATAAAAAAAAATCTTCATTTTAACTCAAGATTCGTTCAAATAGTCTTTGGAACCGATTGCACGATTTTTTCAAAAATATCTTCAATGTATAAGACACACACAAGTCAGTTACAGCTTTAAAATAAATACCTCGTGAGTATAACTAGCTAAAATCGTAGCTATATGAAATACTAGCTCCTGCCCGCGACTTCGTCTGCGTTGACTTTAGAACGTCCATTCACTCCACATTTTCCGGGATAAAAGTAGTCTACTATGTTCATCTCTAAGGTCCTATCTTTCCCTATACACCCTATACATCAGAGATAGTTATTTCATTGTGCATAAAACACGGGGTTTTACGACTCAGTTATTGCTAACAGTAAGGCGAAGGCTAGACGTAAAGTAAATACTGTGGTCCATCATTATTTACCAAAAACCGTGGTCTAAACTGATCGTGTAGGCTAGTGCACTGATGGATGACAGTATTTACCACGAATTTGAATTCCAGAATGACAGTTTGTGGAAAACACTGACATCCATCAGAACACTAGCCTACACGATTAGTTTGGACCACGGTATCGTATCATTACGCGTCGCGAAAGCAATAGAGTGGACATGCCTTCTGAGATAGCGGATTAAACCAAGCGCTAAGGTAATATCCATACAAGCTTTCGTGTTTCATTTGACGTCTGCACTGTACGAACTACGTCACAATACTGACCGAATAAATACTGAACGTGTAGCCTGCGTCGATGGAGTGACATCTATCATTATTTAAAATACTGACGGATCACAGTATATACTTTACGTCTAGCCTTCGCCTAAAACCCATGTATAATACATTGTCGATCTTCTTGCTAATAGCTATATTTCTATAAACAGAAATACTTTTTCGTTACGACATCATTTATAGTAACTACCTATATTTATTTGACCAATTAGCATACACGTCACGTCACAAGTTATTGCTCACTGACTTACAATAGTAATGTTACGGCATTATTTTGCGTCAATTTACACATAACGGCTTCATATTTTTTTGATTTTCTATATAGAAAATAAAAAAAAATAACTTCACGACTTTTAACCCCATTCGGGGGTAGTCAGAGGCTTGACTGGCCATACACCACCACATTGTTTAGGTATTAACCAACTCAAAGCCCACGTTTCACCAGATAGCCAGAACCCAACGTGACAGGTGGTGAACCTTGTCGCCGTGTATACAGGAACTGACTATTACCTAATCCCGAGGGATAGGTAGGTTCTATATAGAATATTGAGATATATAGATATCGATTTGTATTGAAATTAAAGCAAATAGCTATTTATTTTAATTGCTATAGCTGACTGGTTTCTTGAAGGCCAGTGGGTTGAAGGTTTTCTCGGAACGATGTGAGACAACTATTAAAGGTTCCGTTGTCAAACTAAGGAGCCCTTAGAAACCCATAGACTCGCCATGTCTGTTGGTCTCGGCCGTTTCTGAAATTGCAGTGCATCGGGATGCAGTGAGCTCTAAATATGATATCATCGATATAGATATTTTTACTTACTGCTACAAAATATGTAGATACCTACTTACTCAAATCTTAATGGCAAAATTATTCTAGGGTGTGTGCTACATGGAAACTGGAAGTTAAATATATAAAATTGAACCAATATAATATTGAATTGATATGTGTGTGACCCGATGTACACTTTCCCGAATCTCATCTTGCTTTCGTCTTGTGAATCATGATTTCTATTATTGTGATGATCATATCGTCTGTGCCTCTGTAATAATTTTTGTCCCGCGCAGAACTCTTCAGTGATTCACACATGTATCATAAAAATATTTACAAACGTATGTTTACTAGGTAATTAATATTGCCAAGTAACGCACGTACTACCTATTCAAGCACGTGCTTACTGAACAGAGACTGACCGTGTGACCGCTTACCTTCTGAAATATTAAAACATATTTTTTTTTATAGGACTGCGGTGGCAAAAAAGCGTACGGCCCGCCTGCTGTTAAGCAGTTACCGTAGCCTATAGATGCTTACAATACCAAAGCTATTGCTCGCACATTGCCGACCTGAAGGGGAGGGGGAGGGGGGGTGGGCTTACGGCTCTCTCACTCATCGTACGAAACACAGCTGTATAAGCTGCTTTACGCCGATCTTCTGTGAGAGGGTGGTACTACCCCGGTCGAGCCAGCCCGTTTATGAGCTGCAGTCAATTGGCTACAGCTTGGCTCTACCACCTTCTAATAGATAAATAGATACAAAACATAAATAGATACCTACGTAGGTATAAAGGACTGTGGGTTAAACCCAGACCAGGGGCTCTACCACCACCTCTTATAGCAGTATTATTATTTTAACCTATGTATTATTATTTTTTGAGTACACTGAGAAAAATTGTACGACAACAAAATGGTTTTTGTAATTTCTAGTAGTGTTTTCAATATTTTTTACTAAACGTTTTGTATTTACAGCAAATGTTTTATGTAATGTCTAAAATTTATAAAACATTTGCTGTAATTACAAAACGTTTGGTAAAACATACTAAAAAGACTACTAGGAACTACAAAAACCATTTTGTTGTCGTATTTTTTTTCCCAGTGTACTTATTATTTTAACCTTACAGCGACTTTGTTAAAACAATACTGCTATAAGAGGTAATGGTAGGGCCCCTGGGCAAATTATGAAAAGGACGTTTTGCAAATTTGACTCTGGCGGGAATCGAACCCGCAACCTGATGCAGTGAGCCGAGCGGCCTACACTCGAACCACTGCGCCAAACATCCGTCAATTCAGTCAGTCGTCTATTTATTGTTCTAGTTTACATTTTTCCAAAGGTCAGCGCAGTGGGTGCTGCCGCACGGTACGTTCGACGCGGAGGTGATCTCAACATCGGACTCTATTTTCGGCAACTGCATCCTCAACAAGGAAAACAGGTTCACTGAACCCGAATCATACAGAGTCTCCAATTATTACACGTTTTACATTGAGAACCAGTGCAGGCATGACTGTGAGTAGTCCCTGATTTATTCTTATTATTGGATTGACCAACGAAAATTTGTGTTCATTTTGCGAGAGTGGATATTTATTTTGGGATTGTGGCTCTTCTGGGGATGTGATCATTTTGGGAAAGTGGCCCTTTCGGAAAAGTTACCAATTTAGGAAAGTGGATATTTATTTTGGAGTTGTGGCCCTTCTGGGGAGGTGACTTTCTGTTAAATGGCCCTTTCGGAAAGTTGTGAATTTTGACAAATGACTTTTGGACAGATGAGCCTGGAGGCTGGTATCGCTAAAATGATTCTTACCAGCGAATACTTTGAGTGAGCAACTCAAACCGTTAAGTGGAACTTAAACATTGAGTAGCCTTTCGGTATGACCGTTAAAAAGTTTATTGTCAACAGAATTTGCAACGAATCAGTATTTAAAATTCAACCTTGAACTAGGTCTGTACTGACGATACATTTGATGTGTAATAGGTAGATATTAGCCTATGTCTTATTCCAGAGCCTACACTATCTACGTTGGTTTCAAATTTCATTAAAATCGGTTAAGTAGTTATAGAGATACGTGGTAACAAACATTCACACACACATTCGCATTTATAATATTAAGTAGGATATTAGTAGGAAGTACGATTAAAACACATTAAGGCATGTGTTTCCCTGGGTGCATGTGTTCAAGGCATGTGCTCCCAAAGTTGTTTGTTACACCCATGATAATGACGTCAATACAATGACCATTGTTAGCATTTAGTCATCGTTCTTTCTTTATTGATAGTACCTACCTAGCCTCATTCATAATGGAATAACCAGTATGGGTTTTACTTTGTAACAATTAGAGTGTAGGTAATTACTAACTTTTTTCTTCTTTTTCTTAATGCCCTCTTTCCATTGTGTCAGGCCCATGTGTATGACTCTGCTAATGTTAACGTAGTGGCGACATAATGAATATTGATTGTTCGGTTGTCCAAACTTGTTTATTGTTGAGATTAGCCGATTAATGAGTAATCTCGTAGGTACTTACCTAAGTTGCATGGAATGCAGTTTTTATCGAATTTGTAAATAGGTGGTGCTTATCTCACGTGCTTAACTTGCTGCGATGAAAAAACCCATTGAGTTCCAGGAAAATGCAGTAGGTAGCAGGAAAATTATTTGCTGTTATCTTCATATCCACACAAATACCTACTCAACTTTTACTTGCAGGGAAATTATTAGACAATTAATTCTAAAATATCAGAAATTTTATTTTTTATCTCTTTTTTTAAATTTATTTATACTAGCCGCCAAATTTATAGATATTTTTAGTCAGTTTACAACGGTTTCACAAAGCATTTCTAGCAACAAAATTGATTTATAATGCCAGTGTAAGTCCACCTTTTACTCTAGCAACTGCCTGTAGGTAGGGCAACTAACGAACGTAGTACCTAAGAGGAAAACGTTAGAAAACTGATGGTAGAGACACCATCCAATAAATCATATAGTCGTTCGACGAAATCACGAAATACTAACGATAATAATCCATTCACATTGTAGATGTAGTAATTCGGGACATGACGGACTATATGATTTACTTAGGCTGCGGTAGAGTTGTGATCTCATTGGCCTATCACAAAAAAATGTGACGTCACGACTTTTATCCCCATTCGGAGGTAGTCAGAGGCTTTGAGTGGCCATACACCACCACATTGTGGAGGTATTAACCAACTCACAGCCCACGTTTCACCAGATAGTCAGAACCCAACGTGAGAGGTGGTGAACCTTGTCGCCGTGTATACAGGAACTGACTATTACCTAATCCCGAGGGATAGGTAGGTTTCCTCACGATGTTTTCCCTCACCGTAAGCGAACTGTAAATCCCTACCTGTGGCCTATCACATGCGATACCTAAAATAATCTAGTGTTCCAGATTCGCAAAAGATAGACAGATGTTCCCACGAGGAATATTTCAATCAGACGCTGAAACACGTCGAATACACCTACAAGAACTTCACCCAGGACGAAGTGAGTAGATTTTTTTAAATACTAATGGATTAGTAAGGCGCATTCGGGCAATTACGATAGTCGGGAATATCCAATAAAATTTAAGTTTTCTACCACCTTTCCTTTTTGAGTATCGTCAGTTAACTTTTATCTACCAAATAAATATTAGTACATTTTGGCAAATAAATATTGTATGAACTACCTGTCAAAACTTCAAAATTTGGTGGATTAAAAGTTATGTGACGATTCTGAAACAGGCCCTAAGAGTACTAATTGTTATTTGTCCCGTTAAGTCGGTGACGTGTCGCTCTTGGTATCCTGCAGCCGACTTCTATATTGGCATCTATAGGGTTTGAATGAGGTCGATGGAAGAAGATTATCCGCTGATCTTATAATTCTTGTTAATATTGGTCAAGGCCCTTGTCTTTGCTATTAGATCTATTATAGTGGACACTCCTACCTACCCCGAGGGTCACCAAAACTGGCACACTACCTGGCAACCTCTTACGAGGCGTCAGGGACCACTTACGGTAGGTCCTGCCGCCAGAGCGTGCACTCTGTTACTCAATGTGTTAATATATGTCAGTGCAAGACATCATGTGAGGTGTCGGAGCGGTTCATTTGCCGCGGGTTCACTTGGATCCCGGGGCGGGGGGCGCGGGGCGGTGGGCGGGGGCGGGGGCTGTGCGACCTGCACAGCGAGGACCTCGTCACCGCCGGCTCGTGGCTGCTGCGACGCACCGCGCCCGCCACCTACTACCGGAGAGTCGTCTGTCTTAACAGTAAGAACATCCGTCTATGATCTACTCTTTCCACTACACAGGAGTCATCCACTCGTTTTTGTGTTGTGGCATCGCTTTTCGCATATAGCCAGTGTCGAGTAAAATATACAGTGTGAATTTGAAATCATGGCCATCCATTTAAACGGTGATTCTACACATGATTCAGAATATTTAGGGAATATTAATAAACAAATCAATTGACAAAAATGTATTACCCAGGTAAGGTATAACAGTTAACTGTTTGGGCTTTCGGCTCTCTCACTCATCGTACGAAACGCAGCTATAATAGCTGCTTTACGCCGATCTTCTGTGAGAGGGTGGTACTACCCCGGTCGAGATATGATGCTTATGATGCCACCTTATGTTGATGTTAAGCTGTTACCGCCCTTAAAAACGATTATTTTCCAATGTTCCTAGTATCCGTGGAATGCGAAGGCACCGATATGATAGTGACGTATAGGCCGCGCGGCGTGTTCCGCGGGCGCGTGTACGTGCCGGGCCGCGGCGAGCGATGTAGCGCGCGCGGCGCCGGCGCATCCGTCCGCCTGTCGCTGCCGTTGCACGGGGACTGTGACGTCAACTTCGCGTACGGCATCTCGAATGGACCTAATGGCGTTATTAACAGGTAGGTAATTAAGCTATATCATGCCCTTGATGGGAGGGCAACCACGGAAGGTCAGAGTAATAATAATAATATCCTGTGACATTTTTTACACACGGCTAACTGATCCCAAACTAAGCAGAGCTTGTACTATGGAAACAAGATAACTGATATTACTACATATACTACTTTTTTATTTGTTAATACATATATACTTAATATACATATACACCCAGACTCGGGACATACAGACATGTTCATGCACACAAATGCATGTCCCGGGTAGGAATCGAACCTACGACATGCAGCGTGAAAGGCGCCATCACGCCAACCACGCCACGTCAAATAAATTAATAATAATTAAGCTATATCATGCCCTTGATGGGAGGGCATGATATAGCTTAGCATTGGTCAGAGTAGTAGACAAGAACTCTGTTATCTGTGGTAGGCACCACGACACCCAGAACACTGATAGAAGAGAATCGTAATATAACGGCATGCGGCAGGTCAGTCAAAACAAATCTGGTGAGCAGAAAATGTTTCCCTTTCATGGGGCAATGCCGGCCGCCCCCCTAACTCACGACCAAAGCACTTTGCAAGAATAGTTTTATTATTTTTTTGTTTAGAACACGTTTTCTGGAAGATAGCTATCAACTTTCATGTATCCGCGTCTGAAGCACCACACATGGGTATATCCCTACAGTACTTTGAAGGTTGTATGTTATGCCGTTGTCTGTAGGACTATGGCGTACGTGATGGTGATGATCCAGAACAACCCCATCATCCAGACGGCGGGCGACCGCTGGCTGCGCGTGGGCTGCTCGCCCGGCCTCTCGCGCTCGCCCACTAAAGTCAACGCCTCCTTCGCCGTCAAGGACGTGGGGTAAGGAACACTAGACCTATGGTATTTTTTTCTAAATAAGTACTCTGGACAGGGTTGATAGCCCAGTATATGCGTGCATGTATGAATATAGTGTGTGTGTGTGTGGTGTGTTCGTAAGAGTTGTCTGTGGAAAAGTTCGCATTTTATACAGGGTTATTGAAAAAACATTAACAACCTTACAGGACTGTATTACTGACATCATAAACAACAACTTTTGTTCTATGACTTTTTACAAAACAATAATAAATTTAAACAATAATACAGTCCTGCAAGGTTATTAATGTTTTTCCAATAACCCTGTATAAGGTCCTCTGTGTCTTCGTTACCAATAGTAAGGAGTATTTTGTTAACAGTCGACTTACAGGCAAAGAAGGAGCAGGATTTAATGTTGCTTATTTTATAAACATTGTTGTAGGTGTTAAGGTGTGAGTAGGCCACAGAGTAAAGACTAAAGAAAGAGGTGCCCTTATTAGATATATTTATGAAAAAAAACGTGGTCATTGTTTTTTCATTTTCATTGTTCTATCTACCGGTAAATAGTTTATGTCGATGTTAGTACTAGGCCGACCACTCGGCCGAGTTGCTTAGGGCCAGTCCCCTTAGTAATTGGTCCATGGAGTAGGCCGGGTATCTTTTGGCTAAAAGCGAGTTAGTTGGCAACGGGATCCTAAAGACACGTCTTGTGGCAATAGCCGGGTAGTCCGATATTTTTTCTAAGGACTTGTGTTTTGACACGGTTGTGTTTGACGGGCCCGTTAGCGTGGTTGGCGCGGAGGCGACTTTCACGCTGCAGGTCGTAGGTTCGATTCCTACCCGTGACATGCATTTGTGTGCATGAACATGTCTGTATGTCCGGAGTCTGGGTGTATATGTATATTAAGTATGTATTTACAAATAAAAAAGTAGTATATGTAGTAATATCGGTTATCTGGTTTCCATAGTACAAGCTCTGCTTAGTTTGGGATCAGGTAGCCGTGTGTTATAAATGTCCCAGGTTATTATTATTATTATTAAATAAGGTCCAATTGACCCAGAAGTCACTACATTTCTCACAGATCTGGCCACTCGAAGCCATCATCGATGACTGGTAACGAGATCCACCTGTCAGTGTCGCCGGCGGCCGCTAGCGCCGTGTACGGCGGTCCCCCGCCGCCGCCCGTGTCCATGTACGTGGTGCGCGCGCTCGACGACTCCGGCGCAGGCTCCGTGTCGCTCGGCGAGCCGCTCGAGCTCAGGATCGAGACCACTGGTAATACTACCATCAGGTGGACTGTCTGCCAGTGTGCCATCCTTGGCTATAGAAAAACAACTCCACCAAGCCAGCTAAGCGCCTGTCAAATGTGACGTCACCCGCACAACAAGGCGGTGGCGAGTGTGCGGGTGGGGAAGCCACATTCCACCCGCGCGCCTTAGGGAGCGTCCATAAATTACGTGAGGTGATTTTTGAGATTTTTCGACCCCCCCCTCCCCCCTTGGTGAGATTTCGTGAGATTTTGCTCGAGCACCTCCCTCCCCCTCTAATCTCACGTGAGATTTTTCAAAAGCTATATTCTAAAGGAGAAACATATTTTACTGAATTTAACAAAATAAAAAAGTTTAGTAAAGAAAAAAATTAACCCAGTTTTCTTGCAATTTTACACTGTTTCTTGCGGTAAAAAAAATTACGTGAGATTTGCCGAGACCCCCCCTCTCCCCCACGTGAGATTTGGTGAGATTTTTTGAAATATCAATAAACTTAGCCAGGAATTGAAACCATTAATTTTGAAAAAAAAACACATTGTATTATTACACCATTTGATAGTGTCGCTGATAAGGAAAAAATCCTGGAACAAACCCTTTCCGTTACAACTTGTATATTTCTTCCGCTCGTAAATTAAAACTGCAGCCGTTGATTCAATGCGTCCTAAACTGTCTTAAATTAGGTACCTAAGCTACGACAGTCATCCGATCTTCAATATCGTTTCTCAAGCAAAACAACAATTAGTTTTACGTGGGTTTTACACAAAACTACATCTGTTTAATTGTCTAATCGTCATGATCCATAGAATCAGTTACAAAAAGTAATGATTCCAAGTTCACGTGATGTCGTGCGTGTCTTGCCGAGGTAATAATGATTAATGACGTTTCGGTTGGTTGCAGATGCGAATGAGATCAAGGCGTATCATCTGGTCGCGTCATCGCGGATGGGGGACAGCTCCGTACTACTCCTGGACAACATGGGCTGCCCTACAGGACAGGTAAATACTTGCCTGTTGACCTTGGGTTAGGTTAACGTCCGTGGTGCCTTAAAACTTTATTGTGCTGGTCTAGTCACCCTCCCTGCCTCTTCCCTCCCTCCCTTTAAATTGGTTGAGGAAAGCGCTGCTCAAGTCATGCTCGGGTTCGGCTCTGCTTGGGGACTGGTCCCCCCATTTTTCCTTTCGACAACATTGTTCTTTAACTTTCTGCCCAGTTATCACATCATACCAATTGTTTTCAATATTATCTATATTTTTGACTATAGTTAGATAGATAATGGATTGTCGATAACAATATGCACAGTTCAACCACTAAAACTTTGTACACCATTTTTCTTTTTTATTGTAAAGAATAAGTAACCATTAATGAGCTTCTTGCCGGCTATTCTCAATGGAAAGGAGCATTTGTCACATAAAAAATCGGCCAAGTGTATGTCGGACTGGCATATAAAGGGTTCCGTACCACCGTAGAATAAAAATGTAATTTTTTTTAGAATTTTATTTTATTTTTAGTATTTGTTATTTCAACTCTACCTATTACGGTTCGTGAGATACGGCCGCTGACAGACGCACGGACAGCGGAGGCTGAGTAATAAGGTTCCGTAGGCACCCTATGGGTACGGAACCCTAATAAAAAATACAGAGGTGATGGTGATCGTGTGCAGGTGGACTTTCCGGCGTTCACGAGGAGTTGGGTGGGCGGCATGCAGCGGATGGCGTGGCGGTTCAAAGCGTTCCGGTTCCCCACCTCGCACGTCGTGCGGTTCACGCTGTTGGTGCGGTTCTGCGACAACAAGTGCCCGCCGGTTAGTACAATCACCCTACTTACATTTAATTTCTAGCCAGCCCCCCTAGACAAGTGGCTTCGTCCACAAGTGTTTCTATAAATCGCTACGCTTCATGTATGGAAGTGACATAAGTCACGTGATCTACTTATCGACTTGTAATACTATCTCCATACATTTAAGCGTAGCGTAAAGTAGCGTTTTGTAGACAAAGCCACTTTTCTAGGGGTGATTGTAAACTTTCCCACTGAAGGGCCAAGGTCTCCTTTTTCCACTTGCTCCGGTTTATGGCTACCCGGGGCCATTCCGTCAAGTAGGAATCCAGCTCATCCTGCCGTCTTTTTACCCTACCTTGAATAGAGTTTATTCTTAGTTAGCATTAGTCTAGAGGGGACGATAACGAATTTGGAAGAATTAGATGAGTAGTCTTGTAGTAGTAGATTGGTGGTAGAGCCAAGCTGTAGTCAATTGTCTGCAGCTCATACGGGCTGGCTCGACCGGGTAGTACCACCCTCTCATAGAAGATCGGCGTTATTATTACAGATTGATGGCATTTTTTAACACTTAACTCTTATTTCAATCGGTGAAAATGTGGCCAGTTACACCTAGTTTTATCATACCAGCTATTCCGTTTGCTACACTTTCTTGATTACAGGTCGAATGTACCAGCAAGAATCAGGGTAGAAGTGCTAGACAAACCAACGAGACGTATTACGAATGGAGCCAGGATGGAGTCCCCGCCGCGGTGCGTCCGGACGCAGCAGCAGCGCGCGGCGGGCGTCTGGACGCAGCGCGCGGCGTGGTGGCGGCGGGCGGTACGGCCCCGTGTGGTTCTACCGCCGACGACTCCGTGGCGCTGCAGTTGGAAATGTTCGTCGACTCCAGGGACATACTCTCCGCGGATACCCTCGTCAGGGCCGACCATCGCTCTACCTTACGTAAGTTGCTTGCACAATAATTCACAAAGATTTATGGTAACGTCACGACTTTTATCCCCATCGGGGGTAGTCAGAGCCTTGAGTGGCCATACACAACCACATTGTAGAGGTATTAACCAACTCAAAGCCCACGTTTCACCAGATAGTCAGAACCCAACGTGACAGGTGGTGAACCTTGTCGCCGTGTATACAGGAACTGACTATTACCTAATCCCGAGGGATAGGTAGATTTCCTCACGATGTTTTCCCTCACCGTCAGTGAACTGTAAATTATGCACATTGATGAAAATTCATACATTGGTGCATGCCCCACCGGGGATCGAACCTGGGACCTTCTGATTGCTAGCCCAACCTGTTCACCCCTAGGCTACAGACGCATAGATTTATAGTATTTTCTCTATTAATTCCAAACAAAGAGAGTGAGGCATTGTTGTGAGCGGCGTGTTATCCCACGCCTCATTGCTTTATTTTATTAATCGATTCCGACTATAACATCGCCCGTGTAATCGACGACTGATACCTACTGAACGAGTCCTCTTATATGATTTTATTTGCATTAATTGTTATCATTGAATTTCTGATAATAAACTGAACAACGAGATTTTTTTGTCTACGTAACACTTTATGACTTGGTAACGGGATAACTGATTCATATGGTCACCCGTCACGACTTGCATATGGTTAGGCCGATTTTGCCGATATAAGGATATCAATAGTCAATTATGACTAACAACTGCGCAGTTATACGTGATGGGTATAAGAAAACATAATTATAATGTGTATTTATATTGTATTAGTGTATTTATTTTTAACCCGCTCCTCATGGCCAAAGAACCCAAAGACTGTTTTCCTATAGCTCGACTCTCTCTCGGCGGCCGATCAAAACATGCTGCGGTTGTTATTGATTTCATGTGTACACTGATTGTTATGTTGTCACAGCGGAAGATGGCAAAGACAGTGACGGTGCAATGGTGTGCGTGCATGAGCTGCTGCTCGTCGCGCTAGTGCTCGCCTGGCTCGCAGTACAAGTGTTGCTGTTACTCGGTTGCTGCGTGCTTGTCAAGAGGTACCCCACACATTTTTTTTTCTACAAGACACTTTATGGAGACGAGATAAATGTTGAAACTCCTCCTATCCTTTATTTTGATTAAATTCGTGCGGGTTCCAAGAAAACTTAGCTTTTCCCCGGGACTCCTCGAGGGTCAAACCTTGGCGTCATCGTCGGACACCATTGTCGATCCCGGCTTACAGGAGTAACACGTGCGAGTGGCGGTAACACGTTTGAAATGTCTTGAGATAAAAAAACCTACTTTATTTTCTCAATTCTTCTACAATAAGGCACTCAGACGAGATATGGTTATCTCCTGAACGTAAGGGGGCGTCCATAAATTACGTGAGGCATTTAAGGGGGAGGGGGTCGAGCCAAATCTCACGTGGGGGAGAAGGGGGGTCGGAAAATCTCACATAATTTTTTTTACCTCAAGAATCAGTGTAAAATTGCGAGAAAACTGGGTTAAACTAAGTAAAAATGTTTCTCTACTATAATACGGCTTTTGAAAAATCTCACGTGAGATTAGAGGGGGGGAGGGGTTCGAGCAAAATCTCACGAAATCTCACCAAGGGGGGAGGAGAGTCGAAAAATCACAAAAATCACCTCACGTAATTTATGGGCGCCCACTAAAAGTGAAATTGCAATGTTGTATCAGATACCGCAACTTGGCCGAGCTGAGCATGCAGAAGGACTACCACTCGTTCGACAACGTCGGCTTCGACACGGGCTCCACACACCGCCGCGTGCACTGGCCGGACCAGAACATCGACATATTGCACGCACATTAATATCACATTCGATTATCCGCCAGTTCGAAGATGTTCTCTGTACATAGGCTACTTGTAGTAGCTTCCACACATAGATTAAAGTAATGGCCGGCGCACACTGAGGACGGCAGGGGAGGGCATTTTAATTTTTATCAATCGAATTTAAGACTTATCCAATCGAAATAAGGTAATTTCAACGCTCGGTGATCGACCCTGGAGCATCTCGGGGCAGTTTTCTCGGGGCACCGAAGAGCACGCCGAAGCACCTTATTTCGATTGGATAAGTCTTAAATTCGATTGATAAAAAATAAAATGCCCTCCCCTGCCGTCCGCCAGTGTGCGCAGGCCATTATACTTCCACATATCACGCCTCCACGCCAGTCGCATCCACCGGGTTCTCATAGTGCGTGGTCCTTCTTTGGAACCTCAGTGCTTCAACTTTTAAATCATTATGTGCCCAAAAGACTCGTACCTATTCTAAGGGAGGTTTTTTTGTAACAATATTGATGCAGACAATAATAATTATTTGTGCCGTATGCATTTCGTCTTTTTCATGCGCTATTAATTTGCAAGAGAGAGCTTATCGTGTTAAGTATATCATTTGTGTGTACGTGTATCATCGTAAGGTAGATAGGCAGAAGGCACGTGATTTTTATGAACGTATTGTTATTTATTTCTTAGTGCGATGTAATTAGACCGATTTTATAATAGTGTAAAACAGTTGTCTTGTTTGTGTGATTTATAAAGTAGGTAGACATGTAAATAGCATTAGCTGAGAGATGTTGTAATTGTAAATAAATAAGTATTTTACTGAAGTGCTATTTTTATTCATATACCAGTAGGCGGTAAAACAGTTCTTAATAAAATTATCTTTTACAATAAGGAGAAGGTAAGGTCGGGTCAAAAATAATAAATGTCACAAAAATTGGACACAGTACTTTATTTATACTTACATTTTTTTTACATTTTTTTACAATATACCGCATTCGTTTTGTATCATACAGACATTTATCGCTACTGATACAAATAATTTCTTCTTGAAGCAGCATCGCTGTTTACATTTAAATTCGGTTTGGTTGATATCAACTATACGTGTATCTCGCGTGGGTATAATACTGTTTAGGTCCATAAGGAATTTCCTTGTTTACAATACAACTCCACCAAGCTAACTAGGAACCTGTCAAATGTGACACCCGCACAACAAGGCGGGAGGTGTGGCGGGCGGAGAAGCCGCATTCCATCCGAGTTCCTAGTTGGCTTGGTGGAGTGGTCCATGAGGAATTTCTTTGTTTAGTGGTAGTGTTGCGTGATCGTAAGTAAGGCTATGGTCACTGGGTGGCGTTGTGGTTGTGTGCGGCGGGCGGGGGCGGTGGCGCGGCGTGGGGAGGCGCGGGGGGCGCGGGGGCGGGCGCGCGGCGCGGCGCCGCCTGCCGCACGCTCTGCCGGTTGGACGCCGCGTTGTAGTGATACCCGTCGAACTTGTCGCCCGCGCCCGCGCCGCCCGCGCCGCCCGCGCCGCTCGGCGGGAACGTCGCCGTACCCATGTACATCACCTGGGAAAGCCACTTATTAATACGAGCGATTTTAGGGCTTTATCACGGTGGCGGTTTGTGAACTTCTTACGAGCGGATTGTGCAGCGAAATCGTCTCGCACGCACACACCCGCCCTACTCGAAATTCGTTTACAAACCTCCAATGTAAGAAGGACCTTATTGTTTCAAACTTAGTAATTCGTTCGAGGTTTCAACTCGTCGGCGATCTACTCGTTCAGGTAACGTCACATCGTTTTTTCTTTTAAAAAAACTTTTAACATTAATTCCCTATTGGGTCAACTTTACTAGATAAGATGGTCAATTTATAAAAACCGGTCAATCCAAAGGCTGGTACGGCAAGTATCTACTTGTTACATTTCTAAAACACGTCGTCAGTACATCAATTTAAGCAGCGCTTACCGCAAGCGCGGGCCGTCAGCGTCGCATTAATACCAGACGAAAGGTCTGCAGTCACGCATATAATATGCGGCAAATCTAACAATACCTATCAACGGTGTGTGTTCTTTGTCTCTTCCCCATCTAAACTTTCCCGATTCCCCAACATCACTTCACCTGTACCTGTGCGTGATCTACTTAGATATCGCGTCATACCTGCGGCTTGTACCCATCGGGACCGGCCTCGTACTCGACCAGCTGCATCCTGCCGTCCGGCAGCAGCACGTGGTAAGAGCCGCTAGCTTGGTCGTCTTTCCTCTTCTCGTTATGCCCGAAGTCTAGACTCACTCCATTATCTTGCACGTCGTACGAAAAGTCGTAATTAGCTGGCAACTAAGAAAAACGGAAAATTAATAGAATAAGGGCATAAATCGAGTGATTTTGATCGTAACTACTAGTTAGCAGTAAGCAGTCACTGATGGGTAAACGATCGGAGGTTATGCAACACTTGGCAAGGTTAGTCAGAGATAGGTGACCATTTTATGACATTTCAAACTTAGCGTTTAGCGTGTCCGTGCTTTCCGGTTTCCGGTTGTTGTCACAGCGGTCCTTAAGCCAATGTCAGAGGCTTTCAGGCGGCTTAAACAAATCAAAAAACTGCTTAGCAAATTATATCTATTTAAAAACATTACCGTTGGTTCTGGTATTTGCTTCTTGCTACTGCCTATCTTAGGTGGCAGATACTCTTGCGCCCAAGCGTTCGACCATAATGATAGCGCCAACATGGATACCTGGAATGCATTATTAATTAGGTACGAGCCTGTATTAAATACCTTCGGATAGTATACGTTACGGTATTCGACGTCAAAAGCCGGAAGTGTATAAGTATGCATCAACCTGTCGGTACGCACGCACCGCACGCAAATGATTTCCTGAATTTACTTTGCTCATAACACAGAACAATAAGCCTAGGTCAAAACTACCGACGACGACGACTGACGCGCTACCCAAGCGAACACGATTCTATGAGAATCTACTCAACCGAAACCCGTTGCGTTGCGTGCGTGCCGTGCGTGCCTAGTGCGTAGCTACTAACAGGACAACATCTTAATTCTTATACTCACACAAATTATTCGCCACATTTTTTATTTTGAACAATCCTTCACCTGCCGAGATCTGGATGGTTTTGGAACAGCTGAGAGGTGAGAAGATGTTTATAAGCCCGGCTTATCACAACACAAGCACACTCCCGCCGCCAGTGGTTGCGGTTGGTAAAGCACCGCCCCATTGCATTTTTCATTAGCAAAGTGCACGATCTACGAAAATGTCGACATCTAAATTACTTGCATCCTTAAGTTAGTCAGGGACATACAATGCGTACCTTTGTATAATTCTGAGTTTATAGTGCGATGATCAGTTTACCTTGCTAATTTATTATTGGGTAAAGTACCTACCGACCCAAAATATATTAGGTACACTTTCCTAGTAATTAGTAAGTACTTATAGCTTTCTTTAGTTCATTGATATACGTTATATACGTAGAAAGGATGATATACGTAGAAAGGATGAGTGAAAGTCGTTTGACGAAAGAGATATACGGAGCGAAAGTGAGTGGATGCGTCGGAAGAGGGCGCCCAAGGAGAACTTTTCACGACCAGATTAATGGTCTTTTCCAGAAAGGTCAAGTCCGTAGCACCCTCAACCGACGGCAGTGCATGAGAAGATGTATGAATGTGGATGAAGCAAAAGAGGTGTGTCAGAATCGTAGCATGTGGCAATCTATAGTCTCTGCCTACCCCCTTGGGATACAGGCGTGAGTATATGTATGTATGTATGTATATACGTTAGCACCCAGTATACAGAGAGAGGCTACTGTGTAAGTAAACCAAGGCATATTAAACTCTCTACCGAGGTATATTATTATGTAAACTATGTGACCTATCTTCCGACCAACTGAAACCTTTCCTTATTCCTTCAAATTTTAATCTCCAAAAGGCCAGGGCCCAGGGCCATAAAACTAACATATAAAATTATAATGTTGACTTGACAGCTTGGTTGAGTAATGACGTATGACAGACAGCTGCTAAAACCTTTAATATGTCAGTGTCACGTCACTTCACTTGAGAATGACATTATTGACATTTCTGCGCTGTAGCCGGGTTTTGAACACGCGATTTAATGCTAAAATAATTATGAAACTGATAACAAACCGGCATTGATTATAATATTGACAGCACAGTGTTCAGCGAAAATCATATTTATAAAAATGAACTCTATATTGAGGAGCAGGGGTAGTTTTCTGTGTCGTGCGTTCAATACTTCTGCTGTAAGGCAATGCGCGGTGCCTCCCAAGAAACCGAAGCGGTTTACTTCAGCGATAACATGGAAGTCCATGACGGCTACGGCTCTGGTCGGAGGTGGGCTCACGGCGTTCGTAATGTATGTCAGGAAAGAGAAGCAGGAGGCGTTGGACCGGGAGAGAAAACGACAACTGGGGAAGGCTAAGATAGGCGGTGATTTCGAATTAGTTAACACAGAGGTAACTCGTCATACTTGGTAACGTATTTATTGTTATTAATAAATAATCAAATTATAGTATATTTCGTTTACCTACCTCTAAGCACATAAATCTCATCCGCATGGGATGGTGGCAAGAATGCTGACTGTATTTCCTTGCTTTATTGCCGAGCTGATTTTTGAGCGAGGAAGGAGATGGCCCTTTGTCACCTGTGTGGAGGTTATCAACTGGTTGCCACTTCATTCTAATAATGCTGACATTGTATGTTTATCAGTAGTTCATACAATACCTACTACATGCATTTTTTGTTTTCAGGGAAAATTGGTCAAAAGCACAGACTTCCTAGGCAAATGGTTGCTCATATATTTTGGATTCACTCATTGCCCAGATGTTTGTCCAGATGAACTAGAAAAATTGTCAGAAGTTATTGACATGCATGGTATGATATTTTTTTTCATTTATCTATTTCAAGCACATACCTATGTATCGCTGAATTTTTTTCCACAAAATTGTGCTACAATGTTTCAGATAAAGATTCTGCAATGCCACCATTGCAGCCTCTCTTTATATCTGTGGACCCTCAGAGAGACACACCTGAGATAGTTGGAAAGTAAGTTTATTTCATATCAATGTTGATTTGGTCATTTTGTTATATTTAGGAACAACATTTCAATGTCTTTTGGTATTACTTTCAGATACTGCAAAGAGTTCTCACCTCGTCTTCTGGGTCTCACCGGCACCAAGGAACAGGTTCAACAGGCATGCAAGTCATACAGAGTGTATTTCAGTGCTGGCCCAGAGGATGTTGACAATGATTACATTGTAAGTGTTCTATGCAAATAGTCCAGGTTCCCTGGTCCATTTTTTTATTAGTAAAAAATTATTACTAACTGGGGTTTTTTTTTGTTAAATCTAACGATAAATGATAATTATCTTAATTATTGGAAAAATATCATATCAGCTGGTTAGTAATCATTTTTGATAACTCTTTATCGATACATGTTGGAAGGAGGGGACTCTTTCTTAGATCAAACCATACATTTTGTAGAACAAATATTTTTTCGAATAATTTAGATAATTATCATCAGATTTAGCAAAAAAATACAGTTAGTAATAATTTTTTGAGAATCATCAAATCAACATATTTTATCTCTGCTACCCCTCTTACCTCCCACAATCAAGATTTTTCATACAGAAATTATTGGGTGTCTCATCAAAATGAAGCTACTCACGGAAAAATTGCTTGATCCTAATAAAAAAAAAATGGACCAGGGAACGCAGACTAAAACTGGATATTGCAGATTTTTTTCTCATGTAGACCATTTTATACTTTATTTTTTTATTTGTAGTCAGTTCAACTGATCACTGTATGAAAGCTGTGAGTAGAAGTTGAAAGTAATATAATTATTATGGTTACAGGTGGATCACACGATTATCATTTACCTAGTGAACCCAGAAGGTGAATTTGTTGATTACTATGGTCAAAATAGAAATGCCAAAGAGATCCACGACTCAGTGCGTGTGAACATCAAGAAATATGAAGCAGCAAAGAGTTCCTGGTTCTAAACACCGCATTTACTTTGTTATTAGATAGATATTTATAGTGTCAAAGTATTTTTGTTTAAGTGAAATAAAAGTTATTATTTTAACTGATGTTTCTTTTCATTTTGAAAAACGAGTCTGCAGCATTTTTGTGGCCTTTTGACCTTGCATATCTATAAAAGTAAAGATCAAAATATGTAGGTTATAAAAATAACATACTGCTAAGTAAACAGAAATAAAAGAAAGCAATGTATAATACTCAACATTTATTTACATTATACATCCTTTTGATGACAACACAATACTAAAAATTTGCAGTCATCTTACTAGTAATTTTACTAATAGTAACTTGTCCGCCAGAACTGTGTATTTGCACTAAACTTTGGTCCAACTGGTACAGCTTCACTGTCGTGCCCTCAACATTCGAATTCGAAAAGCTCACTTCACCATCATTCATAGATGCCAAATTCACATGACTGGCATCACTGACATCATCATTAACCATTTTAATACCATCAGTATGTATAGATATATTGTCGCTCTGGTAATTAGTTTGGCTATTATCAACTACTAGATATTCAGTGTTCATGTTACTATCGTCTTGCAAAACCAGTTCGCCGGTCACCTCTAGTGGTACTTCATGGGTGACTTCTAAAGGTACTGCACTTATAATAATCTCCTTGGATTCGTCGTCGAGTTTATTCGGGGTGCTATCTTTGTACTGTTTATACATGACATTGGCATGTAAATGTGATTCCACATTTCCCATTAGAACCTGATCCACCTTATCCTTGAGCTGGTGTGATTTTGCGTGTTTCGCTAAATGGCTTTTAGTCGCACATTTTCGTAAGCAAATCGTACATTCAAATGGCTTTTCTCCTGTAAGATACAGACAAAAGAGGATTAGTCATGGTATAAATGAGAATGAGAATCAATAATAGGTCAACAAATCAACTCATAACGAACACTATAGTTAAAACTGGGCTTTCTTATCAATATAATTTTGAAATTATCTAAATCGGTCCATCCGTTGCGATTTTATAACACATTTTATGTAATGTGCGGCATGTGTGTGTGAAGTCACACGGGACCGTCCGGATTGAAGGCGAATTGTACCCGCGCCGCCGTTCATTACAAAGCGCGCGTGATCCTGATGAAGTAACAACAACCGCGCGCGAACTACGCTAGTAATTTGGTCACAGCTTCGTCAATATTGGTCGTAGATTAAAATTGTTTGCACTGTATGTTATGGATTTCTTAGCTTTATAAATCTGCAGTCTCAACTAAATTCGTTACGGAAACCCATTATTTATGAATTGTGGTAATCAATACATTCAATATGGATTCGAATACCGGTGTGTATGCGGCAGTGGTCGCGCAGGCGCGCGGCGCTGAGGAAGGTCTTGGGGCAGGCGCTGCACGCGTGCGGCCGCGCGCCGCTGTGCACGCGCAGGTGAGCCTTCAGGTTCAACTGGCTGAATCTGCACACGATATTGTACTACTATACCTATAGTCGAACATTGCCAGAGCCGCCGGAGACTCCGCGAATACGGAAATGAAATACTAAAATGTAAAAAATACTAAAATGTTGCATCGCACCACGAGCTGACGCTCTCGGCGGCAACGCGCGCGATGCAACATTTTAGTACCCCCACGCGCTTCTGTCGCTGATAGCGACAAGGTCGTGGCCGGGTCGATAAATTAGTCAGCGACATAAGTGGTTAAACGTTAACTTTTCAAACCGGTAAGTCTTGAACTGCGTCATAGCCTGTGTGAACTTTGACAAAAAAAAATTGTCAACATATTGTTTCAGAGTACATTCCGCTATACTAGAGAGTGGAAACAACAAAACAAATGACTTACTTCTTCCCACAAATATTGCAACTGTAGGCGCGTTCCCCGTTGTGGACTCGCTCATGCGCTTTCAGCGCTGATCCCGAGGAGAACTTGCGCTCGCAAATCGAACACGAATAGGGCCTTTCACCTACACAGATGCAATACAAAGTTGAGAAGCATCGTAAAATTGTCGATTGTTTAAAACGTGGATAGTCGTAGTTTTTAAGGTGGTAGAATCAAGCTGTAGCCAACGTAGTCTATCTAACTGTAGCCTACCATAAACGGGCTGGCTCGACCGGGGTAGTACCACCCTCTCACAGAAGATTGGCGTACAGCAGCTATTACAGCTGCGTTTCATACGATAAGTGAGAGAGCCGAAAGCCCAACCCCCCCTGTCCCTCCATCCCTCTCCCCTTCAGGTCGGCAACACCCATACCTTTCAGAAAGAGATTTATTATAGTGGCCCCCTTACCAACCGTAAGGTTACAAAAAGAGGCACACTATACCTGGCAACCCCTTACGAGGCGTCAGGGACCACCTACGGTAGGTCCTGCCGCCAGAGCATCCACTCTGGTACTCAACGTGTGAGTTGCACCGTGATCGCTCACTACCATTTATCCAGAATGGTACCGGAGCCGTGAGTCGCTCACCACCCGCACTCCCAAAATGCTAACGGTTCAATCCCCGCTGGGGACGCCAGAGAAGCCGACTACCATTTCTCCTGAATGGTACCGGAGCTGTACGGTGCGCTCACCTCCCAGCACGCAGCATCAACGCAAACGCAGCGCAAACCAACGCACACGCATACGCGAACACCTTACGCACCTACCCAAGTCCTGCAGCTGGGTGGCCGGAGAGCTAATCCAGCATGTAGCTCTCTACTTCCTACTGCCTTCAGGTCGGCAGGTGAGCAATGCCTATGGTATTGTAAGCATCTATAGGCTACGGTAACTGCTTAACATCAGGCGGGCCGTACGCTTTTTTGCCACCGCAATCCTATAAAAAAAGTCGTTTGGTGGTGTACCAGTGTGTGTCCTCATGTGCAGCGTGAGGTTGGAGTTCTGTATGAAGCACTTGCCGCACGCGGAGCACACGTACGGCCGCTCGCCGGTGTGCGTGCGGTGGTGCGTGTTGCGCGTCGACTCGTGACGGAACCTGACACACGCACATACAAACAAATCGTGAAATATTATATTGCTTTGAAAAACGATGATAGGCAACTTTAATCCAGCAATATCAAACGTTCATTCGCTTGTAATAAGCTGTTGCATTTCGCTTCGATACACCAAAGGAGAATGGGCACATTTGTTAAGGTGTTGGTCCAAAAAGTTGGCAGTCTTATAATAAAGAACAATGGGCAAATTTGTATAGGCATTGCGTTGATTCAAATCAGAGTTGGGCAAAATTGAATTGCAATTAAGTAATTGCAAATCGCAGGTGGTGTCACAATTACCAATTAATTGTGATTTGTTCGCGATCGCAAACAAATCAAAATTAATTGTTAATTGTGACAACACATGCAATTTGCAATTAATTAAGTGCAATTAAATTTTGCCCAACTCTGATTCAAATGTACTAAAGGAGACTGGGCAAATTAGGCCAAAATGAGGGATTCAAAGGTCTTGAGCAATTCAAAATCAAAGCTTAATTAATTTTATTTTACCGTTTGTCGCAGTAGCGGCAGGCGTAGGGCTTGTCGTCGGAATGGACAAGCATGTGCGAGGCGAGCAGTCGCGGCGAGGGGAAGGCCTTGCCGCACGCGGCGCACGCGCACGGCCGCAGCCCCGCGTGCCGCGCCACGTGCGCCGCCAGCAGCCCACTCTCGCTGTATCTGCACGAACATATTCCAATAATAACAAATGCAACATGCGCTTCTGAGAAATTATTTTCTCTCAGAATTACATTTTGGGACGGATAACGGCAGACCAGTCCAATCGAGCGAAATTTGGTGAGCATTTAGGCTACGCTTACACTGTGCCATTTAAATTCAATGACGGCGCTATCGCTTCACTCACCTATTCTACTTATTTCCTCTCATCAACCCACGCTCTTCCTACCTGCGTGTTGCGCATGACGTCGACCTCTAGCGCATAGCAGCTCAATGCTGATGAGCTGAAAATTGCTTGGCATACTTGATGATAGGCTGTAAGTGAAGTTCTCTATCGTATTATGTGAGGTACCTCTTGTCGCAGATGTGGCAGGCGTGCGGCTTGTGTGGCGGCAGGCCGGCGTGCACGCGCGCGTGGCGGCGCAGCGCGTGCCGCTCGCTGAACCGCTTGCCACACGCCGGCGCCGCGCATAAGTGCCGCTTGCCCGCCATGTGCCGCTTCACGTGTCGCCGGAACGCCGCCGCACCTGACGCACCAAACCCTATACCCCATACCGTGCCAAACCATGCCGACACTACGGCATCACATCCAAGACTCTTTTTGGGCAGTACCACATTGGATATGACTGACATTCACACTTCTAGATTAATCTCGCATTTTTTTTTTGTAGGGACATTGACAGAAGTAAACTGACGGATAACGTCAGCCGAATCGAATCGAGAACATCTGGAGCTGAACTTTTTTGCCCTCTTTATTATATTCAAAACAATTCGTAAAGGGGTGAGACGAAAAACACAAGTCGGTATTAATAAATTGGTCTCAACTTTGAGAGTGACCATGAGTCGAATCTGGATTCTAAATTTTAGATATGAAATCAGCAAGTCTATCTGAATTACAACATCAATAATTATTAAATTACTCTAGCAATTTAAGTAACTAAAGAATCTAAAGGTACCACACCATCATACTCCTTATGGCACGTGATACACTTCCACACCGGGCCTTTGGAGTGCACGGCCGAGTGTATCCGCAGGTCTTGCTCTGAATCGAACGACTCTTTACACTGTTTACACGGGTACGGACGCTTCGCACCGCAACAGTTACCGTGCACGTGCGCTCGGTACGTTTTAGATTTGGAAAATTTCTGAAAAAGGCGAAATAGTCTCTTCACGACTCCATACATATTTTCGTGCCATATACACACGATACAATAGGGTAAGCCTAAGGGTTTTATTTCACACAGATGCAATGGGAAACCGGGTCGCGCTGCCAACCGAATGTTACTACGTTATGGCTGGTCGGTACCAGTACCTTGTTCGGGCAAGTAAGCGAACGGCAACAAAATGTGTACAGTGCCATGGGGCATAGGTAGGACTGTTGGTAACGCCATCATGTGACGTTTCTATTTAACATCATGGGCCACCCATAAATTGATCACCATAATAACGGCTTAAGTCAAGTAAAAAACACCTATGTCAAGCGGATAAGAACTTACTTAAACGTTGTTGCGGTGTTACGAGAGCGAAGCTAATTTAAGCTGTTTTGGCATCAATAAATTTAGGGAGACCTTAAATTGATCGTATAATTTGATAGTACGTCGAATATGATTAAATAAATAAATTATATTTTTAAATAATTTTACTCACCTTAGAACATATTGAACATTTATAGGCTTTCGATTCCACGCATTCTATTTCTGAAGCAACTTCTTTGTGGAGATTTTTTGATTCTGAAACAAAATAAAGCAACTATTACCAAGATCACAATAATTTCTTCATTTGTCTAAACTCTGACCTCTTTGCCTATTTTTTTATTTTTAAGGGCATTTTTTCCTTAATTTAAAATACAACTAAAATATATATAAATTATGTACTTACATACCTGTAATAGGGACATTTCTCTTTCTCCTGGAAGATAAAATAAGCAATATTAAAGTAAATCCCATTTCTATTACAAATACGCAACACAATAAAATAGTATAAATAAGTAATAATAATAATAATATATCCTGCGACATTTTTTACACACGGCTACCTGATCCCAAACTAAGCGGAGCTTGTACTATGGAAACCAGATAACTGATATTACTACATATACTACTTTTTTATTTGTAAATACATACTTAATATACATATACACCCAGACTCCGGACATACAGACATGTTCATGCACACAAATGCATGTCACGGGTAGGAATCGAACCTATGTAGTATGCATTTGTTTCTTAAAGAATGGTGGGTAGGGATTTCAATTCTATAATAAATACATAATTAGTGGTTATACACACATTATAATACTTTAGTAGTTGATCTTAGATTATACAGGCAAATTAATTTCATCTAATAATATGACATATGACTTTTTACCACAGTTTAAAAAATACCTATTTTTTTAAATTATTTTGAGGCAGATTATCATTCTCTATCGACACTTTACAGAATTGTTGCCATAATAAGATTTGAAACGATATAATCATCCAGAACTCCCATCACTCTTTAATTTTATAATACCTACTTTTTTCTTTTCTTTCTATTTTGTATTATTAGAACTGTATCTTTGGCATCATCACTGAAGTCTTCAAGGTACTCTATACCTGAAAAAGTAAATGCATTACTTTAAGGGCATTTATTCCTAATATATGTTTATATTAGGACTGAAATAACATAGGCGTGTTATTTTTACATAAAGAAAATAATCAATATTTGACCTTGGACTATGTCTGTTTCTTCTTTCACTTTCTTTTCATCAGCATTTTCAGAAAATGTATCATGTTTTAAGACCCTGAAAAATTATTTTAGTTAATTTAAGAATTCATTACTTATAAGGAAGCAAGTATTAGTTATTGTGTGGGGAAGAAAATAGTGACGCTCTGTGAAGTACCGTGCTGTGGCGCGTCACGGGACGCGTGCGAAGCCATGTATCTATACTTACTGCCTCAATTTGATTTTGTTTGCGATGGGCTATGTTGCCTTACATTTTGCCCATTGACCTTTAATAGGCATCTTAAAATTGAAAAAATACCTACATACTATCATCATACGGTTCCTCTTTCGCAATGTATTCATGTTTCAGTATTGATTTCAGCAGACAGTCAGACTTTATGCATTTGTTCTTGAACTCATAGCACTGGACCACTTGAGTCTGGCATGCTTGACAAATGTTTGACGGCAGACCATCCTCTGCGAGCTAGTGAAACAGGAAGAGCTGGTTTCAATGTATCATACAAAGAATACAAGATAACACTGCCACAAAAAATATTGTATAGACCTAAAATATTTGAGTATTCAAGATATTATTGATTTTGAACTATGAATTGACATTTGATATCAATAATAATTCCTTATTTACATACGCAAGATAAAATTCCATGTTTGCAAATTTTATATAAATAAGGAAATAATTATGATAGATAGCAGCTGCCACTTGCGATTGCATAAGGAACCTACTCACCTTACAATCTCGGGGTGTGTTTACTAGGAATAGGTATTGGGCTTGTTGTTTGCGTCTTTTGCATAAAAACTGTACATAGATTTATGAAAGTTTTGTAACATTCAAAAAATTATTCCAAAAATGTGGCAACTTATTACCACTACAGCATGTCACTTTCACATAGGTTGCTGTCAGATGCACTGAAGTACGCCAATTTTGGCATAGTATCAGTTGCTGCATTTTACTAGTGTGCAGGCTCAACCCTAGCGCTCAATACCTCACGGAATTTTATAGAATCTATAAAACTAGGAAATCACACCAAATTATTTGCTCTGGGTGTAGCTCAAGGAGCTATACTCCTCCTCAGTACCAGAGTCTTACTCATCTTGGTAAATGAATACCAATAAATATCACTTGTTTGTGTAATAATTAAGTAGTCCCAATCATTTAAACTTGACCAACTAGTTCTACAGATTGTGCCAAGAAATTATGATGTGAGTAGGCACCTTTAGCAATTCTAGATATGCAGACAATATTTAACTGGCTTACTTAATGTACCTAATGCGGTTTTGGAAAACCACTCCAAATAATTAAATATTAAACTTACTTGTACTGATGTAAGATCCATAAGCATACCAGCTAAAAGGCTGTTTTCTTTAGATGATAACAAAGGATACATTATTTCGTTACCGGTGGATAAGCATATCCGACATAAGGCTTCAAGGTTGCATTGTTCAGAACTGAGGTACTGGTACAATGTGTATGGTATCTCTATCTCGGTAATATACTCGCTAGATAAGTTCTCTTCTTCTTTTTTGTGTATATTTTCCATATTGGCATCGTTTTCAACATCCATGTGAAATTTCAAGTTCTATTTTCTCTGAGGACCGAGGAGGATCGTTGATGAAGAACTTCGGTTACCGACTCATTTGCTCATGTTGTGAATTATTTTATAATATTGAATATTGAAAATAGCTTTGCGGAGTTGTGAAAATACTTATGTATGTAATACAAACTTAATTTTTTATTTATTTCGCCTTTTTATTTTTGACAGACCGACAGGCTTTCATCTCTCTTAGGTCATTGGCTTTCATGGACATGAGTTTGACAAACAAAATAAGTGACAGGCTGTCACTTATTTTATCTGTCACTGACAGATAAACAAATATTTTTGACAGCTAGCCTCCATTCAGAGCAGTGTTGGGCAAAATTTAATTGCAACTAATTAATTGCAAATTGCATGTAGTGTCACAATTCAACAATTAATTTTGATTTGATTGTCAATCGCGAACAAATATATTGGTGGGTACGCTCAAGGGAACCAAAAAAAAAAAGATAGACCATCTTAAAATACTCGAACTGGTCAGATTAAGATAACGGGGATTCATTACTAGCTAAGACGTGCCTGACTCAATGGAAAGAGGCCATTAGGAAAAAAAAAAAAAAAAAAAAAGCTAAGAAGTGTCAAATGTGTCAATTTTGCTAATTTGATCGTCAGTCTAAGAAATGGGAGCATCTGTAAGTTTCACTAAACACCCCCACTGAAATTTGTTTTTTTTATAGGACGGCGGGGGCAATAATGCATACGGGCCGGCTGAAGTTAAGCAGTTACCGTAGCCTATAGATGCTTACAAAATCTGACGAACTCGAGATTTTTTTTTTCAATTTATCATGTTGGAGCATGTAAAATATCAATATCTGACACGCTTGAGTATTTCCATGTCATTGCTTTTTTATAATTTTGAAATTATCATGTACCTAGACGCTTCCCCCACCGCTGAAAGTGGAAACATCTAGAACAATGTAGTCTTCCTATCATCTAATCCACCGAATAAAATAGGTCTGGGCGACGCTGGAGTAAATCCACAGTTTGCATTATGGGCTCCCCCTCTACTATAAGTCGTCGAGATATAAGAAGCCCGGTTTGACAGCTTGTTATGACCATAGAATGTAACTAAGCACGTAATCAAGAAAATAATAATAAAAAACCCACAAATCTTTTGAGTTCACGTAACACTATTTAGTGCGTTAAATAATATGTAAGAACCTATTTCAAGTTATTTTTATCACATAAATAAGTTAAATATTAGATTTTTTTTAAAAATGCACACCTGCAATCCTTTATGGTAACTGAATACATTTTTAGATTTTGTAATTTTATTTTTAATCAAATGGATTTCTTATTCCAGTTTGATATATTGCAAAGTATGTATTGCTAACGAATTCGAAGTCACTTTGTAGGTATAATTATTATTTTTAGCGCCTTTTTCAGAATCGTCAGATCACTTGAATCCACCAAATAAATATGGCATTTGGAGTATTCTCACCGTCCCTCGGGATTAGGTAATAGTCAGTTCCTGTATACACGGCGACAAGGTTCACCACCTGTCACGTTGGGTTCTGTCTGACTATCTGGTGAAACGTGGGCTTTGAGTTGGCTTAATACCTCCACAATGTGCTGGTGTATGGCCACTCGAGCCTCTGACTACCCCCGAATGGGGATAAAAGTCGTGACGTTACATTACATTATTACAAATAATGCAGTTAAACATAATTTTGAATTTCTTCGAAACGTTTCAGAAACAGTTAAGTTCTAAGTCCTTTTTTTCTTAAGCCATAGCGCTGTTACTAATTTGATCGCAGATTATCAACGGCTATATCGATTCCATATAAAAATATTAATGTTTTTAAGCCAAGTAAGCTTAGGACCGTAAGGCATAAATAAAAAACTGAGTTGAATTTGTATGTGCGCTCGTTTGTAGTCGGTTTATTTTTCTGTGTTTTTGGACTGATTCTGTTTTCTATCACGTTGATTTTCACGATATTTTTATTTTTGCAGCAGAACTCAGTTTCCTGTGTTCCATTGTATCATTTTATCACTTTCTAGAACTTAAAACTAAAAATAATAATATAAAGAAACGATTAAATGTTCATATAATTTGGAATCGATTATCGTGATAATCGGATATTCAGGATACCGATTTATTTTGTTCGCATCCCTAATTAAGTCATAATGACAGTTGTCAAACCGGGCTTCTTATATCTCGATGACTTTTTACTGAAGCGCTGGAGTCCTCCAGAACGGTGGGCGTCATATAACGGCCGCACTAGAACAAAAAAAACGGTGTCCAACCGGTCTCTAGGCAACCGCGCCATAGTTGACAGCCAATGTTCTAATGCGGCCGTTATAATGACGCCACCGTTTTGGAGGACTCCAGCGCTTTACTGACGTACCTACATACCATGGAGGACATATGGAAAAGAGACGGTCTAAGCACCCGAGCCCTTTGACTCCATTATGCCCCTGACGTCATCACAGTAGGCGTGGCTTAAGTCAGTGTGCTGACAGCATATAGTACTCTGTGGCTGTTGGCGATCGTCCTATGCACACGTCTTGCCAACGTTCGCATCCCAAATATAATTCTACTCGACACTAGATGGCGCAACTTTGTACGTCTCTTTACCATCCTACATTTAGTGACATCTAGTATGAAAAAGTTAGTGTGAAATAAAACGAAGCGAGTAGTTTTGCTATTGACCGGTAGATAGAATATAGAAAGTAGGCGTTATCTAACACCCCTTCACCCGCATAAATTGTCAAGCGTTGTTTCATAGGGAAATCTAATAAGAATATCTCTTCTGTCTATATTCTGCTACATACCAACACCACATAAGACAACAAACAAGTACGATCACGACTATTTCCCGAAGGGGTGGCAGAGGTGCATAGCTATTAACTATACTACTACGTTATCTATTCTGTGACTATACATTTCGTCAGTGCTTATCCAAAGTTGCTTATTGCACCTAAGTGCGATTAAATTTGTTATTTACTATTCATGGTAGGTAGGTAGAGATTTATCTTCTTTCCTTTAATTATCTGCCTATCTGCTTATTACAGAAATTAATAACGCTGTTTTTATTTCTTATAGGTAAGTACCTACTGAGATAGGTAATATCCAGTGCTGGTTTACAAGGATGTATCCTTCCTGTTGCACGACATTCCGGAGCTGGAGACATAACAAGAGTCAAAATTGTAATTAATCAATTAAAGCTATAAATGGAAAGATTTGCGCTGTCTCATGGGCGTATGTAGTTATTTTGTTTTAAAGACGTTATTTGACCCTTCTAAGATAAGAATGACCCAAAGTAGGAGATAATGCGCGAGGAGGCACCGCGAGCGAGCTGCGGGCGGCGGAGCGGCGCGGGCGCACATTCTAGCCGCGCACCCTGGAGGCTGGACCGCCGCACGACGAACCACAGCATTAGGCTCCTCCAATATGTTCATTGGCGTCACCTCAAGTGGAGACAACGTGAATTCCCACTACGACTACCTGATTTGAACGCCGGAGGTGAGCGAGATTTTTTTGTAAAATTGAACTTATCGAGGGTCAGGCAGGTCGCCTGTAACGAAAGTTTATATAAATACGTGATTAGCAACAGTGCGGCGCGTGATCCGGCAAGAGGCCACTCCGCGACGTTCGCGATGAAGACCGGGACGGAGTCTCTCTCTGAGCACTCGTTTGGAACCAAAATAAACAAAGGATAAAATGACTTGTTTTGGTCAACAACTGGGTTACATCATTGGAGTTCAGCTTTTCAGTTGAATTTTATTTTTCTTTCAGAAACATCCCAGTGATAGAAATATTAGACGTTTAAAAAATGGCGTTAGATTTCATAGCTGGATGTATAGGAGGTAAGTGGGCTTCCACGATGTGAGGCATGAATACATTTTCATTATTTCAGGAAGTCCAATCCTCATCAAATACTTTGATTTCAGGTTGTGCTGGAATAATAGCTGGACATCCTTTGGATACGTTAAAAGTGCACGTACAATCAGGGAGAGGTAGTGCGTTGGAAGTTACGAAAGCTCTTTTCAAAGGAGGAACCTTGTCGAGCGCGTACCGTGGAGTGGGCGCGCCATTGGGCGGGATATCGGCTATAAACGCGATAGTTTTCGGGGCTTACGGCAACACAAGGAGGTCACTGCCCAATCCGAACTCGCTGTCATCTCATGCGACAGCCGGCGCAGCCGCAGGCGTGCTACAAAGCTTCGCATGCGCTCCGGTAGAACTAGTCAAAACTCGACAACAACTGTCGAAGCCCGGAGATGGCATGCCATCGGGAGCGTGGGCCGGAGCCCGACACATCCTACGAACCGGGGGCCACAGAGCACTGTTCCGCGGGCTCGGAATCACGATGGCCCGCGACAGCCCGGCGTTCGCGATCTACTTTAGCTCATACGAAGCGATGACACGGGGTGATCTGTCTGTTACTAGGGTATTCATGGCGGGCGGGTTCGCCGGGGTTCTGTCATGGGTGTTGCTGTACCCGATAGACGTAGTGAAGTCGAGAATTCAGGGTGACGTGATCGGACGGTACGCGGGTGCGTGGGACTGTTTCGTGCAGTCGGTGAGAGCGGACGGATGGCGGTGCATGGGCAGGGGGATGAGCGCGGTAGTGCTGCGCGCGTTCATCAGCAACGGCGCGTGCTTCACGGCGGTGGCGTGGACCGAGCGGGCGTGGCAACAGATGTTCTCCGGGGATTCGGCAGTGAAGACGCTGGTGCAGGCCGCCGCCATCGGCGAGGCAGTGTGTCACGACTGCACTGAGCGACTGTCAGACGTTTAGTGTGGAGACGAAACCTTTATCTACTTACGTATTCACTATATTGTAACTGTTAAATTAAATATTTTTATAAATATGTTTTTGGTGCATTTTATTTATGATGATGATGATTAAAAATTACCTAAGTACCTACCAACCCGGTGGTTAACGATAGACACCCACCCCACCCCAATCAACTCATTTAGGTAAGCCTAGGTAAAGCTTGGCGAGGCTAAGTAGTTAGCGTTTAAAAGGTAGAGATCACGTAATGAATACCAAATACCTAAATAGGTAGCTAGGTCCATCCTACTTTAATTAAGTGCTGTTAAATCTTTATTTTTGTGTAGGTAAAACTAGCTATCCCCGGCCCGCGACTTCGTACCTAATACGCGTGGCATTTAACAAAAAATGTTTGTCAATGTTTACTCAAATAAAATTAGCCTTAGTTACTCCCAGAGTTAAGAGAGACTCCCAGAGAATTAATTAATTGCAAATTGCATGTGGTGTCACAATTAACAATTAATTTTGATTTGTTTGACAATCGCGAACAAATCACAATTAATTGTTAATTGTGACATTACCTGCAATTTGCAATCAATTAATTGCAATTAAATTTTGCCCAACTCTGGTTACTGCTTATAACATCAGCTATCCACCAGTGAAAGTCCTGTCAAAATCATTCCAGCACTTTCGGAGATTAGCCGGAACAAACTGACAGACTTTTTTTGTTATAAGAACTTTCATAATTATATGCATTTAGTAAAAAGCAAAGCTGTTATTTTTACATTACAAACAGACACTTCAATTTCATTTATTTCTATAGATCAAGAAATATAAATTAAATTGTTTGCAATTTAATTTATATTTAAACCTAATACTAAGAGGACTGGGTCTAAGCACACGGGCCCGGAGTCTTCGGGCCCGGGTACTTAGGCCCGTGACGCCATCACAGTAGGCGTGGCTTAAGTCAGTGTGCTGTCGGCATTCGTCATGTGCAGACGTCTTGCAAACGTTCGCATCAAAGATATATTTCTATACGATCGACACTAGATGGCGTCCCTTTGTACGTCATTTTTAACATCCTATACTTAGTGACATCTAGTACAAAAAGTTAAACTACGTACTAACATCGACATAAAACGAAGCGAGTAGTTCTGCTATTTACCGGTAGATAGATAGAAATAATCGGAAGGGGCGGTATCTTGTAAATTGCCTCCCATTTCTTAACTCCCACCCACGCGCCATGCCGCGCAAATTTGCACGCGTTGTTTCTTAGAGAAATCTACTAAGAACACCTCCTCTGATTATAATCTCTATGGTTCGGACGCTAAAAACCTACATTAGGTACCAAGTACCTACATCCGCTGATGATACACTTCTATCCGCAGTCAATGTTGCGGCCTGTGTTCCCGCACAGGCACACTAGGTACTCAAGATCACTAGGATCAGGATCACGCGATTGTGTGGCCTACCTTCACAGTAGGTACTAAGGGCAAGGTAATAAAGGACAAAACATCGATTGTTTCTTATTAAGTATCCATATACTTGTCTGAAAAATTTTATACAATTTTCAAAAATATTCCAAAAATACAGGAATGATTCACATTATGAAAATATCACAACATTATAAATATGCCAAAATTGCTATAATAAATGTAAACATTTTAAAAATAAAGGACTGTTACAGAATAATTTTACATAATATTAACTTCACTATACTTTTTTTCTAAGACTTTTATGTTATCGTCAACTTACTGATTAGGTAGACAGAGGGGAAGATTTTTCGAATATCAGAGTTTCAGCGAGACCTGTAATACAAAAACAAATTAATTACTTTTATTAATTGGTTGCAATACTCGTAATCAATATTGTTATTAACAATTATCTCGTTCTTTGTGTGACGTTGTTTATTTTGAACGAGCGAGCGTTGAGACGTGATGCTACACGTGAATGAAATTAGTTCGTTGTAAGTATTTATACCCAGTTATCAGTTGCGATGTAATATAACCCCGTTATGTTTGAGATAAGTAATAAATTTCGTTTCATTAGTGGAGGAACATGATTTCCAAGAAAAATACATTCTAGATTGATGTTCGAATAGGTTCTAGGCCATTCTTTATGTCAAAGCTTACGCTTCAGATCAAACGTGAGCAGCTTGCTTTAGCAAACTGGTACGGTATTTATTCACAATGATAGAACCAAGCTGTAGCCCATTGACTGCAGCCAAGTACAGGCCTTATCTCATTCTGTAGGTACCTACAGGAGATACAAATGTAGAGCATGTTTAGATAAGTACCAAGGCCTGCGATCGGTGTTCTAATCCTGCTCCATGGGCTGCGGCGGGAGGGGCGGCGGCGGCGGCGGCGGCGGGGGCAGCTCGTTGTTGGCCGCGTTCTCCATCAGCCCCAGCTGCTCCAACATGTCGTCGTTGTCCTCCATCAGGTGCACCTGCATCAACCAGGGCCGGTTACTCTGAAAAGATAAATTGCAAGATCCGCCACGGATAACGTCTACCTAGGAGCTCGAATGGAATCCTCGAATGGAATGAAATAGGATTGTTAAGGAGCCTTCCTTCATATCACCTCCAGTCTTTCTGTGTAGGTGTGTAGGAACAAGGACTGGTATTACACCATGGATGGACCATGGAAATTGCAAGTTGCGGTGACGGGCTCACCACTGATGCGGTCAAGGTAGCTAATCAATTACTACTAAGAACATTGTCACCTTTGTGTTCAATTTATAGAAACAATAGGAAAGTCTGAAACATTAATTTCTGACTATGAAAAGTTAGGTAAAATTTCTCTGGGACGGGATTTACGGTAACAGGTTATAAATAAAGTTCCTATGTAGTTCCTAGTTATTAGCTATAGCTAATTAAACATGACGTAAATAAACGTATTTAAGATTAAATTGGATTTAAATTTTTGATACCTAATCATCAACATATGAGTAGGCATCGCACTTTGTAAGTATAAAGTAACGATTAATTAAGATATATACCTTAATTAAATAAAGCTAGATCATCTGTAGTTAACCATCATGCCACTTTAATTAATGTATTACTCAATTTGGAGCCCAGATAATTATAAATCACGAAATACCCATTACATACCTACTACACAACTTCATTTATGGGGTGTGCGATTATTTACAGGCCTTTGGCCCCACGCTTATCGCACGTTTAAGCTCGCCTTATGATGAAACAGTTTTACGATTCCATTTATCTATGTACATATAAATAAACAGCTGAAGGCGATAAAAGGGTAACTACATTTGATGAGCATTGCACTGTTTTCTATTGCGAATGTGACCTTGAAGAACAGAAAACAGAAACAGACGCAATGATGATACTGGCAGCGGCTCCAAAGCCATCATATACAGACACTAACATTGCTACCTAGCCGTCGCACATTCATAGCTAGCATAACAATTTTCAGCACGACAAGAATTTGGAATAATAGGTACAACATATCTACCCAGGCAGACCTATGTAAGATGAATTTCTAATTGACATCTATGCGTCAATATACGACTTCGCGTGACCTATTCATTTATTTCATAAAACATAAAATATTATAACATAGAACATAGTCCCACAAAATCTCTTGTGTATGAATGTGTGAGTACTTCTTTACCCAAGTGTGCCTGTGTGACCTTATAAGTCATGTGTGCATTGAACCAATCATTGCTGGTCAAGTAAACAATGTAGAAACCTACCGCCCCAACTTATCTGTGCTTGTGTGACCAAAACTGAAATCAGCGTTACAGATCTTTTGAACTGTACCGAGGTGGGTGTGTGAGTGGGTGTACCTATTTGTTTTGACCGAATGATACTTTGTGGCAGTATCAGTATCAGTGTGTATCAGCAGTGGCAGTGTATGAATGAGTACTAACATCAGGCAGCGCAGTGCGGTGTTGTCCGTGCCTGGCGGTCTCCGACAGCAGGATCTTCTGGCGCTTCTCTTCCATCAGCCGCTCGCGGTGCTTGTGAATGTAATCGTACACATTGGGGAGGCCCATGATCACGCACGCAGACAATGCTGAACGGTAGATGTTCATATCCGTCGCTTCGTACCTAGGTCACATATTAATAAGTCAAAACTTTATAATATCAGTATTTATCGGGGTTTTCAGGATAATGGTGTCACTATAGCTGTCCCACTGCAAGTGCTAGATAAAAGAAGCATAATCTACTAAATAGAAATGGAGAGAGATAAAATCAATCTCTCATTCTAGATCCACTAAACAATAGTGGTCTAAGCAACGAGCCCTGAGAGAGGCTATGTGCACTGATAAAACTTCAAATAAAACAAAGATGCTACGTAAGCTTCAGACTCAAGACGTCAAGTGGTAAGATGAATATACAGCTTTCTGTGGCTTTTGATTAACCATGTACCTATTAGTTACTCTAATGAAAATAAACATTTACTAAAAATAAATAATCCTCACCACTCATTAGTCCTCTCATCGTAGCACTCCACATGATAGATCGTGGTGACTCCGTTGAACCCGCCGATGGCAAAGATCATGTCGTCGATGACTTCAATAGCGAAGTTACTGCGCGGGTTGTACATGTCAGGCACGGGCGCCCAAGTATTGGTGCCGGGGTCGTACACCTCACCGCTGCACATCCTCGAGATGCCGTTGAAACCGCCGATCACGTAGATCTGAGTAGGTTTACGTTATAATAACTATTAGAACTCACATGTCGTACGTCCCATGTCGACGCAACCGCTGTCAACGCGTTTTTTTTTTTGTGATAGCTGATATTTCTAAGATGGTTATTAATTACGTAGCTAGGTATGTTTCATTGATGGATGGATTCAGCCGTTTTAGGGCCACAATCAGTTGTGTAATTAACATAAAGAACTATGTTTTTATAAAAGAATATACTACTTTACTTGCCCACATCCAGAAAAGGATGTTCTAATTGTATTCAGTAGGTATAGGATCCCTTCCGCGCAATTGAGATATTTTGAGAACGTGTACAATAGGCTTAAAACTAAATACTTATGTATGTATTAATGTTTCTGCCTAGTCCTATTCATAACACCAAGCAGGCTCAGTGAGGATGCTATTGCCAAGGTGGTAGCTGATGGTAATTATCCTGTCCTATCTCCTCATGCGATAGCGCACCAGAATAAGATAAGGATTGTTTTCATAACATGGGTGATAGATATACTTAGGTATGTACAGAAGAATTCAACACACAATATACCTAAATACCTTGTTGTGGTAAGCGATGCAGGAGACGCCAGAGCGGCGCGAGCGCATGGGTGCAAGATTCGTCCACTGGTTGGTGTCGGGATCGAACACCTCCACACTATTCATGCATTCCTGGCCGTTGAACCCGCCCGTTATGTATATCTTGTCTGGAATAGGAATACCATACCTAGATGCACTTACTGAATGAAATCTTAATGTGAACGACAGATAAAAGACGACTATCGATTATTTACGACGATCCTTGATAAATTCATTTTATAAACAGGAAAGTTTTGGACGCCATTTACTGTTTGCATGCAATAATAAATCTATTTCGCTTTATTGCTCATAAGAAAGAAGCTAAATATGCTGTATTTAAATATTGTCTTTGCCAAACGACTCACTATCAAGCGCCGCCGCACTGGCATCAGATCTTTGAGCGTTCATAGGTGCGACCAGCGACCATTGATTAGTGCGGTGGTTGAATCTCTCCGCAGTATTCTGCCGATGGTGGCCGTCGTATCCTCCCATGGCGTATATCGTCTCCCCCAATACCGCCACAGATACGTAGCAACGTCTAGCATTCATTGGAGCCACCTGGGTATAAGTGAAGCTAATGATGATGGCTGTAGTTGGTTACTAGATACTTAATTACTTAAGTCACAAAATTGATATCAAACAATTTTGAGCTACAATGATTGAGTGTTAGGAAAACTTATGTCTCACCTCTCGCCAAGCTTTAGTAACGGCATCAAAGCATCGGCACGAATTAAAATAGTCCATTCCGTCGAATCCACCAATGACGTAAATACAATAGCCCAAAACTGCCGTCCCGTGGTATGCTCGGGGCCCAGCAGGATCCACTTCTTCCACCTTACAATAAGAAATATTTAATAATGTTTCCTAACGGCCTTTGCATAAAGGCACCGTGGAAGGAGTAGATACATACTTTAATCCAACGATCGGCTCTAGTATCATAAGTTTCGATAAATGCTGTCGGCGAACCTCCACTCCAACCACCGATAGCGAACAATACCTGAGAGAAACAAAAAGGTTAATGACAGTAAAGTCAGCTTTCCAAATTTTTGGAAGTTACATGAAACGTCCATATGATGTGAGAAAAGTAAGAAAAGTAGAGAATAGCTTTACTTCGTGCGGGACTCTTGGGCGTGCAATCTCCGGTGTGGCTACTTCTCCGTCTCTCTGGGCGATCATCTCCAAATCGTAAAGGAATTTCAATGTTTCTATAATAATAGGACGTGATCCTTCATTGCCGGTGACGTACGGGTGATCCTTGACGTTCTCTAAGAAAAACTGCGGAAGAAATTAAAGCAATCACAAAAGCTGATTATGCGTGTTACAAAATCTACAAAGCAACATCAGCTATTTAGTCACTTCAGTGGAAAAATTGTACTTAATATTTTACGGCCATTTCTTGTGTATATATAAATCACATCACATGTTCTCACCTGTGTATCCAATAGTCCAAGTCGTATGCTGCCCATCAACTTCACAGTATGCTGCCAACGGGTGTCAGGGTCGTAGTTTACCCAGCGCAGCACAGCCTCCCAAACAACTTCCTCACTTTTCACATTCAGCTCGTCTTCCAGTATGACAGAGTTAAGTTCTTCGAGAGGCAGATGGAGAAACTCCTCGCTTTGAGTCGCCACAGTCACGAAATAACGGAGCAAATAACGCCTCGAATCAGCTTCTAACTTGTAGCAAAATACACGCCTGAAAATTTAATCCAAATTACTAAGGTCAAGCCGCAATTAAAAAGTCGAGCTTCAGCAAAGGTAATCCAATATCCAAAGAAGCAAGTAAACATCAGATGTTCAACTTTCAACGTTCAACTTTCGATCGTCATACCATATTCTAAATAGGCCCTGCCTATAGTCGCCTGTCATCAACAGCTCCAGAAAATCTGGATGTTAGCAAAATACCTACTTACGGAAAATAAATCTTACTCACCTAGCAAACATCATGATACCAAGACAGTTCTTCGGGTTCAGTGAGACTCTGAGATGATCGCAACAAAGCTGAAGGACACCGAGGAAGGCCAGGTAGTCAGCGGTCATCAGAAGCTCATGAACGTTGGAATCGGAGACATCGATGCGGCGAAGATAGGCGTACTCGATAAGAAGCAGGAGGATTTCCGAACGGACGCCCGATATCAACACATCGCTTTGTTCTCTTGAGTGCAGTGTTGTTGTGAATAGTGCCCTGTTAATGCCTGACGATTATTATTCTGCAATTGGATAAACTATCGATTGAGCGCATTCGCAATTTCCATACCTCATTCAGCATTTTTATAAGTAAGCACCCACGCGTGTAGATTGCAGAGTTAATAAATGATGATAGTCTAGATTTCAAAAGTTCCCAGAGTAGTGGTCAGAATGAACAGTTTTGGAACACAATAGAACCGCGATTGTGGCCAGGTGGTGAAGCCAGTGCCACAAATTTATATGCAGTTCTGATATAATCCATAGTTAAGTTATATGTTAATCTATAGTTAATGGTATTATAAGTGTTACAGGAAGTATGGGCTGCAGGCAGAGAGTATGGCACGGTGCACTGGGAAGGCGGCGCCGTCGTCCGCGCGCACGATGGCGTCGCAGAGCAGCCGGCACTCGCGCAGCCGGTGCAGCGCCTGCATCGCCGCCACCGACATGCACCGCCCAGTCTCGCGACCCGCCGTCTGCAGGATATTCAACTAGCCACTCACAAATGTTATCGTGGCGGATTATCTTGCGAGGGCTATTAGCTTTGTTTTAGGGCATGGTTAACTACTTTACTTTTCTCGTCACTGCAATACTATCAGCTATATTATGATACCTAGTCTATATAGAGTTTCAACTAGACACTCACATTGTGAGCGTGGCGGATTGTCTTGCGAGAGCTATTAGCTTTGTTTTGGTGCACGGTAAACTACTTTACTTTTCTCCTCACTGAAATACTATCAGCAGGTACTCTATATGGACCAGGTATCATTATCTGGTCTATATAGAGTACCTGGTCTCGCATTGCATTGTTACCATGGTAAAAGTCGTGTAGAAATGGTCTATGACTTGGTCATATCCGCGCCTACGGTTGCGGGCGAGTGGGCCGTGCGCCACACCCTCGCTGTATCAGTACTTACAGTGTTATTCGGGTCGTTTTCCATTTCAGTGTGACTTTAACGTAAAGTCATCATTATGAAATTGTTACGCGTTAAAAAAATCTTAAGTGCGAAACGGACGTGTCACGACACAATCGAGATTTGGCTCAATAAATTTGTAAAAATAAGCGTAAAAAATAACTCAAAATAGCAGAATCAAGTCATTTGATAAAACATTTTAGGTTAGCAAAAAAATGATATAAGTAAGAATGACAATCATGTCACACCTTTTTTTTCCAGATGACATTACTGGACAACAGTATTTTCATTTTCTGCCTTTGGTTGCCTTGCTGAAATCAAAAACGTTTATAATATGTTTTCTCTAAATAGAGGCATCCTAGTTGTCTACGAAGGTGCTCGATTTGAGGTCGATAATAATTAAGTTGTAGGAAGTGAAGAAAAAACACAAAAGCATTCCTCTTTTGTTTTTATTAAGAAAATAAAACACTTAAAATTCCGTCTTCACAATATTAAATAACATTTCACTTATCCAACTAAAGTCTTCAAAAAATATTTACAAAACACTGGTTAGGACAAAAAAAGACTCATATGTTACAAAATGGCCACTAAATGCTGTTCCACAGTTATGATCAGTTGAGAGGAGTGGAGGTCTCCCTCGCATCGATGCCGTCAGATCTTAGTCGCGACAACATGGACTTGTACACGACGGGAGAGAATGGCAACACCACTCCACGGTCTTGGATTTCACCTGAAATACCAAGAGAATCAGTCAAGGGTAGACGTATACTTTCTTAAAAAAATTTTATTATGGTGCGTAGACTACTATACGACTCGTAAGTCGTAGACCATGAATGACCATGCTCTGTTAATTGAAATGAAGATATAATAAAGTAAGTAAAAAGTTATATGTATATTATGTCTCGCCATAGTTTTGCTATCTAATCTATCCCTCGGGATTAGGTAATAGTCAGTTCCTGTATACACGGCGACAAGGTTCGCCACCTGTCACGTTGGGTTCTGACTATCTGGTGAAACGTGGGCTTTGAGTTGGTTAATATCTCCACAATGTGGTGGTGTATGGCAACTCAAGCCTCTTACTATCCCCGAAGGGGGATAAAAGTCGTGAAGTTACACATACACACATAGTTTTGCTAGAAAAAGCATGGGGTAGAAATTAAGTCTCTTTAGTAGATTCTTGGAAGTAACACTAACGGTCGTTAACTGTCATTTTTTGTATGGCGCGTCAAAGTTAAGCAGCTCTCAAATTTAAGTTGCGTACGAGTATTCGGCCGTAAGAGAAATAACTAAGTGATGATGTACCATCAAGAACCATCTTAGCAGCGATAGCAGTTGGCAGGCCGACGGTCCTGGCCATGGCGGTGTGCGAGGCGGGGTCGCCGCGCACGGCCAGCGTGACCTCGCGCCGCTCGCGCTTGCCGTCGCTCCACGTCACGCCCAGCTCGTGCCGGAGCACCACCAGGTCAGTCTCGTCCTTTTCTGCATAAATATCAGGTACATTTTAGGGATCCATTCAAATAATTCTCAAAAGTCAGTGGTCTTCCCGACTTCGTTCAAAGTCGAGTTTCAATAACTGCTGAAAGGTCGACATGGAGTATCCATCCAGCTAGATAATTAACAACACAACAAAGAAAACAATAAGCAGTAATTGGTACTTCGGTACCTACATGATTTACTTGAGATTATCACTATAGGCGTTCTTATCACTTGTCTAGTAGGTATCTTAAATTTAGATTCTAAATAGAAGTTGACATCCTAGTTAGTAGAATGCGAAGTTTTAGCTTAGTTATTTACAAAATTACAAATATTTTTCCAGATCAGTAGATCTAGATAGATACTTACCTAGCTGCAACCTCTTGCTAAGATAGTGGCTGATGGTGTCCAAGGGCGTACCGCACTTGACAATGGCGTCGTCCTCGAGAAGTCCGAGTGACTCCAGCGCCTGTGCGCCCGCGCTACCGATGCGTTCCGCTAGCCGTGTCTTCAAGTTCTCGTAGAATATCGAAGAGTCCATCAGGCCAACGAGCTCACATGCGAATTGACGCTGAAAATAATATCAGAATAGAAACATACATACAAGTTTAGAGACTGAAGTGAATCGGACGTTTTGCATCAACTTTCCAAATAGCCGTATCCATAAATGAGAGCCATTTCTAATCTAGAGTTATAGAGCTAATGTAAGTTTATTTAAGAGTTCAGTTTGACGTAGGCGTAGATAGGCCAGTAGCGACTAGAATCATCCTAAATAAGTCACTGAAATAATGCTTAAGTTTTCTAACTGTTAATTTATTCTTACCCATGTGATCTTAGGTCCATCAGGGTGCAGCGACGGATGAGGGCTCGGGTCTACTAAACCGAACAGCTGCATCGCTATCATCGTTTCCGCAAAACCTCTGTATCTGATGGTCCCTCTGAACATCGTGTGAGCGTCTTCGATACCGTACAGTGAAGAATATTTCGTACTATCCCTGTTGGGGAAACCTTCGAAAGCGAATCCTGGTAGGAAGTCCAGCTCACGAGCTACTGACATCAGTTCACCACCACTTAATACTTCAACTATCTGCAATAACGAAGAATGTACACTTAATATTTCTGGCAAATGTTTACCGCTTTTGTCTTCATCAGGTACCCGGCGGTAGAGCCTTACCAATGCCTACCATCAAAGTCATGTAATCAGTTTGGAACGTTTGGAATAACTTACCTGTCCTTTGCTTAGATATTTCGCCGCAGAAATGGTGTTTAGTAGCACTCCGCGTGGGTTCCATGAGAATTTGTACCTAAGAGCATTGTCGCTAAATTCCGGCGCAGGTAACCCTAGAAAATAAACAATGGAGTTGAAGGTTGAACAGTTATCTGATGAAGCATACTTAGTCTAGTCTTAAAACTTATAAGGCACGAACCTCCACAATACGAAACAAATGAGTCAATTCTTCCCCCGTGGTTCTGTATGTCATGGATGCACTCCAAAGCCAGCAGGTGATCAATGCCAGGGTCCAGCCCCACTTCGTTGAGGAAGGTCACACCGGCATCTTTAGCACTGAAACGATGTTACTTTAATAAGTATTTGGGAATTAAGCCACTCGAAACACAAAACTCCTTGCTTAAAACAACTATAGATGTAACTGGTTATAACTTACGCTTGATGCAATTCCTGAACTTCAGGCCTAACATACGACGCGGTGACCATATGGGAGCCAGTACTCAGACAGGCTCTGGCGACAGCTCCGTGCAGTTCATACGGCAGTAGAGACACTACCAGGCGAGACCTTGACGCTAGGGATCTTAGAGCACCTTCATCCTTTGCTTCAAAGTACTCCGCGTTCACGCCATAGCGTTCTGCTAGAGCGTCCGCTTCTTCTTTAACTCCTGATGCTGTATAATTTAGACAGAACACCTTAGATTTCGTGGAATTTGTTAAGATGCCTTCTTCTTTTTCTTTTTAGCCTAATACACAATTAGTTCCACCATTAGTTCTCAAAACCAGAAAAGCAGTTTACTTATTTCAACAAGTGTAGACCATTGGAAGGGTTGCTAAATTTTGTTAGCTGCTCACCTACGGTAACAGCAATGTTCTTATCCCTGGCCAGATACTCAACGACAGGAGCGGAGACAAGTCCGCTGCCGAGGATCACCACTGGCGTCTGCTGGTCATTCCCCTCTACCTTGTGACGAGATCGACTGAAAATATTGTGGGTACAGACCCAGCAGTTAATATTACACATCAGACTCTAGAAAGAGGTATTCGGATAGCTTCGACTTTATGGAGCTAGATCTACAAAATCCCAGGATATTATTTCCCCATTCTTATTTTTTTTTTCTTATTTTTTTTTTCTTATTTTTAAATATAATAATAATAATAATTTAGAGAGGTAAGAGGCAGAGGTTTTTAAATAATATTTATTTATTTTTCAATGAGTACGGAGAAAGTTACTCACGTGTTAGCCATTCTCAATTCGTTGATGTACTCGAAAGGCGGTGTCAATTTGCCGTTGCTTGTTATAATAGACTGAAAGGCAAAAATGATTAGGGAATATTGATTTATAGGTATTAAAACTCATTACAATCTAATTTATAAATACCCACGCCTTGTACAACAGATGAGAAGTTATGTTCCTCCAGCGGTTTAGTGGCGTCTGACTTCATAATATCTTCAGTATATGGATAGAGCAGGTCGCCGAAGAAGTCCGTGGACTCCCGCGGCAACTGCGTGGGCATGTTATCTATAGAGCACACGAGGACACCGGGCCCTTTGAAACTGTGAAGGAATAAGAACTTAGTGGTCCTTCTTAATGTAGGTATAGTGAGATCGTAGTGACACATAAACATAGTCGTCACTAATAGGGCGGAAGAGTAGGCAAGCAGAAACTGCTGCTGAATGTTGAAGGGAATTTGATGTCAGTACCTACAATAAAATTTTTTGTATACAATAACTCCACTAGTGTTGAGGAAGTTGTAATTTGTAGTTGTAGGTATTATGGAAGTAAGAGAGTTAGTGAGACCCAAAAAGTTAGGTAGCACACTGATTAAATTAGGTAGGTAGGTAGAGGAACCTATCAAATATTAATATGTGAAGTAAACTGGTAACATGAAGTTATAGGACCAATACTCATATTTTAGGAATCTAAAATGTACCTACCTACCACATTTTTATAAGTATTATGCTTCAACTCCGTTCGTTTTATTTGTATTATAATTATTTAACAACCTTACTCGTTAGATTTTGTTGATTCTGAAAATAGTGTCTCTTTGAACAAATCTTTCAACAAACTGATAAGCTATCGTTCATTATTATAATTGACGTACGATGATAAAACGTTATCTCATGAACTTAATTCGATAAAACAGCGGAATCACAACAGAAGATGATTGCGAGCCTTTGTTGTTAATGTTAAAATTATCGGACATCAAGAGAGTTCATCAGCTAACCGTGCCATTCATTTGGTACTTAATAAAGCTATTATTAAAACCTCCAATATGTAATTGGAATAGATCTTTAGACTTTTTGCCTTCCATAGAAACTACATAATTACTTACAGCAGCTGTTGTAAATGTGCTATTATTACATTTATTTATGTTATTACATATACCTAGTATATAGCAGATAGTAAGTCAACAGGCTCTTTCTTATGCATTTATTTCGAATGTTCATCAAGCGCATGCCGTGCCCGAACACTCAGTTTTGACGTCGGAATGCAAGCATAATGTCATATCATGAGTGCTTGGGCGAAGCATGCGAGATATCTGTACGCTCCAATTGAGTAAAAAACTTATTACTCACGCAGTTTTAATCTTATTACTATGTCCTTACCTCTTGGTATCCTTATTTCTGTCAGCGTCGTAAAGGCAGAAGGGTGTGTCGATAGTAGTGCACTCATTCATGAACTCAATGGAGCCCCCGGGATCCGCTGATATGTCGCAGATGGCAAGCATTCTATGGGAAAATAAACCTTAGGATTTAAAAGCGTTTCTGCCACAACGATTTGGTTTTAACTCATAGCCAATGCTATAGAACTTGGGCCCAGCCCAGATTTTGATGAAAAACCTTAAACAGCAAACATAAGTAGCAGGCTAGAAAATTCATGGAGTTTAGTCTGTTTACCTATGTGGTAATGCCGGTGCTCCAACACTTTTAGGCAGCCATGGCGTGTGAGAAGGTACCAGCAAGTGCTTGGCATCGGGTATGGTCAGCAGCTTCGGACTGCCCACCGCCCAGTAGATGCAGTTCACCAGCACTGAGGTGTACGGTGCTATCTGATGGTGAAACAGTACGAATATGTGGCATTGTAGGTAGGTATATACAGGATTTGAACTGCTGTAATGCGAATTGTGTCACTTCCAAATCTTTATTTTGATAACTATGCCTTTTAGTAAACTAACAATTTACTTTTAAGTATCCCATAAGTCGTTATGCAGATAAGCACTCCATCATGGATGATTTTCGTCGAAGATTTGACGGATAATTTCAATGACTTATTATTTTTGCTGATTATCTAATCAATCCGCAATTTAAATACGGATACGTTTTATTTGCAGCTCTTTCCTGATAAGTGATGTATAAAGGCATAATAAAGTAAGGCAATAAAGATATCAGCACACACCCACAAGGGATCCATTTCCTAATTTGTTAATGTTCTACATGCGAAGTGGGTTAAGTATTTTGTGAATCCCACAATTTGCGCAGTACCAGACGGTTTTATTTGTTTTGTTAATAGGTAGGTACTTCTTGGGTTTAAAGAGGCATGGTCTATCTCTAGGTGTAAAGAACGCATATGGGACGCAATCATATTATTTTGTTTAGGGTCGCTATCGTGTAATTTGTTGGGAGAGACTAAAATAGTACACTCACTCGCTATTTTCTCTTACCTTTTGTGCAAATGTGGATATGTATCGTTCAGGAAATTCCTCATACTCTTCAGGATCGTAGCCTCCGCCATTCTTTCGCTCCAAGTGATGCCGGCGACGGACCTCACAGCCATATATTTTATTCGCACCTAGCCAAAGAATTTGGAATAATAGGGTGCACATAGTAATATGGCACTAATGTGAAGCTTTATCTGCGTAAACGTCGGAACAATCTCCCAAAAATATTATGAGAGTTCCTCGTAGGGACTGCTGGAAGCCCATAAAGGATTGACCAAAGCAATACTTTGTTACCCAATTATAAAATGAACGATTCCTAATGCTATATTAACTTACTTCCATGTTCAGCGACTTTTCTCAACATCTCCGGCGGGACATATTCATGGGGTAAATCTTGAAATATTTCTTGACTTCCCTGAAGACATACAGTAATTCCATTTTAAAAGTTCACACGTTACATGCTGTAACTGTATTAAAATAACAGCTATCTTCCTTACTTGTGACACGTTGCCGGATCCAGTAAACACGAAGGTGAGGGGTCCTAATGATTTGGGCATCATGCCCAAAGCTACTTCGTAACCGGCGTCTCTGATGGCTTGTCGAGCCATGCTTGAGTTTCTATAATTGTGGGCTGGGCCTATGTGCTGGAAAAATTGTTCCGTGTTTACACAAGCATGAACTTATAACTGAAATTCATGATGAGCTTATTTGTTAGATTTCATCTCAAGTAAACTTCGGCCTGCGAGGAGCAATACAAATTGTTATAATGTTCGCTTTCAAGTCGGTCACGGCCCATGCTCGCCAACTTCGGAAGAGAATTTTATAAATTCGTATTTAATTAAAATGAATGAAGGCAAACCGTTACAAACAACTTCTTTCCTGAACCTGCGTCGTCCTTCTTCTTGGCAAAGGTTTATATTTCCTCCTGCTCGTCCTACACTCCTATATGGCTTTAGTGTTAGCAGTGGTGGTCGTGGTGGTAGTGGAAAATTCAACTAATTTATAAATCTATACGTTTTCGTATTCGTAGGCCTTACCATGAAAGGTGTATGATGTCCCAGAGCGAGCAGTCTCAAGCCGATCCCGTGGAAAATGTTGATCATGCCGGCGACACCGGCGTATTTGCCGAACGCTACAACGCGGTTACCAGCATCGTCCATCAACTTTTCGTAGTCAATCAATCGTATATTCTGAGAAAAGAATAATTGATGATGAAAAAAGAAGAAAAGACAACCTACTACGATTTTTTTTAAGTCATATGTTTTGTGGGAAGGAAATTAAAACTCGATAGAATATGTGGAAACCGGTCGCGGAAATAAGACTGAAAAGTACTTTGCTCCATATCTTGACATAGTACCTACTTTACACTGTAATAGCTGCTGAGAACCATAGAACCTCAATTACCTTTGCAAGAATAGCATCCAGCATCGGCATGTTAGCTTCCTGCGCTTTGATGGTATGCGAGAAGAAACAGTAGGTCTTGTTCGGAATGAGGAGATCTATAGGTGTCTGTTTTACGCCAAATATCACGCTGGCTTCGCTGATATCTTCCTGAACACTCGCACCAGCGCTTATGTATGACTGAAACATAAACATTTAGAAATTATGGGGTAACAATAGGTACGCTCTATTCTTCTTTTTTTATTTTACTAAGGTGGCAAACAAGCGTAGGTACCCTATGGCCCGGCCCGTAGGATGCTTGTAATACTACATCACTCGCACGTTGCCGACCTAAAGGAGAGTGGGACAGGGGGAGAGGAAGGGGCGGCGGGGGTTTTGGCTCCCGGCTCTTTCATTCATCGTACGAAACGCAGCTGTAATAGCTACTTTACGCCGATCTTCTGGGAGAGGGTGGTACTACCCCGATCAAGCCAGCCATTATGAACAGCATTGAAACCATAGGAACAGGGCCCATCTAAAACCATTCGTGTCGTGACTTTTTCATAGCAAATCGTAAATTCTTGGCGATTGACATGTTGTCGGCCATCTGTTAGTCCACCTGCCGTCAATAGGTATGTCGACTGCCAATAATTTACGATGAAGCATTCACGAAGACTATAAATGATCTTCAATTGGTTGGAAATTAGGAGACTATTAGGGTCTAGTCGAGGTATAAATGAATGTCAGAGTGTTTACCTGCATAGGATATGCCCTGCGGTTGGAGGGCTGCACGATAACCTTGACGCCCTGCCTCACCAGCCGATTCACGTTGGACGGTGAGAACGGAGCCCTTCTCTCCCATACTGACTGATCTTCTCTGCGTATCGCTATTATACGTCCACTCTGTACACAGATCAATAATAGACAGATAATCTCGGGGTTTAAGGGGCTATGCACACGGGCAACTGGCAACTCGCAACTAGCTGTTTTCTAATAAAACTATTGCGAAACAATTGCGACAATCGCGGCAATTGTTGCTGCAACTGGCAAGTGTTTGCTGCAACTGCCAAAAAACTATTAAACAGTTGGTAACAGTTTCGGCAACTAAGTTGCTAGTTTCGGCAACTAAAGTTGCTCCGTGTGCATAGCCTCTTAATTGGACCATACACTACCTGTAGAGCCACTAAATGAATAGACTAGTTTAGTTTAATTTGTACAATCTTAATAAAACCTATTATATTATTATATAGCTCTGTGGTACCTAACATTTGTGGTAAAATAAGTCGTGGAGATGTTGCCCAATACTTTCAATTACATTTTACCAAATACGAATATCATTAGGTATGACGCTTGAAACTAGGTACTACCCAAAGGAATGCCTATGCACTATCACTATACTTAGTATTTATCATTTGGCACTTAATTAGGACATTTTTAGCACTTTGCACAACCCGGGAATTAAACCCGAGTCAGGCCTCAGTCACTCTGTGGTTTCGGTCGAACTAGCTCCGATCGGTTCGCGTACAAAGTCTGTACGCAATTCAATATGGCCGCCGCACAGTGGAACGTATTTGAAAATTTGGGACTTAGGGGTTGAAATGTATATTTTTGGATTCTCCTATTTAATACAAGCATTTTATGTTTCTACCACTTTTTTATAAGTGCTTTACTTTCTGAGATATGGCCGCTCAAAATTGGCCAAAATGGAATTAGCGATATTAAAAAACGAAGTACCTTTAGAAAAAATCTGATGATGGATTTAGATTCTACTAATTGATCCAAGCATTTTATATTCAGGGTAATTTTTCATTAAACCGACTCTTTCAAAAGTAATAGCACTTAGAAGTTTTTGATTTTTTTAAATTGCTCAATAACTCGAAAATCTCACGTTATTTCAAAATATCTTTTATATACTCGTAAAGATGGCATCTTTGGCTACAATTTGCACTATATGCCAGATTGCGAAAATCTGCGATTTCGGGTCAATATAAGATTTTCTATATACATGGATGATTTTTTTTAAATTTCAAACTTAATCCCCTTTAAATCCAAAAAACTGGGGTTAAAATGTATATTTTTGGATTTTCCTATTAAATGCAAGCATTTTATGTTCCCATAATTTTTTCGTGAAGGCCTTACTTTTCGAGTTATGGCCGCTGCAAATCGGTCATAGTGGACTTAGCGATATTCGAAAATGAAGTACCTTCAGAGAAAATTTGATAATGGATTTGGATTCTACTAATTGATGCAATCATTATATATTCAGGGTAATTTTTCATTAAATAGACTCTTTCGATAGTTATAGCACTTTGAAGTTATTTTTTTTATGAAAATTACTTATTTTGCTGAATAACTCAAAAATCGCACGTTATTTCATAATATATTTTATATATTCGTAAAGGTGGTACCTTGGGCTACAATTTGCACCCTATGCCAAATCTAAAAAATCTGCAATTTCGAGTCAATCTAAGATTTTCAATATACACGGATGATAGTTTCCTAACTTGACACTTTATCCTCTTTAAGTCCCAAAATTTGGGGTTGAAATGTATATTTTTGGATTTTCCTATTAAATATGAGCATTTTATGTTCCTATAATTTTTTCATGAAGGCCTTACTTTTCGAGTTATGGCCGCTGCATATCGGCCATAGTGGACTTAGCGATATTCGAAAAAAAAGTACCTTCAGAGAAAATTTGATAATGGATTTGGATTCTACCCATTGATGCAATCATTTTATATTCAGGGTAATTTTTCATTAAACCAACTCTTTCGATAGTTATAGCACTTTGAAGTTATTTTTTGTATAAAAATAACTTGATTTCCTCAGTAACTCGAAAATCGCGCGTTATTTCAAAATATATTTTATATATTCGTAAAGGGTAGTTCTCTACCTCTTAGGTGGTGTGAAAAAGAGAATATAAAGTGTCAAGTAAAAAAAACTATCATCCATGTATATTGAAAAACTTAGATTGACTCGAAATCGCAGATTTTTTAAATTTGACATATGGTGCAAATTGTTGCCCAAGGTACCAACTTTACGAATATATAAAATATATTTTGAAATAACGTGCGATTTTCGAGTTACTGAGGAAATCAAGTTATTTTTATACAAAAAATAACTTCAAAGTGCTATAACTATCGAAAGAGTTGATTTAATGTAAAATTACCCTGAATATAAAATGATTGCATCAATTGATAGAATCCAAATCCATTATCAAATTTTCTCTGAAGGTACTTCATTTTCGAATATCGCTAAGTCCACTATGGCCGATTTGCAGCGGCCATAACTAGAAAAGTAAGGCCTTCATGAAAAAAATATGGGAACATAAAATGCTCGCATTTTATAGGAAAATCCAAAAATATACATTTCAACCCCAAATTTTGGGATTTAAAGAGGATAAAGTGTCAAGTTAGGAACTATCATCCATGTATATTGAAAATCTTAGATTGACTCGAAATCGCAGATTTTTTAAATTTGACATATGGTGCAAATTGTTGCCCAAGGTACCAACTTTACGAATATATAAAATATATTTTGAAATAACGTGCGATTTTCGAGTTACTGAGGAAATCAAGTTATTTTTATACAAAAAATAACTTCAAAGTGCTATAACTATCGAAAGAGTTGATTTAATGTAAAATTACCCTGAATATAAAATGATTGCATCAATCGGTAGAATTCAAATCCATTTTCAAATTTTCTCTGAAGGTACTTCATTTTCGAATATCGCTAAGTCCACTATGGCCGATTTGCAGCGGCCATAACTCGAAAAGTAAGGCCTTCATGAAAAAATTATAGGAACATAAAATGCTCACATTTAATAGGAAAATCCAAAAATATACATTTCGACCCCAAATTTTGGGATTTAAAGAGGATAAAGTGTCAAGTTAGGAAACTATCATCCGTGTATATTGAAAATCTTAGATTGACTCGAAATCGCAGATTTTTTTAATTTCGCATATGGTGCAAATTGTAGCCCAAGGTACCACCTTTACGAATATATAAAATATATTTTGAAATAACGTGCGATTTTTGAGTTATTGAGCATAATAAGTAATTTTCATTAAAAAAATAACTTCAAAGTGCTATAACTATCGAAAGAGTCTGTTTAATGAAAAATTACCCTGAATATATAATGATTGCATCAATTAGTAGAATCCAAATCCATTATCAAATTTTCTCTGAAGGTACTTCATTTTCGAATATCGCTAAGTCCACTATGACCGATTTGCAGCGGCCATAACTCGAAAAGTAAGGCCTTCACGAAAAAACTATGGGAACATAAAATGCTCGCATTTAATAGGAAAATCCAAAAATATACATTTTAACCCCAAATTTTTGGATTTAAAGGGGATTAAGTTTGAAATAAAAAAAAAAACATCCATGTATATAGAAAATCTTATATTGACCCGAAATCGCAGATTTTCGCAATCTGGCATATAGTGCAAATTGTAGCCAAAGATGCCATCTTTACGAGTATATAAAAGATATTTTGAAATAACGTGAGATTTTCGAGTTATTGAGCAATTTAAAAAAATCAAAAACTTCTAAGTGCTATTACTTTTGAAAGAGTCGGTTTAATGAAAAATTACCCTGAATATAAAATGCTTGGATCAATTAGTAGAATCTAAATCCATCATCAGATTTTTTCTAAAGGTACTTCGTTTTTTAATATCGCTAATTCCATTTTGGCCAATTTTGAGCGGCCATATCTCAGAAAGTAAAGCACTTATAAAAAAGTGGTAGAAACATAAAATGCTTGTATTAAATAGGAGAATCCAAAAATATACATTTCAACCCCTAAGTCCCAAATTTTCAAATACGTTCCACTGTGCGCCGCGCTCCTGGCGTGAACACGCGCTATAACGTTTCGCGCGCTTTTGGTTGGTCGCACGCGTTGGAATTATTATTTTAAAATTAAAAATGACGAGCAAGACGAACTGTGGCGTATATGGCTGTCTAAATAGTTATAGAAACTGCAAATTGACTTTTTTTTCTTTGCCAGCTGATTGTGAAAGGTAATTGAAGCTAATTGAAGTTTTATTTTGTTATTTAGATATAAAAAGAAGCTCATAGTTCAGTGCAGTAGACGTTATTTACAAGAGGTAGGATCGAATAGTGGAATTGAAGCGAAAATATGTAATTTGGAACAGAATGAAATGACAGTTTTTTACGGTTATACCACGTTATACCTACTAGCATCGATTACGGAATACCTACCTACCTTAATTCCTTTCATAGTTGACGAGATCCATCGTGTTGCCAGATTTTCTACTTACCTATATTCGTATTAGACACTTACCTAAGTCGATATAAGTAGATACTAGTTGCCGTAGCGTTTTATGAGCACTCGGCCACCGGCGGAAAAAGCGAGTGAGAGAACTATAAATTCAAGGTTAACGGTCATAACTCAATGAGCGACTTGCACTTGCTGTTGCTTGATATTCTACTATGCATCCATGCTATGCTATTGCGTATTGTTCCCATGCTATTGCGTGCTGTTATATGCGCTAATTAATTTACTAAAACATATTAATTTCACCACTCCATGTCCATGCTTCCCTTCAGACTACATTTTTAAATTATTTGTTAGATTTCGCATTTATGCTGCCATTAAATTTAATAACCGCTATTTTAAAGACAAAAAATATCGAAGGCATTACATTAAAGTGCAACAACTGTAATTTTTTAAAATGTATAGTTTTAATTAACATTTAAATACAAAAATGTTGGTACTATTTTATTTTTATTAATTGTGACAACCCTACCGATTGAAGGTTAAGTAGCGTGCAGCAGCGTGCGGCAGCGGGACGGCGAATTACATACGCTAACGCGTTGCGTCAAGGCACAATTTAGATTGCGCGCGGTCGGGCGCGGCAAGTTTAGGTAATAATAATAATTTAAAATGTCGGCTTTCTTCAAGATCAAAGGAGTGCAACTTCTGTACTCCTTATCTATTCTGTGCCCGAGTTGACGACTGCTAGACCAAGAATGAAGCTAGCGTTATGTTCTAAACTAGCTTTTAAACTTATTTGGTTGGTTCTAGAATAAAAAGGAGGTATGGATATACTATGGCATTGAAAGACGACCTAAATTCAGAGAAGCAGATAAGAATGTACATGTTTAGGTAAATATTTCAAATATGTATTTGCAATCCGTCGCAAGTATTTAATTACAAGGTACCTGTGATAAGTGTGATATGAGAGAGATGTAAGCTGAAGGATGATGTGGTGACTAAGATTGAGAAGAGTATGCTAAGATGGTTTGGCCATGTAGAGAGGATGAGTGAAAGTAGATTGACGAAAGAGATATACGGAACGAAAGTAAGTGGATGGGTCGGAAGAGGGCGCCCAAGGAGAACGTTACACGACCAAATTAATGGTATGTTCCAGAAAGGTCAAGTCCGTAGCACCCTCAACCGACAGCAATGCATAAGAAGATGTAGGAATGTGGATGAAGCAAAAGAGGTATGTCAAAATCGTAGCATGTGGCAATCAATAGACTCTGCCTGCCCCGTGGGATACAGGCGTGAATATTACGTACCTACGCCTGATATTGGAAAGATCACGCAAAGATTTACAATTCTAAATAATGCGCTTGTTGTTGACACACTGTAATGATAGTGGATGTCAACAAGTTTAAGGTGGCGTCAACGTACAGCGATAAATTAGAACAAATCAATGTCTCAATTATTATTCATGCATCGTAAAAATATTCCACAAATAAACATAGATAATGGAATATTCGGTGCACCACAACATACCATCGAAACTTTCCTTTGGAAATTATGAAATCGATGGGTTCGATATGCTTATCAGGAAGCAGTTATAAATAAGTTTAATTATCTACTTATAATGATAACGGATTGAGTATCAGGAAGTAACTAATACTCGAACGATAGTTTTTTTTCTGCTTATCTGCGTGATGGTTATAGTTAGAGTTTAGGTTAAGTTAAAAAAATAGTAGCTACAGTATAGTAGCTATAGTACTATAGTACTGTATAGTACTGTATAGTACTACTATAGTACTATATAGTACTATAGTACTATATAGTACTATATAGTACTATAGTACTATATAGTACTATATAGTACTATAGTACTACATAGTACTATAGTAGCTATTATAGTTCTTAGCTTTTTTCTGAATAAAAAGACAAAAACACCAATCTTTTTCGATTGCAAAATTCTAATATCACCGTTCCATAGCAGTACCTACTGACCGTTATATGTAGATTATTTATTTATTTATAAGTTCATAGTTAAGAAGGTATTATAATTAGGTACCTACCTACCTATGTTTGAAATACCTAGCCCTAGTTTAACCATGTGACGTTAAGTAAATAATGTCGGTCTGTAGGTTACAACAAATAAGATAGTGGCCACATTAATTCTGTTATATTAAATATTCATAAACAAATAACGAGTTATCAGTTTTTACGTACCTATGTGTTTAAATCGCGTGTTACTAGGGTACTTATAGAATTGTTATTATTTAACTTGCTTGATTGCAACAGATTCCAACCCCGAAAAACCGAAAGGCCGTGATTTTAAAAACGTTCTTACTTGGACAGGTATAATGTACTACCTTACACAGGCCGAAAATTCTTCGAATCACTTTGAAATAATCTATTATAGGTACCCCTAGTCTTAGTTTAATTAATCGTCTCAGGCTAAGCAGAGTGAGATAGGTACCTACACTGCAGAGTTGGGCAAGATTTAATTGCGATTAATTAATTGCTAATTGCATGTTGTGTCACAATTAACAATTAATTTTGATTTGTTCGTCAATCGCGAACAAATCACAATTAATTGTTAATTGTGACATCACATGCTATTAGCAATTTATTAATTGCAATTAAATTTTGCCCAACTCTGTTACACTGCAGTTACGTAGTGTAATAGTTAATTTAGATTATGTAGGTACCTGTGTTAAATTGTTTGATAACTTTGGCATGAACTTAATTGTATACACAGTAGGGAGTATAAATGGTACCTATATGAAGAAACTACCTACCTAGACAATTGCTGAAAAAATCCAACACCATCTTGAAAAAATGTAAACGAATTACGTAGGTACCTACCTATCTAGATTTCCATTTTAAAACTTCAAAATAACGAATGAGCTTACCTTTGCGGTGGAATAGTAAATCACATGTTTCAAGTGCTGGCTCCTAGACCGAAGAGCCGCTGATTTATATAACATAACTAAATAATTATCACACCCCTACCAATTAAATTAAAAAATAAATAATCACACAGTATGAAAGTGTCGTGTGTCTTACGAGGCGTGTCTGTAATCTATACTACTCTGAATAACGAAGCTCCTTTGAGAAAACATTACAATCAGTGGCGCTGGCGTTATTATCGTACAATGATAGTGGTACTAGGTTTGTTCTTCGATTGCTGTAAGTATACGTCCCAGATTGTTTGCCTCCCTTACACTTCCTATTTATTTGACACTGATATCTAATCGCAAATAATTTAGATAGAATTAATAAACACAAAACTTACGTCATATCTTGCATTTCCTAAATGTAAAATCAGACTTCCACTACGTAGGTACCAGGAACACAGCTCTTCTATAAGTATGTCGGAAAGACAGCATCATGAGAGGCGATCGGTACCAAGCCCTACTGATCTTAACGTGTAGCTTAGTGGTAAACCCGTTTACCAACTTTAACTAATGCCCTGTACAAGCCAAACATAGAAAAGAAAGCAGTTGGTCAACGTCGCCGTCAAGGCATTTCAGAACGGGCACGACCATCACTGAAGAATACGATGAAGAAAAAGAAAGTTGGCAGGCAGTAGGAACGGTGGTGGTGGCAATTAGGTACCTAATCTGCGAGCAATTCATCAACGCCAGTAACTGTGTAAGTACTTATTTATTCCATTAATTTTGATCAAGGAGCGATTAAGGTACACCATTTTACAGACGCGCGATAGCGCCTGATGATTTTATGTTATCAAAAAATATGTTTGATAAAATTAATATTTTCTTGTACGTAGGTAACTCCAATTTCCTAGATTTCCTATTCGGTTTATACCTTGGCTATGCAGCAGGAAAAAAAGTAGGTAAGAGTAGTTACCGAAATTTTCTTAGTATGAACCTATTAAGAGCTAGGTCTATTCGTACTTCTCAAAATCTCCGAAATCAAAATAAAATATTCCCCATCAAAGACAACAACGCATTATGCGCATCATTGTCTTTGTTTGAATTTTGAATCTGTGAAATGTCAAAATTCCATCCCACCTGTCAATTTTTCTTGCCAATATTTTTTAGTTGTCAATGTGACGGTCTTGTGTGTGGTGTTATTCGAGTTAGTAAAATTTGGAAATAATTATTTCACTGGAAATACTGCAGATATTAAATTACAAGCGTGAAATTACACATAATTATTAATCGATATTGCAATGAGAATGAGTTTTATTTACACGGAAGCAAAGTAACAATATAATATCGTTCGACATGGCTCGTTTCCTGTCAGAAGAAAAATTAAAAGGATTCGAAAAATATAAAGTGAGTACACATGCATATTTAAATAATATATGTAATTTGCGCCTAACTTATGCATAGTAATGTAATTTGGGAATAATGTTTTTTGTCAAAACTGTTGCAAGACAGGTTAGAATAATATACAACAGATACATTTTCTGCTATATTTTTTTGTATTATTTCAGTATAACTCGGTGGACACAAGCGTACTCAGCAACTATGTTATGCATCCTTTCTGGAATTGGTGTGTTCAGGTAAATATGCAATCAAAAAACATTTACATTAATCCATTCGTTCCTAAATAATCTTTCTATTACCTGTGTGTAAATTTAAAGTTAAATATCTTATTATTTATGTAAATCATATTCAATTTGTTTATCAAGTAAGTATTTATTGTTAGTAAACACTTAATAAATTGTATTGGTATTATCTGGGCTAAGCTAACATCAGGGTGGAAAAATTGTGATGATTTAACTATTCTTTTGGAAGAATAAACATTGGTAGAAAGTTAAATCTAGAGTAAATAATCTCTTTAAAAAAATAAAATATAACTATCTTTACGGTCAACAAAAAACAGTGGATGATTTTTTATTATTAACTATTTGAGGCCTAGCCGGTACCTTATATTTGGATTATCCATTACGTTAGTTGCCGTAGATATAAAACTAACAAACCAATGGTTGATTGCAGTTTTGTCCGGTGTGGGTGGCACCAAACCTGCTAACATTCACTGGCTTCCTCCTCACCGTCCTTAACTTCCTGATATTCTCCTACTATGATTACGGATTCCATGCGATGACCGAGAAGAATGTCACCAAAGACTACATACCGTCTTGGGTGTGGGCAGTGTCGGCTGTTAACTTATTTCTGGCATATACACTTGGTAAGTGTGTTCTTTTTACTTAAATAATTATTCCTACTTAATACAGCTTAAATAATCGATCTGCCTATAAGACCACTGATGTAGTCTTCCTGCTCAACATCAGTATGATGATAAAGTACCTACTTATCTCATTTTGATGTCCAACCATCATCAACACCCATTAAAATTTGATCAGTGGAGTTAATATTAGATTTCACAATTATGTTTTTTTTTTTTTTTTTTTTTTTTTTTTTATAGGACTGCGGTGGCAAAAAAGCGTACGGCCCGCCTGATGTTAAGCAGTTACCGTAGCCTATAGATGCTTACAATACCAAAGGTATTGCTCGCACATTGCCGACCTGAAGGGGAGTGGGATGGAGGGAGGGGGAGGGGGGGTGGGCTTACGGCTCTCTCACTCATCGTACGAAACGCAGCTGTAATAGCTGCTTTACGCCGATCTTCTGTGAGAGGGTGGTACTACCCCGGTCGAGCCAGCCCGTTTATGAGCTGCAGTCAATTGGCTACAGCTTGGCTCTACCACCTTCAAAAATGTTTTTAGGGTTCCGTACCCAAAGGGTGCCAACGGGACCCTATTACTAAGCCTATGCTTTCCGTATGTCAGCGGGCTAAGTCTCACGAACTGTAATGGGTAGAGAGTTGAAATTTTCACAGAATATGTGTTTCTGTTGCCGCTACAGCAAAAAATACTAAAATTAAAATAAAATTTTAAAATAAAGGGGGTCCCCATACAAGAAACTTGATATTTTTGACGTTTTTATTCTACGGTGGTACAGAACCCTTTATGTGCGAGTCCGACACGCACTTGGCCAGATTTTTTCTTTAATCAAATATATAATATACTAACTTAATAATAATATTTTATCTTATCTTAGTAGTTTTGTAAATAATCTCCTAATTACTATCAGGTAAACTATTATTCATGTGATTGTAAATTAAGCCTAGTTTAAGACTGTAGTTAAGTTACTTATTTCCGCGAGTTTGTTTGCGTGGACTTTCGTTACCCATAGTATACATTCACAACTTTCCTACATGTCACCCCAAAAAAAAAAAAAACTTTCCTACATGTACCTATAGAAACCATAAGTACCTGAATAGGTAAGTACCTATTATATTTTTCAAGAGTACATTACGGAGATTTAAAATCACATTATTCGTAATGATCTTGAACTTTGGCATTACAAAATACCTCCAAGTGAAGGTCGTGTGTTCAAACTCCAAAATTTTGCCGTTCACATGGTATTAATGAATGCTTTTGACAATAAATAAGTTACAAGCATAATTTAGTTAGGTTTCGCTATAGGTGTAGTTACTGTGGATGACCGAAATTTATGGCTTTAATTAGGTTGAAATAAATCCGGAAGGATGGCAATCATAGTTAAATGCGTAATATAATTTGCAAATGATTTAGGTCACGACCCAGGGTTGTCTGCTCCAGCATTCGATTACCCTACTCGTAATTGAGGTCAATTACAATGTAATACAGTTACAATACCTACTACAACTTTGTCTAAACTCTAAAACTAGCTATTCCCATTTTCGTCGTTGATTGAGTCTAACATTTTGAGTACCTGAATAGGTAGTTTTAAGGCCCGTATGAATAAATCTATCTCAAAGTTGAGATCGATCTTAAACTGTCAAAAACAGCATCTCAAGTTCGATCTCAATCTTGAGATCGATTTATTAATACGGGCCTAAATGTTGATCCAGAATAATAATATGCCCGACACAAAAAAATCTAAAGCCGTTTCCTTTAGGGGGCGGGATCCTTTACAGCATTTACGTTATTTCAAAAGTGTAAAGTAAACCAAACAAAAATAACTAAGGGGCCATCCATAAATTAGGTCACACGTAAAGGGGGGCGAGGGGGTCGACGAAATGTGACATTGTGAGACAAGGGGGTGGGAGGGGTCATAAGTTTTGTGACGTCACATTTAAAAATCTAATATATCTAAATATTAAAACCAAAATTAGAATTGTTAACGAAAAATTTGGAAAATTTCTGGAAATTGTAAAAAATATGTGACGTCACACAGGGAGGCGGGGAGTCTCGCAAATGTGACCAGCTGTGACAAGGGGGGGAGGGGTCTAAAAGCCATGAAATTCGTGTGACGTAATTTATTGATAAGTGCGGATTATTTTCGCTTTATCAGTACCATTACGTGTTAGTTTTATAGGATGTTAATTTTAATAGTACCTATAGGTACGGAACAATAATGGTTTATAAAGCTCTCACCTTGAATTTTAAATTTAATTACCTACTTTCATACATATACATCCACGAGGCTTCTGTCGTCCAATAGCCAGTGAGTCCATTGAGTGTAGTGCATGACGACAAATCGTCTTTACCACAGATTTTCATTGTTTTGACAACTGTTCGTATGCTGTTGTATAAAGCCGGAAACCCACCGAAGTGCACGGAGAGGCCACGCACGTGGGTCAATCTTCGCTTTGCACGATAATGTATGTAACCGTGTCCACCGCGGCGCACGGAGAGGCTACGCACGAAATGACGTCATCCATACATTTTCTTGCAAAACGTAGCCGTGGCCGTGTGCGTGGCCTCTCCGTGCGCCGCGGTGGGTTTCCTCCCTAACATGCATACACAACATTCGTTGACTCCGATTGTCATCATCCACCAATCTACAGTCATTATTCTTCTTCCTCGTTCCCTCAATTCTGAGGATCGCCACTATTGCGGATGCCCTTGCAATTTTCCCGGTCATATGCGCTGTGTACTGCCTTGTAAAAACTGCCGCCTACAGCAGCTTTTATAGTATCGGACCATCTTGCTGGTGCCCTTCCTCTAGCACGTTTGCCTTCCATCTGGCCTAGTATTATGTACTTCTCTAGTTCATGTCTGGGAGACCGCATAATGTGTCCGAAGAAGCCGAGCTTCCTTTCCCAACAGTCATTATACCTATCTCAAATTCGTCTCTTTCCTAGTGGCGTAGCTTGCCTTAGACGGGCCCTGTATCAAATGAAGTGCAATGATTTTTTCACAAATTATGGTTAAATAATTTTCACACACGTTCGGGGCCCCAGTAGCCCGGGGGCCCCGTATCATTGATATGGCGGTAGCTACGCCCCACAGTGGAACGTATTTGAAAATTTGGGACTTAGGGGTTGAAATGTATATTTTTGGATTCTCCTATTTAATACAAGCATTTTATGTTTCTACCACTTTTTTATAAGTGCTTTACTTTCTGAGATATGGCCGCTCAAAATTGGCCAAAATGGAATTAGCGATATTAAAAAACGAAGTACCTTTAGAAAAAATCTGATGATGGATTTAGATTCTACTAATTGATCCAAGCATTTTATATTCAGGGTAATTTTTCATTAAACCGACTCTTTCAAAAGTAATAGCACTTAGAAGTTTTTGATTTTTTTAAATTGCTCAATAACTCGAAAATCTCACGTTATTTCAAAATATCTTTTATATACTCGTAAAGATGGCATCTTTGGCTACAATTTGCACTATATGCCAGATTGCGAAAATCTGCGATTTCGGGTCAATATAAGATTTTCTATATACATGGATGTTTTTTTTTTTATTTCAAACTTAATCCCCTTTAAATCCAAAAATTTGGGGTTAAAATGTATATTTTTGGATTTTCCTATTAAATGCGAGCATTTTATGTTCCCATAGTTTTTTCGTGAAGGCCTTACTTTTCGAGTTATGGCCGCTGCAAATCGGTCATAGTGGACTTAGCGATATTCGAAAATGAAGTACCTTCAGAGAAAATTTGATAATGGATTTGGATTCTACTAATTGATGCAATCATTATATATTCAGGGTAATTTTTCATTAAACAGACTCTTTCGATAGTTATAGCACTTTGAAGTTATTTTTTTAATGAAAATTACTTATTATGCTCAATAACTCAAAAATCGCACGTTATTTCAAAATATATTTTATATATTCGTAAAGGTGGTACCTTGGGCTACAATTTGCACCATATGCGAAATTAAAAAAATCTGCGATTTCGAGTCAATCTAAGATTTTCAATATACACGGATGATAGTTTCCTAACTTGACACTTTATCCTCTTTAAATCCCAAAATTTGGGGTCGAAATGTATATTTTTGGATTTTCCTATTAAATGTGAGCATTTTATGTTCCTATAATTTTTTCATGAAGGCCTTACTTTTCGAGTTATGGCCGCTGCAAATCGGCCATAGTGGACTTAGCGATATTCGAAAATGAAGTACCTTCAGAGAAAATTTGAAAATGGATTTGAATTCTACCGATTGATGCAATCATTTTATATTCAGGGTAATTTTACATTAAATCAACTCTTTCGATAGTTATAGCACTTTGAAGTTATTTTTTGTATAAAAATAACTTGATTTCCTCAGTAACTCGAAAATCGCACGTTATTTCAAAATATATTTTATATATTCGTAAAGTTGGTACCTTGGGCAACAATTTGCACCATATGTCAAATTTAAAAAATCTGCGATTTCGAGTCAATCTAAGATTTTCAATATACATGGATGATAGTTCCTAACTTGACACTTTATCCTCTTTAAATCCCAAAATTTGGGGTTGAAATGTATATTTTTGGATTTTCCTATAAAATGCGAGCATTTTATGTTCCCATATTTTTTTCATGAAGGCCTTACTTTTCTAGTTATGGCCGCTGCAAATCGGCCATAGTGGACTTAGCGATATTCGAAAATGAAGTACCTTCAGAGAAAATTTGATAATGGATTTGGATTCTATCAATTGATGCAATCATTTTATATTCAGGGTAATTTTACATTAAATCAACTCTTTCGATAGTTATAGCACTTTGAAGTTATTTTTTGTATAAAAATAACTTGATTTCCTCAGTAACTCGAAAATCGCACGTTATTTCAAAATATATTTTATATATTCGTAAAGTTGGTACCTTGGGCAACAATTTGCACCATATGTCAAATTTAAAAAATCTGCGATTTCGAGTCAATCTAAGTTTTTCAATATACATGGATGATAGTTTTTTTTACTTGACACTTTATATTCTCTTTTTCACACCACCTAAGAGGTAGAGAACTACCCTTTACGAATATATAAAATATATTTTGAAATAACGCGCGATTTTCGAGTTACTGAGGAAATCAAGTTATTTTTATACAAAAAATAACTTCAAAGTGCTATAACTATCGAAAGAGTTGGTTTAATGAAAAATTACCCTGAATATAAAATGATTGCATCAATGGGTAGAATCCAAATCCATTATCAAATTTTCTCTGAAGGTACTTTTTTTTCGAATATCGCTAAGTCCACTATGGCCGATATGCAGCGGCCATAACTCGAAAAGTAAGGCCTTCATGAAAAAATTATAGGAACATAAAATGCTCATATTTAATAGGAAAATCCAAAAATATACATTTCAACCCCAAATTTTGGGACTTAAAGAGGATAAAGTGTCAAGTTAGGAAACTATCATCCGTGTATATTGAAAATCTTAGATTGACTCGAAATTGCAGATTTTTTAGATTTGGCATAGGGTGCAAATTGTAGCCCAAGGTACCACCTTTACGAATATATAAAATATATTATGAAATAACGTGCGATTTTTGAGTTATTCAGCAAAATAAGTAATTTTCATAAAAAAAATAACTTCAAAGTGCTATAACTATCGAAAGAGTCTATTTAATGAAAAATTACCCTGAATATATAATGATTGCATCAATTAGTAGAATCCAAATCCATTATCAAATTTTCTCTGAAGGTACTTCATTTTCGAATATCGCTAAGTCCACTATGACCGATTTGCAGCGGCCATAACTCGAAAAGTAAGGCCTTCACGAAAAAATTATGGGAACATAAAATGCTTGCATTTAATAGGAAAATCCAAAAATATACATTTTAACCCCAGTTTTTTGGATTTAAAGGGGATTAAGTTTGAAATTTAAAAAAAATCATCCATGTATATAGAAAATCTTATATTGACCCGAAATCGCAGATTTTCGCAATCTGGCATATAGTGCAAATTGTAGCCAAAGATGCCATCTTTACGAGTATATAAAAGATATTTTGAAATAACGTGAGATTTTCGAGTTATTGAGCAATTTAAAAAAATCAAAAACTTCTAAGTGCTATTACTTTTGAAAGAGTCGGTTTAATGAAAAATTACCCTGAATATAAAATGCTTGGATCAATTAGTAGAATCTAAATCCATCATCAGATTTTTTCTAAAGGTACTTCGTTTTTTAATATCGCTAATTCCATTTTGGCCAATTTTGAGCGGCCATATCTCAGAAAGTAAAGCACTTATAAAAAAGTGGTAGAAACATAAAATGCTTGTATTAAATAGGAGAATCCAAAAATATACATTTCAACCCCTAAGTCCCAAATTTTCAAATACGTTCCACTGTGCGCCCCTGCTCTCTTCATTTAGTTCTGCCCAATTAACTTACTTATAACAATTTACGTCAGCGGCATCTGTGCAATGTTTGTCGTGTATGTGATAGGTCAATGCCTCTATCTATACGATTTTCATCCTTCGGAAGGCTTGCTAGGCTTTCCTTCCAATAAATTTAGTCCTGTCTTATCTCGTTTAAAATTAACCAACACGTCACCTACGTTAATGTGACGTGGTCGCGTGTGATTGCACTGGAGCCACACCACATAAGTTCACATAACGCGACGGTTGATCTCTCATCTTCAGCTGCCCTTTGTTATCTAATGTTACAAATATTATGTCGCTATGATAGTGCTCATACTCTAACACATCCACAATATTTTGAACATACGTTATTTAGGAAGCTACAATATACAATCATTCGTCTTTGCTACATTTTTGGCGGTCGACTTACGCCTTTTCCTTCAGCGAATTTTGGCGAAATGGTATCAGTATTTTATCACTTCACTGGTCCATGTAGGTGTGCATTCTGCCTGGTAAAATTCACAACTCTCGGTTTGGTGTGTCTGACAGTAAGTAGCTAAGTACTCCATATAGAGAGTGGCATGATTCAAGTCGAAAATTAGATTAACACCTGTCTGTTCAAAGAAACATGATGCGTAGTTGAAAAATTCCTATAATCGACCATGGAGGCAAGGTTTTGTTTCAAATCCTCTAGTCATCTACCTACTGTATAATTTCCGGATTAACACTTAATTATAAATATTATAGATCAGACCCTCATTCAATAAGAAAAATATTATTATTATTAGATTAGATTTAGATCATAGACTTAAATAAGGACCACTTATTATATGTAGAAAAGTGTGTACACAACACAACAGATGGCCCCGCATAATTGGTGTCGGGATTTTCGATATAGGTAACTAGTTGGCAATGTCACGGCGGCATGACCTGTGTGTCTACGGATATTTGGAATTAATGAGTTCAGTGCAATACAATATTATAATCACCTATGAAATTATCGATTGTTAGGTAGGTAGCCAATTAAATAAAATATCTAAAACTATCGGCTGAGACTGTTCTATATTCCATGTAACTTACATAATAAAGTACACCACAGGTAGGTGTTTTTGTGCATAAAAATCATTATGTACGTCAGACCGGTCAATTTTTAAATTGAATAATAGCCGTCTTTATCTGTTTGTTAGGCGTGCATAGCCGCCGCACACCACGCGCTATGCACGGCAGGGCATCGGGCACACTACGCGTAGAGTCCACGCGTAGATAGGTCGAACGTAGAGGGCCTACTCTTTTACAAACGAAAACGAAATTTCGGACGAAATTCGCGTATTTCCTACTACGTTTCTCATTGATTCCGACATTTCTTACGAACTAAAATTGTTTGACGTTTAGATTCGACGACTACGAAGACGTCATACAATTTTCGTTCGTAAGAAATGTCGGAATCAATGAGAAACGTAATAGGAAATACGCGAATTTCGTCCGAAAATTCGTTTTCTTTTGTAAAAGAGTAGGCCCTCAGGATCTTTTGCGATACCGATTCCTCTCAAACTGATAATACGAGCTAATTATTGATACGAATCAGTCAAACAATATCTGAGTACCTACCTATTATTAGTCCCGTTTTAGAAGCACTATCTATAGGTACTTAATCACAGAAAACAGAATTCCTTATTCTGTGTTTATCCTTACCTAATGATCTTTAGGAAAGAAAACGATACCTACTTATTGTGATGAATGTAGTTAGCGCTTTATCACTAGTTTGTTACGTATGCGTAGGTCATCAAATGGACACAAATAATACTAAACCAAACCTCTTTATGCTGGCTCTACACTCGCGCCGCGAAAGCCCGTAGCCCGCGAACCCATTGCCCGGGCCTTCGCGGCGTGAGACTAGCTTTAATTCATGATTTTAAAAATATTTGTTTCGTCAACTACTTAGGGCCGGCGCATGCTCGCGACGCGTGAGCAAACTTTAGACTATGGTAATACAGTCCTATTTTCAATGGAGCCAGTAAATTCGCGCATTTTTCCGCTCTGTCTGAACTGACCCTAACGGCGTACGCTCTGGCGGCAGGACCTACCGTAGGTTGTCCCTGACGCCTCTTAAGGGGTTGCCAGGTATAGTGCGCCTCTTTTTGTAACCCCAGGGTTGGTAGTGTGGCCACTACAATAAATTTAATAGAAAGATAAGGGTCCTGACCCTAAAGGCACCTAAAACCTAACCCCTAACCTAAGGCCCTAAAGGTAAGTGTTCGTGTTGCAGACGGCATCGACGGCAAGCAGGCGCGGCGCACGGGCACCAGCGGCCCGCTCGGCGAGCTCTTCGATCATGGCCTGGACTCCTACTCCACAGTACTCATACCGACATACCTGTACAGCATATTTGGCAGGTAACAATCAAGCTTGCGTTTATAATAATATCCTGGGACATTTTTTTCACAAGGCTACCTGATCCCAAACTAAGCAGAGCTTGTACTATGGAAACCAGATAACTGATATTACTACATGTACTACTTTTTTATTTGTAAATACATACCTACATAATATACATATACACCCAGACTCGGGACATACAGACATGTTCATGCACACAAATGCATGTCCCGGGTAGGAATCGAAGCTACCACCTGCAGCGTGAAAGGCGCCATATCGCCAACCACGCCAACGAGCACGTCATACATAACTATACATTGATATATAACTAGCGTTCATGCATAACTAGCTGGTGCCCGCGACTTTGTCTGCGTAGAATTTGTACTTATGGAAGTGCTTGGTCTCCCATACAAACTTTCATCCCCTTCAAGTTTTATTTCAGAAACAAAAAGTAGCCTATGTCCTTCTGCAAGGTCCTATCCATGTCTATACCAAAATTCATAAAAATTGGTTTAACGGTTTAGTCGTAAAAACGTAACGGACAGACAGACAGTTACTTTCGCATTTATAATATTAGTGTAGATTGAATTTGTACACCACATCATTATATGTATTTTATTATCGGCAAGTACAATAAACTACTTCGGTACTTATAGTTTGTACCATAGACAATTATTTTTTGTTTTACCATAGATACAATATTTTTATTGTAAAAAATAATAGATTGATTCATCGCTCGAACAAAGTAACAAAATGGACCCGCAACACGCATAATTCAACGAACAAAATGTTCTGTCAATTCTTGGGGGAGGGGAGGTAACCACTACATTAAAATTGACGCACACTTACTCAAAACATTTTGTGTCATTATAAACGCACACGTAAAGAAATGTGCAACACTAGTATATTTTACGCACACTAAAAGATCTAATACGTCAACATACAAAATTTTACTACCGTAGGACCATCGGTGTAATAGGGTGAATACCACTATCGATATTTCTAATTAGCTATATCGATAGTTTCATATACTCATTATTACATTTATAGCTGTCATTATAATCTACTGAATTATACTGAATTATCTCTACTGAAACAGCTGAACAAGAAATAATGAGTAACTCACGAGGCGTAAATATTCAACGGAAACAAGATGATTCCGGGTACATCCCAATTCAGTTCCTTGAAAATGAGATTATCTAAAAAATAAGTACCTACCTAATGTTCCCAAATAAGCTGTTTCATCCCCCCCCACTCCCACTCGACCAGCGCCATCTGCTGCCACTGGCCTGGCTGATATCTTTTGTTAGGTAGGTACGTATAAACGTAATAGGTATTATTATACTAATGTCATCATCATCATCATTTCAGCCAAAAGACGTCCACTGTTGGACATAGGCCTCTCCCAAGGTTTATTATACACTATATATATTATATTTTTATCGATACCGGTCTGCAATCATAAATAAACACTACTACAACACTGTTCAAATCAAAAAGTATATAGGTAGTAAAAAAACATTCTTGCAACATTGACTAATACGACTGAATAATTTTGATACTTGATTTATTATTTTTAAGTTTTCACGCAAGCACTTTTGTTTTCTTTGATGTTGGTCAATAAGATAATATTTGTTATACATAATTATATTTATGCCATATGTGATTCATCGCCTCAGTAGCAGACGCTGCCTGCTTCTGGGTCATATGGACCCGGAGCAGTGTCAGGTTCGATTCCGTTTATCAAGATCAAGAATTTATCGAGATCGTATTTATCTGAATTGTTTCGATAGTGGGTGTTTTTGTTTCAACATGAGTTAGTTTTTTTTTTGTATTTTAGGAAAATAAAACAAACATATCATAGCTACTGCGTTTTTTAATTATTTTTTTATTTTAATCTTGGTCTAAATATTCCACTCCTGATAAATCCATATATTGGCGTGGGCCTGCCGCTGCCTCATCAACTCATCATCATCAGTCTCCACAGCATTGCTGTCATCTTGAAGATTTATTATTAATCGATTAATGTCATCGTAAAGAGCAATTTTCGACTATTCTTCTAACGGTACCTGAAAAATAAAATAATTCAATAAAAGATAATTTATTTAATGCTTTAAGATTATTTGTTTATTTAGTAATTAAGTAACGATGTTAACTGACAAGCAAACATAGAAAAATAAAGCAACCTTAGTTTATGTATTGGTCGAGATGAAAGCAACACATAAAAATAATGGGCAAGTATCAAGTGTGTTCAATCGAATGTACCTCTAAGCGATCAATGTATATTTACTGAAAAACCTGTAAACTGAAGCTTTGAGCCTGCCTTTGTATACAATAAACACATTATTTAACTTAAAAACTGTAAAATAAACTGCTTATATACCTATAATATCAGCGGTTCTTTGGTAAACATGGTCGAGTTCTGACAAAATATTTTGCACCTCAAATTCCGCGAGACACCGCCTGTAAACTTTGTGAATCACCTCTCTTGTTGAATTACTAATGATTTATTCATTGTAAATCGTTTTTAACGTTCTGCGACTGGATTATCACCGCGTAATTCAGTATTTATCCGTTTGTTTACAAAGTTCAAATACTTGACAATTATTTGACAAATAAAAAATACAGTTGCCAGGGTAGAAAAGATTCGTCTATGGTCACAGTAGACTATTCGATTAATTCGTACTCGATTAATTGTATCGATAATGTTTTCGATTCTTATGACATTTAATATTTTAATGAATTTAATAGAAAAATGGCATTAATTACATCAAAAATACTTACATATGAAATGTTACCCCATCTTTTTGTATATTACTATTTTTTGTAATTTCTTTGCACACGTTTAATGGGACAATTCGGCATTTTTCACGGAGCACCTTACACCGCGAAAACGATACTTACTCTGATCAAATTGATTTCGAAAACAGTTTTTATATACGTGTCAGAGATTTTTGGTCTAGTACCTATAAAAAAAAGCTAGAGGGGAAGATCATGCGAAGCGCATCCTGAGTTAATACATCCATGATTCACCGGTAACTGGTATTAATGTAAATATAATATTGTGAATATTATAGACGTTTGAACTCCATCGTGGCTAATAACTAAAAGCGGCCAGTTATACCCCATATCTCCTTGTTCTTAGGTACATAATCGTACTTAGCTAATCTCTGCTGAATATGCTTTCAGGGACGAATTGAGCACGATAAGATTCTTCTTCCTGATGTGGAATATCTTCTTAAACTTCTACCTGACTCACTGGGAGAAGTACAACACTGGCGTCATGTTCCTGCCGTGGGGGTACGACTTCACCATGATCGTGAGTTTATTTACTTCTTCTTATCGTATGGTTAGTGGCCAACCTGGTGTCAGAGTTGTTGAAGCCGCCCGAAGGCCCCTGACAAGGCTGAACGACTGCTGCCTAGATGTCAACCGGGACCGACTTTTACGTGCCCTCCGAAGCACGAAGACGCTCAGTTCAAATGTCACGAAATGGTCACCCATCTCTGACTGACCTTGCCAAGCGTTGCTTAACCTCCGATCGTCCGGGGGGGGGTCGACGAAATGTGACATTGTGTGACAAGGGGGAGGCGTCCTAAGTTAAGTGACGTCACATTTAAAAATCTAATATATCCAAGTATTAAAACCGAAAATTGAACTGTAAAGAATTTTGAAAATTTCCGAAAATTTTAAAAAATATGTGACGTCACACAGGGAGGAGGGGAGTCTCGTAAATGTGACGGGGGGAGGGGTCTAACAATCATGAAATTCGTGTGACGTAATTTATGGATGGCCCCCAAGCTCGCCTTGTGTTATTGGTTAGTGAGTAGTACCGGTTGTTGGCAGGGGTCGTGCATCCTGCTGCTGGTGACGTCAGTGTTCGGGCCGCGCACGTGGCACCTGGCGCTGCCGGGCGGCGTCACCGCCGGCGCTGTCTTCGAGTTCGTGCTGTACCTCTCCGCGATGCTCACCAGCCAGACCATCATCATGTGGAACATTTACAAGTAAGAATCCAAGAACGAATTAGTAATAGCCTTGGGCGTAGGCTGCCTAAAATGCTTATTTACCTAAGAAGGATATCTGTATCAGATTAATGTCGGCAGATAACTTTCATATGGTAACCCTAGTTGGGCAATCAATCCGCAAAATTGTATTATCTGCCTCTATAAACATGCATTCAACAAATATATATTAGACTGAATATGCAGCACACACAAAACACGCACACACTCATAACAGTTATATTAAAACTACTTGGTTGTCAGTTAAGCTCCCTCTAGAACTTGGAAAATAAAAAAAAATCTGGTAATTTGTGAGTGTTAAGCCGCGTATTCACTAGGGGACAAAGTCGAGAGACATGTCGCGAGGCAGTCGCAGGACATTTACGTGCGACTGTCCGGCGACAATATCGAACGACATTTCGCTCGTCCACATACCAAAGTTGCGGTCGAGATGTTGCCCTTGGTAGTAGTGTCTGCCATAGTCGAGGATAGTCGCGAAACAAAGTCGCGCAAGGCCGACGCTTTAAGAGGTCGACACGCGACATGTCCCGCGAAGCGTCGATTTTGCCTGCTATGTCCCGGGGGACATTGCCCGGCTCGTAGAATTCGTGTCGGGCGACAAAGCCGCGGGACAAATGTCCCCTAATGAATACGCTTCAATGTCTGTGTCCCATAGATCGTATCGTGACGGTACCGGCAAGATGCGCTCGCTGTCGGAGGCGATACGGCCGCTAGTGCCGCTGTTCACGTTCTTCGTACTGAGCTCCGTGTGGGCCGTGTACTCGCCCAATGACATCATCAACCGCGCACCCAGGTTATTCTACATACTCACCGGGACTATCTTCTCTAACATTAATGTAAGTATGAAGTTACAACGACATATTCTGGATCAAAACCAATGGCTATCGTCTCATATCGCATGGCTTGCAGGGTGGATTTTTCAGACGGGGCAGTAAGGGCAGGTACATTAACCGTTTTAGCTGTAGGAAGTCTTTGGATACCTGCATTCACTAATCTAAACATACAAATAAAAAAAAATTGAAGTTTTGTTTTAACTGCATTGAATGTACGGAGGGAAGTCACTGAATCGGGGAGAATCTTAACACCGCGCGCTAACTCGACGCCATCTGTTGGGAGTCTGTCTGTTTGTCTATGCGTTTGTATCTTTGTTCCGGGTAATCTCTGAGACGGCAGGACCGATTTTGACGGGACTTTCACTGGCAGATAGCTGATGTTGCAAGGAGTAACTTAGACTACTTTTATATTAGAAAAGTAAAGTTAGGGTTCCGCGGTAAACATAACAAAACCGCGGGAAATTCACGCGGGATTACCGCAGATAATAATTTTGTTTAAATTTATTTGATGACTTGTAAGATTTTAGACAAACAAGGTAGCCGCCGGTGACTGCACACAAAATGCAACCTCAAGGTGATCAACCATCAAATTTGTCCATTGTACGTGCAGTGTCGGCTGATAGTGTGCCAGATGAGCGAGACGCGGTGCGAGGCGTGGAACGCGCTGGTGGCGCCGTACGCGCTGGCGCTGGGCGGCGTGCTGCTGGCGCGCGCGCCGCCCGCCGCCGAGCTGCTGGCGCTGGCCGCGCTGGCCGCCGCCGCCACCGCCGCGCACCTGCACTACGGCACCAGAGTGGTGAGACCATGAACCTACTACTAAAGGACTGGCTCTAAGCAGCTAAGCCGCGTTGCTTAAACATCGCACAACTAGGCCGGTAACGTCATCACAGTAGGCGTGGCTTAAGTCAGTGTGCTGTTGGCGTTCGTCCTGTGCAAACGTCTTGCCAACGTTCGCATCCCAAATAGAATTATATTCGACACTAGATGGCGTCCCTTTGTACGTAATTTTTCATGATCATACACTTAGTGACATCTAGTGTAAATATTTAAACTACGTACTAACATCGACATAAAACGAAGCGAGTAGTTCAGCTATTTCCCGGTAGATAGATGCCACGCATTTCTTAACCCCCACCACCCGCGCCATCCCGTGCAAATTACCACGCGTTGTTTAATAGAGAAATCTAATAAGGGCACCTCTTTCTTAAGTCTTTACTCTATGGGTGAGACCACCTATTACATTATTAATTTATTTCATATAGGGCCTCCGCAGACTAGCTACTTTTAGCATCGGCGACCGGCGATTTTGTGACGTATCGATGCTGCGTCGCGTTTCTTCGAGCGCGAACGAGCGAGACGCAGCATCAAAATCGCCGATCGCCGATGCTAAAAGTAGCTAGTCTGCGGAGGCCCTTACTAGCTTTTCCCCGCGACTTCGTCCGCGCATAATTTATCCTACGAGAACATACTATCGGGATAAAAAGTATCCTATGTGTTCATCCAGGTTATAAACTATCTGAGTTCCAAATTTCATCCAAATCCGTTCGGTAGTTTTTGCATGAAAGAGTAACAAACATTCATCCATCCATCCAAACTTTCACATTTATAATAATATTAATAAAGGAGCGGCACGTTATGCGCACGAAAAGGATGAACCTTATTATAACGGAATAACATTCATTTTCGCATTCGTTTTTTGACATTCTTATTTTTTTAAACGGCCAGTCTTATTTCGTTATAATAAGGTTCATTTTCTTTCCCCCCCCCCCCCCCACACATGTCAAACCGGCCTTCGTAACGTGCCGCTAATATAGTGGGATTCCTTCTAGCACTGGGTTTTGACCTACGGTTTTCGAACCTATACTATAGAGTCTACGAACAACATTGCTTGTGGAGACAAGAATTCTTTTCATTGTTTAATATGACGTGGCTATTTTAAATAATGAGGCGTTCATAGTAGAAGCTCTTAAATCACATGGTTGTGTGAATGGTTGTCCTAGCCTACTGTTACCCATTTCAGTTTGTATATGTACTTATAATAATGGTAAGACCGTATTGTGTGCCCCGCACCTCAAATTTTGTTCTGATCATTTCACTTTATTTTCCAGGTTCAAGAAATGTGTGAACATTTCAATATCGATTGTTTCCATATCAAGCCAAAGATAAAATAAGTATAATGTAGTTTAGTTTAATCGAATCCGACCGAAGACGTGGATTTTATAATAATGAAATGCAAAGTATGTACCTAATACTCTCATTATATGGTTGTATTGTATGTATATTAGAATAAAGGTGTGCGACTGTATGCCGAAAGTATGTATCTGCCTAGATATTGCCATTTTACTTTATTACTCGAATCATGCCTAGCCTAGAGCGCCACGTGTCAACTTTCTTGTCGGCCAATTGTCAACTCTTAGGGGCTAAGCACACGGGCAACTTTTGCGGCAACTGGCAACTCGCAACTAGCTGTTTTCATATAAAACAATTGCGAAACAGTTGCGGCAATCGCGGCTACTGTTGCTGCAACTGCCAAAAAACTATTAAAAGGTTTATAGTTTCGGCAACTGAGCTAACAGTTGCCGCGATTGCCGCAACTGTTTTATATGAAAACTACTAGTTGCGAGTTGCCAGTTCCCGCAAAAGTTGCCCGTGTGCATAGCCCCTTAAGTGTATACAGTTAAGGATTGAATGAGCATATTGACCTGTCCCCTAACTTGGCGTCCTGAACAGAATTTACTCGGTTCAGGCATAGTCGACTGAGGCGGTTAAAATACTAAAATTATAAGGAAAACTAATATTAAAACTATTGTTTATAATGTGCAATCGTCGCCCGAATCCCCCTCTCAATGTAAGCCCGTGCCTAGTGAAAGGCTAAAGGGCATTTAATGTTATACAGACGCATACCTTTAGTTAGATGCTGTAATAGCACTTTTAGTAGTTCAATTGTTATAGACGATGTTGTAGCATTGAAAATGTTAGTGTACCTTCTGTACAATCGTTTTGATCGATAAAATTTATTATCAGTGTATTTATAATTATGAAACTATTTCTAAATAATGTTCATCTTTTTCACAATTTAAGGACCAAACAATTAAATCTTAACACTCTGATTTTTTTACACGAACTGTAAATATGATTTAGTTCAGGGTAATATTTATTTTACACATCCCTAGTAATATTGGGAAAGCATTTATTAATATGTATGTATCATATTTATCTTGTAATCCTCATCATTATAAGACTATATCTAAATGTTACTAGTAACGCTAGTCAAGTTTTTTAATTTATAAAATGTTACTTGTGCCCATGGACGTATGGAATACTCCTCATGCCATAATTATATACATCCCTACTTCATACAGTAAATAGGTTTGTAACATGCCAAATGTTTCCATATTCTAGATATAAATTTACGAATTTTATATACTTACTCACCCCAGAATAGAAATCCAATCTAGAACCATTTACAATGGGCATTACAAAATACTTTTCCAAAAAATGTTTTGTAACGCTTTTGCAAATGGATCTGTTCTATTATGGGAGTTAAATTATACATTCATAATAGGTGACTAGTTGTGTAAATGTATTTTTCTACTTGTTTATCTTATTTGATGTTGTAAGAATCAACATGATCTGTTACTCTTAATCTCATCTAAATGTTACTAATAGGTACTATTGTAACTCAATGCTCTATATGTACAAGTTAAGGTATTAAATAATAGTTATATCTATTTGTGATTCTGATATTTGTGTCGTGTCGCGTAGGGGCATCGGATCTATATATTTTGTATAACAGTGTGCAAATTACGGCGCATGCCTCGAAACTATTGTTTATACAAAATGTATGAATCCCATATCCTTATGCGACACAATAATGTGTTAACAGCTTAACTTCACAATATAGTAAATTGCTCGATTTTTTAAATAAATACAACTCCCAGTGAACCGTTAGTAATGTATATAAATGATATTTATGAAGTGAGTGTTGCTGCTCAATGCTGTACCTGTTTATTTTTAGTTATGGATAATTTATAGAGCTTCCAAATCTGGATGTGTAGGTAATTGAAATGCGACTCAGCCTCATGTTAATAATCTAGTACCATGAATAAATGGTTAGATGTAACTGTTTCATTTCATTTGTGTAAAACCTTATCAGCTATAGGACAAAAAGCAATAAATTAAAGGATTTTGGGGTATTTTAGGTTTAATCACATATTTATTACATACAACAATAATAAACTTGTTAACATAACGTACTTAAAGTTTCATTAACTTCATCACTAACAGACACCAACTTTCTCCACTGTTCCACAGTTAAACTGATACCCTTCTTCCCCGGCAACATTTCACCGTTCTTCTCATAGAACTCCCTGATATCTACATACATTTTGCCTTTAAATTCTCTGACTTTTAACAGTTTTTTCCCCTGTAATACCCAAGTTGGTTCCTTGTCCTCGGTCCTGCTGCCCAGTTTGGCCTTCTTTTCTGGAGGTGGATTTCTCTGAAAAGGCAAGCATTTAATTATTAGGCAGGTACCTACTAGCGTTTTTTATTTGTTCCTTAGTAAGTGTAGTGCACAACTTGCATCATTAACTCAATGACCTGCATTGGCCAGTAAGTAGGAACCTACCTATTTTGTTTGACATGCAAATAGGTAACATTATCTTGATAAGTACTAAAAATAGGGGTCCATAATAATTGCTAACTACAGATGCCTATACCTGCCTATTGTATGTTTTCATCATTACATTATGTTAGGTTGCTAATTACAGTACAGGCTTTGACAACAACAAAGGTAAGAATATAATAATTCATGTTCTCCATTCTCCACGTGCATTAAATTTTCACCGTCACCTCAATCTCTTTCCGCCGGCTTTTGGTTAGGTACTTACGTCGACAGGACCGTCGTCGCTGTCCGAACTGCTGGAGCTTTCCTGCTTCTTCTTATTTTTCGGCATTTTGTTGTGCCTTATCTGAAGAAAATTAAGATGCTGTACCGTAGGTATGTTATGTTATTTAGATAGAACATAGAATAGAATACGACGAAACGAACTTACCTGTTTGTAGTTGAGGTTTGTATGAAGTTTTTCTATATTTTCTCGGAGATTCTTGTGTGGTGTGCTTACAAAAATAGATAAATTCTCACTTGGTATTGTATGTAAAAATACTCTTTGATGTAAAATGCCTCACATATGTTAGTTTATTTTATTTCCCGGTCGGCTAGGTAAGTACTGGTTGGTTGGATATTATGTATAATCTATGTTGATTGGTTAGATTTTGTAACAGTGTGACCATAAATCTGAGAAAAATCTGACAACAATGTTTTATAAATCTGTACAAAATGTGTATTCGTCCAAATTATTAGAAATCTATATTCTGTTAACTGTATGAAAAAAATACGTATTTTTTTCGTAAGCTTCTAATTTGCACAAAAAGACTAAACTTTTGGTAACTAATGCTTTTACAATCAGGTCAGTAGGTAATGCCCCTATATTTATGTTGAAAAGAAAAAATAATAATATATAATATCGTTTAGGTAATACAAGACTTTTAACATTTAAATATTTATCTGTACCCAAGATGTTTTAATTAGAAAGATTAATAACTTCATACTTCAACTTTTATTCAAACGCGAGACCGCAACTATGGTAGTGTGTGTATCACGCGGTACTTACACGACCTTCGCTATCAAGAGGTCTCTAGCGCGCGACATTGTGACAACCCCGCCTCGCTTACCTGTACGCTCTACGCAACGGCTGCATATAGCCTATTATATCAATGATCTGTACAATTTGTATAAAGTATATAGTTTGTATCAGACCTTGAAATTCTATACACGTACAGATAAATCTGTACATTTGGCAATACGTACCTATATAGTCTGTTTCACGAATCACGAAAGAAGTAATTAATAATTTCATTTCAATATATATATATTTTTAAATTTAATTAGTTTAAATCAAATAAATTGCCCTAACAATAAAATTGGATTCATCCCACAATGATGAAACATTGAGTTATTGTGGAGTCTAAAACAATAGCTACCTAAAAGTTTTCCCAAAATAAAAAAAGGAAAAAAAAAAAACATTTTTTTTTATAAAAATGCGTGACTTTTCTGTTCAATGCGTTACTTTATGAACAGCCTTGTATAACTTTTGACTATCGGCCACTAGCAACACTGCAACACTGTTTTAAACTTTTTGGCGGGAAGCTGAAAAGTGAGACTGACGGGAAGCGGAAAAAATATGTTACCTATCATTTTTGTTTTAATTTCCAAAATTTGCGTTTCCTTATAAGTTACTTACTTGTAATGTTGGTGGAATGTAAAACATTATTATGTGCGCGAGTAAACTGGTGAATGAAACATGATGAGAAGTTTGGGAACTTGTCAGTAAAGTGTATCCGCCACTTTACTGATAGGGTTTGGGGGTATAGGCCTAGCCAAAGTTCTTCATGTGCTTGATGCAGCCAAAAACTTGAAATATAATATTTTACTTGACACTGGCTATATGCGAAAAACGAAGCCATAACGAGAAAAACAGTGACATTTACTAGGGATAGGCTTAGACGTAAAAAAAAATAACAATGCTAATGCTGAAAATAATTAACACTTAAAATTAACAGCTATTTTTAGCAATTGCTAAATTTAAAAATATGCAGATTGTTAACATAATTAATTTATTCCAATATTTTTTACATGTGCTGCGTTCCATTCACCGTAATTTTTGTTATTTTCGTTCACAAAAACTGTTAAAAACGATAATAATGATCAATTTCAGTACAAGTTGGTTCGAGTGGAACGATATTTATGAACAAAAATAACTAAAATTACAAAATTAACAGTGAATGGAACGCACCTATGGTATCGCTATCGTAAAAATGTTCCATATTTTACTTTTTTGTCGTTGAATGTCCATTTTAGAGTACTTTTTGGGTTTCTCTTTTTAAAATGTAAGCAACACTGCACAAACAATTGAAATTTCACTCACAGCACTCATTACCTAGTAGTCGTGGGTCGGTACGCATTTTGCCAATACCGAAAACCGTTATCGGTTCAGCGGGCGATAACTGTTATTAAAACATGGTATTTTAGCAACTAGGTATTAGCTGATACACTGTACTGTATTGAGCAAGGAACTAATATGTATACAAGTTTCTTGGTATTGAGTTGTTATAGCGTGTTGTGAACTAGGTAACTGATTCAATACGTGTTTTTTTGGTACGTTTTATCTCTATGAAAGTTAAAAGTGTTATTGGGTGGACGTGGTAATAAGATGTTGTTATTACTATACTACTAATATCTACGTATATCGTCTTTAAGTATTTTGTGTGTCCCTGAATTACACATCTGGTATCGAATTGAACTAGTAATTATGTAGGCACTGAAATGAACTTCCCTTCATACTTAAATCCAGGCTTAGGACTGGCTGCAATGCTATAGGTACGAAAATACAGTTATTACCATAAAGTGCAGGCGCATTTAGAAGTTCAATTCATTGTATATACATAAGTACTATTTACAATATTTATACAACTTTACAAGAATATTTACACTGTTAAAGTCTGTTTTAATAATTACATAGTCATTTACACTTTGCTAAGAAAGTTTAAGATTCACATTTAAAAATGTCAATTGCTGCACTTTATCACTAGTGAGTCGTGTGCGACGATCACTTATAGTTAGTCCCGTTTTACTAAATATGCGCTCACACGGCACTGAGGTAGCCAGTATGTTCCCATATTTTTTAAACACTTTAGCTAAATTAGGGTATGTGAACCGGTGATTACGCCACCACTCCAATGGACAGTTCCAGGTTCTATCAACTTTAAAAATAGGTAGAATGTCATCATTTATGTATGTGTCGATTTCTTTAATTGCTTTAGAGAGAGGAGTACCCACAGATTGCTTTTGGCTTACAATATCTTGGAAAATAGACCATGGCGAGAATTTGTCATGTATCTGTGTTGTGCTACAAGCCGGCACTTCCTCACCGGTGGCGCTTTCTTGAGCTAAAGCAGAAACAAGCAAATCCTGTACGAGTTTTCTAGAATTTGTTGCCTCATTTGGTCCAGAAAAAAAACTATTCTTATATCTAGGGTCTAAAAATGTGCATACAGAAAAAGTGCCACTTTTTTCTACATTTGCAAATCTTGTTGCGAGTCCATTTTTCAGATGAGTAATTGATTCCTTAGCCAGATTGCTATAATTTTCTTCTAATAATTTATCGCAACTGCTAATCAAACACTTCGTCATTACTATGACTGAGCTTGCCGTCATATATTTTTCACCGCTCATAGATTGTGTTGCATCGTCGAATGGTTTTAAAATGCTACAGAGTTCAGTACAAAATTGCCATTCTTCATTTGTAATAATTGGAAGGTCCTGCCGCAGTAAAGCGACTGTGGCCCTTATGAACGATTCCAATTCTACGAATCGCTGTAGCATAAAAAAACAAGAATTCCACCGAGTGGGTACTTCTTGCTTCAATCTTTTAGGCACGCAATCCGGGTTACTATCAGTTTGCGCCTTAAGCAACTTTGCTAAGGCGGTTGTGCTCGTTTTAAAATGGCGCACAATTTTCTTTATTTTTTCTAAAATTATTTGCGTCGCCTGAACTTTAAGAGCCTCCTGCACAATTAAATTTAGCGAATGCCCATAACATCCATAATGTTTCCAACCCAAATCACGAATTGCCTTTGTAATATTGGCGGCATTATCGGTAACAATAAAATTTATTTTATTTGTGATTTCCCATTCTCTGGACATGTCGGCTAAAGCAGTCTTAATGTTATCACTTGTATGCGCCTCTTCAAAACTGCAGCAACATAAAAGGATTGTTTCAAGAGTAAAATTTTCCGAGATGTAATGCCCTGTTACAGCCAAATAGGACACGTTAGCACGAGATGTCCATAAGTCTGCAGTTAGGCAAAGTTTTTCAACATTAGAGCTAGTAAGCTGTTGTTTAATTTTTTCTTTTGTTTTGTCAAATAGTGCTGGTATCATTACATTTGATATTGTTTTTCTCGTGGGCAGGTGATAGCCAGGAATCCATGCCGCAAACTTTTTAAAACATGGTTCTTCAACTAAAGAAAACGGCTGATAGCCGTCTATAAAAAGATCTAACAAATCACGATCAATCCTTCTTTTTAATTCATTAGAAATTTTTTTCGATGTTCCATATCTGTCTATGGACTGCTGTTGTTTATCACGCGTAGTCGTTACGTGAGATAACATGGAAGATGTTGAACGCTGAGATACAGTTGCTGATACTGACGCTTGACTAGTCACCGGTGCAGCTGCCGTGGTTGCTGTCGTCGTCGCAGTTGTCATAGGCGATGTTAACGCAGTGGACGCCGTTGCCTCGGTCACCATAGTTACTGTACGGGGTTCATTTTGTGCCGTTACCGTCGCCGCAGCAAGCCGAGTATAAATTTGAATATGCTTTTTTTTTAAATGTGACTTTAAATTACCTGTCGAGGCCTTGTAACTGTACAAATCACCACATACACAACACTTCGCCTTTTTTTCGGCGGTATTAGTTTTTTCAAAATACTCCCAAAGCACACTGGGGTTCGCACGAGACATAGTTATTAATATTATTAAGAAATGTTTCAGGAACACAAAAATCCCAGTTTACTATTTTATTTACTACCTAAATACACACTTTATTATACACACATTACACACTAACAATTTAACTATTAGATAAGTACCTATTTAAATCAAAACAAATTAATACTAAACACGAAATAACTAAACTTGATTAAAAAACTTAACTTTTTCCACAAACGTATTTGAGAAAGTTCGAAGAATCAATGACTAATGCAAGCAAACAAAAATCTAATTATGTCACACACGCATAATATTGCACCTTTTGACCTAATTTCAAGATTTTGAAGTGCAAGGCCGAATTTTATTGAAATTATTAAACAAAAATAGACCGTGTGCGTAAAGATATACGGCTTATTATCATTTATTCTAAATGTCAAATAATGTAGAACAAGCGCGCGAACAATATCAGTTGGCATTCCTGTATCCCTCTTCCTCTTACACATTAGGACTACATAGGTAATAGAGTACATTACGTCATCAAGTAGGTAATACGACCACTTGACGACGTATAATTAGTCGTGGGTCGGTACGCATTTTTACAATACCGAAAACTGCTATCGGTTTAGCGGGCGATAACAGGTTTTGAAACATGGTATTTTAGAAACTAGGTATTAGCTGTTACCTTACTCATTGTATTAGGCAAGAAACTTATAGGTATACTGTTACTTGGTATTGAGTTGTTATAGCGTGTTGTGAATTTGGTAACTGATCCAATACCCATGTTATTTTGTACGTTTTATCTCTATGAAAGGTATAGCGTTATTGGGTAGAAATGTTAATGAGATGTTGTTATTACCGTACCACTAATATCCACGTATTGTGTCTTAAGTTTCAAACGACAAATATCAAAGAATCAATGTCTACAGGAATAAATAAATAAATATCGCCAGACATACACACCGATGAATGGTCCCAAACTAATCAAAGGTTGTACTATGGGTACCGTACAAAGGACTGAGGGCAATCCCAGTGTCACGCAAACCAGGGCAAATTACGGAATTAAATTTAAATTATTTATTCTAAATGTCAAAAAAGAATGTCGAAGAATATCAGTTGGCGCATTCCTTTATCCCCCTTACACATTAGGATTACATAAGTACACGACAGACTAATAAATTACGTCATCAAGCAGGTAATACAATCACTTGACGACTTTAATGTAAATAAACATCGGCCGTCGCGTCGGTTCGGTATGAATCAGATATTGAGTTCTCAAGAGCACCGTCGCACCTTGTGAGCTTGTAAGAATAACGTGTTCCGTGCGATACGCAGTTTTTTTAGAATACGATACCAGGTTTTCGGTATTCAGCCAATAACATGTTATTGTAACTGCTTACGGTGCGCAACGCACACCGCTATTACCTAGATAATGTAACACGTAAATATAGGTACTTGTGACTGCAAAATAGAACAGCTATTTTAGAAATTATTTAACAGGTGTTGACACTAAATAAATTAAGCACTGCTAATTTAGCAGCTTATTAAATATGGACCCATCCCCTAATTTTTACTGTTTTTTAAAAACTCTAACCTAACTTTGTTGTGTTGTGTTTCTGTTTTTATCAAAATATAAATAACCACCAACTAGCAAGATGCTGGAACCATGGAATAATTTGACCCTGTTGCCTCCGCCAGTAAACATGTTTATTTGTATCAACAAAGTGGGTATGTAAAATTATTTGGTTCAACCCATACTTCTCTCTCTTCTACCAACTCCTTTTCATTAGCTCCTGTAATTACGTTGTATCACTAAAGTTGTAAGTATTTTTGGTTTTGTAGTTTTAAATGTGTTCTGTTGCTAACATTAATGGTTGTGCCTCAGATTTGTGCAAATATTTAAGCAACAACCACCTCTCTTACTCGCACCCCATCCAGTCCTGCACCGCGGCCTAGGGGTGACAGATTCGAGGTCATTTCGCCTTTCAATAACTACCTAAAGTAGCGGCACGTTATGATGGCCGTTTTGACATGAAGAGGGGGGAAGAGGATGAACCTTATTGCAACGGAATAAGATTCATTTTAGCATTAATTTTTTGACATTCCTAAATTTTAAAACTGTCATCCTTATTCCATTATAATAAGGTTCATTTTGTCCCGTATAAGTGGGATAGCTATATTAGCGGCATGTTACGGCCTTCGTAACATGCCGCTAATATAGCTATCCCACTTATACGGGATGGATTTTTCAGGCGGGGCAGTAGGTACCTTTAACCATTGTAGCTACAGAAAAACATTCTTAGGAGACTGTCCTTACTGCGCCGTCTGAAAAATCCACCGTTTTTGTACCTATATTTTTTTGTTGTTTTCCAGATGTAGGAGGATTGAAACACACATGCAACAACATAGCAAGAATATTATCTAAGCAATCACCTCTTCACAACGAGAGTGCTATTTGTTCAAGGTTTTTATACAAATATGACAGGAAGTTTCGCCATGATATTGGTTATAGAAATTTAAAAAAAGTTAATACAGCTCTCAAGAAATATCTCATGTTGAATCTATTGAAAGATGTTGATAGTTTCTTGTCAGCCCTTCCATCTGAGAGTGATGATGAAATGTATTTACCAACTAGGCAAATGCTGGAGTATGTACTTGTAAGGATTATGGCATTTTCTAAGATAATGGTGAGAATTTGTGTATGTTCCAAACAGGCAGCCATATTCTACTTGGACAGAATAAAGAGAGGGGAGGGTCATTGGATGAGCTTACTGCCTTATGCCCTCCTAAGTAGATTATGGTCTATGTGTATGGTCCTTCTCCAACATTCCTGCACTTGGTACGCAAACCTGCACCCACAATTAAACAAGTTACAATTGAAGGGACTAAATTTTCTGCCGCACAACTATGAACTGCCATCAAATCTGGAACAATGGTTGGGACTAAAAACCATTGATGACTTTGGTAGATTTGAGTGGGCTCAGAAGAAATTGATTCAAATTGACACTACACTCATTGATGATGATGAGAATGATATGTTGGAAAATATATTGGGGTATGTAAATCAGACCAGTGAAGTTGATGAAGTAGAACCAGGAGAAATTGAGGCTGTTTTGGGGAAATTTAAAGATGACACTCAGTTCCCAATTTCAACGGTTACACAGATTGACCAGGGTGAGATATTATCAAGGGAGTCATTCAAAGTTCTTCTGAACAATCAAAATAAAACAAAAGAAGACATAGCAATGGATGTGATGTCTATAAAACGAGCTGAAGTAGACCAAGGCAAAAAGTTGTCTAGGAAATCCCTTACACATCTTAAAACCAAGACTACATTGGCACACTCAAGCAGCGAACATTCTCATTCATCAGTTACTGATGTAAATTCTCTAAAAAAATTCATCAATAAGGAAGAAGAATTTAGAAATCAATTAGATGATAAATCCCTGACAAGTCATCTTAGCTTTATGCAGTGGCAAGCACTCAGGAACACTTTACTGAAATTATGTGATGCAATCACAAATAGAAAAATAGATAGAAAGTTTCAAAAGATATGGAAAGAGAAGTGCATAGATTGTATTTAATAAAACCATATTAAATATTTCAGTTTTATAATGTTTAAATAATAATATTTACAGATTATAATAATAGAATGTTACAGCACCATTTTTGTAGATAAATAACTACAAACATCTCAAATAAATAATAATAAGCAGCTGCTCAGGTACACATTAGGGGCAGGAGTTTAATAATTAGGTTATAAATTATAATTTTCGATACACAATATTCATGAATCTAAACAAGATGATCTTAAATATCCTTATGCCGCCATCCATACCCAAATAACATGTTATGTGTGCTAGCCTTTCTGCTGGCCAACCAACTTGGCGAATTAGGGAAACTCACGACTCGATTAACTGACCCCACTCAATTTCGGGGGTCTCTTTGCCCACATAAGTTAACATACCTGCCAATTTATGTTGTCAACACACTCCATTTAATTTTACAATTAGGACAAACTTTTACAGGTATTTACATATCGGCGTAATAAAATTCCTATATAACGATAGCAAAATGGGTATTACATAGGCCATTATATTATGTGAGACTCGTAAATCACTTGTGCTCTCACAGCTAACAATAATGCTGTCTGCACTAAAACTGCAAGTGGGCAAACCTAGCAACGTAGAAAAATGCGATGTGATAAAAAGTATAATCCTATAGTTTTTCTCCTCGTTTCCTGCTTTTACACACAACTATAGTAGATGTATAGCCTTTATGTGAACTCGATACTACTTCATTTTACCTATTACGAGGGCACGCCAAGGTTAGCCTAGCTCATCCATTCCCAAAGTGGGCGATAACGCCCCCTTGTCGGTGGTGCAGGCCTAAAGGGGGGCGGTAAGAGACCCAGAAAAAAAATGGGGGCATTAGCGTTAGCGTAGCTACACAACGCCCCCATTTTTTTTCAGCTCCTACAAGGGGTCGTTATCGCCCACTATGGGAATGGATGGCCTAGATGCTTGATGGAACATTTTTAATGCCCCAATAAGGTGGTTGATGTCACCAACTTTTATCAAGGAAGTTTTTATACGATATTACATGTCTATGGAATGTTATATTCGGAATGCTTTAAAGTCTAACGGCAAGGCATTTTTATGCATTATAAATGGCAATATTAGCTCTCGTCCTCTCTTTCATTTCCTAGTAGTACTGGATATTTTCTGCAGGCGCGCCTTCAGACCACCCTCCTTTTTAGGCTGTGTGAGAGGTTTTCGTTCATCTTGAAGTTTTTTGGCTTCTTTTAATCTGAAAGAATTGGAATTTCAATAATAATCTTCCTTCGTATAATTTGTGTTATTTGAGTACACATTGTTGCAAGTAGTCAGAAGCCTCATTAATGTTCTAGGGTGTCTGAGGGCAGATACTGCCGCACAATTTATAAACGCAGTAAGTACAACTGATCGCTTTGGAACTTACTGCGTTTATAAATTGTGCGGCAGGATAGCTGACCCAATAGAATAGCGGAAAGGCTTGAAAGAAGCAGAAGCGTAGCTTTTGTATACACAAGTATTGTACTTTAAACTGACGTAGTTCTTAGGGGCGTTAAAAAAGAAACAATATGAGACTTCCGAAACTCTTTAAACTGATGTTGAGCACTCACTTTTCTTTGATCGCAATTTGTTCTTCTTTCTTATATATATCTTTGAAATCGCTACAAAATGAGGTCCACAGTGAAAAAAATTCTTTCGGCTCGCAGTCTTCCAGTTTGCCGCACTTCGGTGAATACTGGTAGAACTTGACGGTCGCTATAAACTTCGCGCGGCAATCCTCCAAGTTTTCGTTTTCAGTCTTTAGTTTCTCTTCGGCGGCGTTCAGGAACGAGGTCATCTTGTCTCTGAACACATCTAGCCTCTTTTTGCTATCGTCAGCCGGACTCTCGTCGGGATTCCGCGATTGAGCATCCGAATCGAGCACTTTCTTCATTTTTTTTCTGCATTCTGAAATTAAATCGATAGTCAGCGGAATCGAAATCTTATCATTTCTGAAGTCCGAGATATGTAACATATTCTGAGGTTGCTGCGCGGTGCGGAAGGGGTGTTGGTTCATCCATTACTTTTCACCTAAGTAGGCATAACACAGGCGGTCGTGACATGGCAAAATGTGAGGTGAATCAAGTCCAATTTTTCATACAAATTAAGAATAACAAAGAGCGACGCTGGGTGACATAAGTGACAAAAGTCTCGTCTCGTTTGCGAGACGTGCAGAAAAAAAGGCAGTAAACCGGCTCAGCCTCACCCTGTCCTAAGCATCTTTACATTACGGTAACTGTTTAATACCAGTAGCCCGATTCACGTAACCAAAATCGTAACGATGTTTCAGCGATATAGTCGTTGATAGCCTTTTTTCGTAACGAAAAGGCTATCAACGACTATATCGCTGAGACATCGTTACGGTTTTGGTTACGTGAATCGGGCCACAGGCGGTCTGTACGCTTGTTTGAGTTAGGCTCGGCGCAAACGGGCCACGGACCACAGCCACCGGTGGCCAGCGACAAACAATGCACAGTTGCAGACGCTGCTTAGCGAGTGGCCGTCACCGGCTACACGTGAGCGGCGAGTTTCTACAAAGCGTGTGAACTGTTTGTCGCTGGCTGTGTTCGGTGGCCCGTATGCGCCGAGCCTTATATAAAATACGGCCAAGTGGATCCGTACCACCGTAGAATAAAATCGTCAAAAATATTAAGTTTATTGTAGACCCCCTTTATTTTTAAATTTTATTTTATTTTTAGTGTATTTTGTTGTAGCGGCAACAGAAATACACATTCTGTAAAATTTTCAACTCTCTATCTATTACGGTTCGTGAGATACAATACAGCCCGCTGAAATACGGACGGACAGCGGAGGCTTAGTAATCCGTTGGCCCCTTTGGGTACGGTAATATGGTACCTTAAAAAGCGGTAAGCACCTAGTGAGGTGTGTGTGTGTATGTGTGTGTCAGTCCTCACCGTCGAGCTGGTCGGTGAGCGCGGCGAGGTGCGCGGCGGCGGCGGGGAAGTCGAGCGCGGCGGCGCGCGCCACGTCGCCCGGCTCGGGCACGGGCAGCGCGCACTCGGCGCTCAGCGCGCCGCCCATCGCGAGCAAATACGTGCGCACGATGAAGTGCAACAACGTCACGTTCGACTGTTTCGACTGTACCAGAAAATAAACCAGATAAATAACATTCTATGTCTATGAAACCGCCTAAAATCAACCTAAATCATAATATTTATCACTTGCCATCAGATATCAAATATCCTCAAAAACCCTGGTTACACCTATCTATATCGACTATTACCGAAATCCAATCGCCCTTTTGGATTTAAAATAGATGTTGTAGTCAGTATTTTCAATAATTCCTAAAATGACACCAATTTCAAAATATTAAGTACCTATTGTAGGCAATGACACTATGTAGCGGCTCTGTATATTCAACCCATAAATAAAACTTCATATCATTTATAATCAGATTTTTCTAATTTAGTTACAGTTAAAAAAGTCATCGAAATTATACGCACCTTCACATCTTTCAGCTTAGCAAGTATTTCGAGCCCAAATCCGTCGGCCTGTCCCCTCTGCCCGTTGCCGCCGTTCATATAGTTGCCGAGAGTCAGAATTATAGCAAACAATTTCTTCAGAGATTCACTGGTCATAAGAAACTGAAAATAAAAGTACTGTTCAAACTATGAACTTCCATAAGGGCGCGTTCAAATTAGAGGCGTGTATAAGCGTCACTGTGGCGCCTCAGCTACTACTAATTATCATACAATATTTAGAAGCGCAGGAGCGCCACTATCGTGATTCGTGACACAGACACTACAACAGTAACTGCACTTCACTGTGGCGCCACTGCTGCGCTTCTATACGCCTTTTATTTGAAGGTGCCCTAATGTCTTACACGTTACACTAATAAATGACCGTAAGTATTTAACCTAGTCATTTAATTAAACATCTAAGAACATCTTTACCACTCAGAACTCTAATTAAATAATAAAGAATTATTAACGAATAAGCCTTAAACAGTGGTCCCACTGAGTTGGATCTTTAGAAGATTGTAAAAACATTAGCTTACCTCGCAAGTATGTTTCAAATTATCTAACTTGTGCATCGTTGTGCTGACCGAGTCTTCGAAATCCGCTTGGAACATAAAACATGATATTCGTTCGGCAAAGTTCGGAATGCCGGATAAGTCGTGAAGAAACGCCTCGGGCCTGTCTAATGGGACCTCAGACTTATGCGATAAGTGGTCCTTTATCATCGATAGTTCCTCTTCACTGGCACGCTGGGAAAAAAATATAATGTATTAGGGGCCATCCATTAATTACGTCACATTTGCGAGACCCCCCCCTCCCTTTGTGACGTCACATATTTTTTATAATTTTCAGAAATTTACAAAAATTTTCCTTATAAATTCAAATTTCGGTTTTAATAGATATATAAGATTTATAAATGTGACGTCACAAAACTTAGGACCCCTCCCACCCCCCTTGTCCCACAATGTCACATTTCGTCGACCCCCTCCCCCCCTTTACGTGTGACGTAATCAATGGATGGCCCCATAAAGCTAAAAATATTCTAGTATCTACGCCTAAACATGATTGATGTATCGATTTTAAATAACTTACCAACTCATAAATTTGCTGCAACGCTTCTAAACTAACAACAGACGTATCAAAATTGTATATGGCGTTCTCAATCTCTGAGAACTCTACGTGTAAACTTTGCGCAAGAATGCCGACATTCTGTGACCTCTTGCTATCTAAAATCTTTATTGGCTGGATCTTTGTTTTCACTTCAACCTTCTTCTTGACGGGTGCTTTGACGACTTGTCGCGAGAATAAATCCGTGAATTCGTCAATATTTTCTAGTTTTGTTTCTTCTATTTCCAGCCAGAGAGGTTTGAGGCCCCCTGTAAGTGACTCTCCCTGGCTGGTCGGTGCTGGAGGGATTGCCAATATTCGAGTCCAATATAATGGTTTCATGGGTGCAGCAGGTTTCACTGGGGTCTTGCGTAAAGCTGTGTAAAGAACAAAATATCATTAGCCTTCGGATTTCGGCGACAGCATTGAGTAGTTAGGTTCAGATTGTTCACTTACTTGCTCTTTGCATATTCCATCCTCCTACTGGAGGGGCTGGGAACGGCACTGGTCCACTAGATGGCGGTGGCGGTGGTGGGCCTAATCCGGGCATATTTGGGGGAGGTGGGGGGCCCATCCCTGGTAATGGGGGCGGTGGGGGCATTGGACCCATTCCAGGCATAGGGGGTGGCGGCGGGCCCATTCCTGCCATACCCATTCCAGGCATAGGAGGTGGTGGAGGGCCCATACCAGGCATTGGAGGCGGCGGGGGACCCATTCCAGGCATAGGTGGGGGAGGAGGGCCCATTCCAGGCATAGGTGGGGGAGGAGGGCCCATTCCAGGCATAGGAGGTGGCAGCGGGCCCATTCCCGGCATAGGAGGCGGCGGAGGGCCCATATCCATTCCAGGCATTGGTGGTGGCGGAGGACCCATTCCAAGCATCGGTGGTGGTGGAGGGGCCGTATCTGATAATAGGAGAGGAAGTGAGTCCATTCCAGGCATTGGAGGTGGCGGGGGACCCATACAAATCATTGGCGGAGGCGATGGAGTTATCTCTGGCATTGGCGGCGGAGGAGGTGCAGGCACCGGAGACAAGGGCTTCGGACTTGCCTGTGTACTGTCTTCCAATATTAGAGAAGTCATTGATCCTTTTTCAAATTTTGTTGTTTCTGGACTCATGTCAGCCATTTGGTGGGATGAATCTACATCTGGCATTGGGGGTGTTCCTGGCATTGGTGGCGGAGGGGGAGACATTCCTGGCAATGGGGGAGGAGGACATGGTGCGGTGTGACTAGTTAACTTGGCTGGTTCCAATGATGGATGTTTTACTGTAGGTGACTCTGCCCTTGGCACAGTTTCAAGGTCAGCCACTTCATCTGAAGATTTTCTTTCTGCTGATGCTTTACCTTCTAATTCAATCTTCGTTGCTACATCCATAGAAGTATTACTTGTTTGCTCCAATGAAGACCGACTAGATACTTCTTTATTTAAATTAATTTTTGCATACAAAACATGAGTAACTGGCATATGATCTGTATCCATAATAGTTTTTAAAGATATTTCATCATTTTGAATGAAATCTGAGGAACTTTCAGTATTGTTTACAATTATATCAGATGATGCATAGGTACTGAGAAATGATGCATCAGATGAACAAACACTTGTGCGGTCAGAACTAAGAGGCTCCGTGACAGGTTTCTTTTCATCCTCAATAACATCCTCTTTCTGATCAGGTGAACCATCCTTTCTAAAACTTTTAATACAATCCCTACTTTTATTTAGCTTACAATAATTTACTATTTTCTCAGATCTTGTTTCAGGTTTACTTGCAATATCTTTAACAGCCATCTCACTTTTATTATCTAAAGTGCTTAAATCTAGTGTTAATTTATCATTATTTACATTTGTTCTTAGATGGTCATATTCAGGTATGTTTATCACAGGTTTATTTGACAGGTTATTAAGTTCATTGGCAACATTCGAATTCTGTGCTTCTTTGCCTATTGATTCAGTTTTAATAGATTTGTATTCATTAAAAGCTTCAAGTTGCTTATCAATGTTCTTGTGCAGTGTTTCAATTTGAGTATTTATTCTATGTTTTTCTAATTGTAATTCTAGTTCCTGGAGTTTTCTTTTTAATTGAGATATTACTACCTTTGCTTCATCAATGTCACTTATCTCCTCATTGTTGTTCTGTCCAAAGAACTTGTTGTTTTCTGTATCCCGGCAGTTGTCTTGTGTCATGTATGGGATGGTGTCTTTATCAGGTGGCCATACAGACGTGTGCAGTCTGCCCGGTGTCACTGGTTGGGATACTGGAACCTCCATATGAGCCCAGTAGTACATTAAACTCGGCTACAAATGTAACAAAAATATTTTTAAATAATATAAATGTTACCTACACCTATATTTCTACAATGTGAATGAGACAGGAATGACGAATATTACATTGTTGCTAGCCGACACTGCAGATATGGAAAGATGATCTCATAGCCAACCAAAATAATAATTTAATAGCACAACTTTAGCATGGTAACAAAACAATAATTAAACACTGACAATACCCTCATTCTGGGATAGACGGGTAATATAGTAGGTAAAAAGTTTATAAAACCCTTTCTTTGCACTTTTTGAGCTTTAATAAAATATTTTTTGTTCAAGGTAGGTACATACTTATTACAACAGTTATATGCAATATCCACAAGGTATCTAACATAATACATAATATTGAAATACCTATCAATAAGATTGTTTCTTTTATCTCTATGTAGGTTCCTTTTAGAGCATAAAACAGTGAGGAAATGCCACAGAATTTGCGTTTTATGTAAGTGTTGACCACAAGAATGGTATCATGTTTGTGTTTTGATAATATATACTTACCCTAACGTAGGTTCATGAAAATCTAAGTTTTTGTGTTATAACGTACCTTGAATATATTCTCCGTAGGTGCATCTTTATCAGAGATCTGCCTGAGTACACCAGCAGCCAGCAAATCCGTGCAGTATTGAATACCAAGGTTTTTCAGATCTTGAGCACTTAACAAACTTTTCAGATGGCTGTTCTCCGCTATTGATGACATGAACCAATTCAGAAGCATCTGACCTGGAATAACAATGATTTTATTCAATAAAACTGCTGTAAGGAGCACTCATTATAAAATAAACAAATTTAAAACGCACCAAAAGCCAACCATGATCATTTTATTCAAAGAGAATTTTGTTTGTCATTTTTGACAGACAGGACAGAATGACAGAATATGAATGAAAAAAAAGTTCATTCGCCTATTTTTTCATTCATGATGTATGGAGGTTCGCTAGAGTTGGAAAAATTTACAACACGAATAAAATCGATTGTCGTAAATTCGTAATCTAGAAATTAAATAAAGTTCTAGGTAGGTTTACCAACTACCCAACGTAGGTCTTTATTTTCCTTTACCAACCGCTAGGTAGGTACCTACTAGGCACTAGGTTGCGCGTTACTATTTTATCCAAAGTCAGATTTAAGATAGTTACTACATGAACAATTATAAATATTTTAGATTAATTGTAGCATAGGTAACTTCTAATCTAATAATAAAAACCAATATTTTTCAATGTACTAATAGGTAGGTAGTAGGTATTTGCTAAACCGAACCGTTCTAGATCTATCTAGTCCTAGCCGTAACAAGTAGTACCTACCTAGTTAGTCGACTCACCCCTACCTAAATAGGTACCTAGATAGTATAAAGCTCTACGTCTATTAGGCGCGCCGAATCAAGTCGAAGAAATTCGTCTCCTACCTATATATTGCGCTCATTAGCGACGCGCCGAATCGAGTCGCACGGGCGCACAGGCGAATTTCTTCGCCGATGTGATTCGATTCGACTCGGCGGCGCCGCTAATGGACGCAGTTTCATACTAAATAGGTAGGTATATAGGGCCTATATTATAGGCGGCGAATTTCTTCGCCGATGCGATTCGATTCGACTCGGCGCGCCCCAGTCGACGCGGGGAAGTGGACACGATTCGATTCGATTCTTCCGAGATGGACGTACAATAAAATGCGACTCGATTCGATGCGGCGCGTTTCTTCTGTAATCGATGCGTTCGTTAAAAGTAAAAAAATGGTTTAATGATCAAATTTTTAGATGGGGAGCCGTAGAAGGGGTTTCTGGATTTGCACGAGCGCGTCAGATTTAAGATAAGGGAGATAACTTACATATTGATAAGAACCTCAAAAAATTATGAGGCCTTAATATTGGTGGGTTTGCTCAGGGGAACCAACAAAAAATAATAGACCATCTTTAAATACTCGAACTCGTCAGATTAAGATAAGGGGGATTCATTACTAGCTAAGAAGTCTCAAAAGTGTCAATTTTCTGGAGCATCTGGAAGTTACACTTTTTCACCCCCTCAGATTATTATTTTTTTAATATAGGACTGCGGTGGCAAAAAAACGTACGGCCCGCCTGATTTTAAGCAGTTACCGTAGCCTATAGACGCTTACAAATTCTGGCGCGCTCGAGTATTTTTTTTTTTTTCAATTTATCATGATGGAGCATGAAAAGTATCAATATCTGACACGCTTGAGTATTTTTATGTCATTGCTTTTTATACAAAAAAAAAATATTGTCATGTATACGCTTCCCCCACCGCTGAAAGTGGAAACATCTAGAACAATGTATTCTTCCTATCATCTCATCTACCGAATCTACTAGGTTTGGACGACGCTCGTGCAAATCCACGAATTGCACGCTCGCCTCCCCATCTATAGGTCAAGTCGAGTCAAGAAGATTTAGTGATAGGGTGTTCAAGTCCAAACGTACTTATAGACTAGGTAGGTAGCGACAAACTAAAGTTGTTGAGGAGTAGAGACATGATGCTGTTTACGATTTAAATGCGGGTTCACAAGCACGAAACTTACTTCTGTGTAACTTTCCTTTAAATTGCAAACACTCGTTCCTCATGTTAATTACGTACAATATTGTTGTTCCCGTTTTAACGTAAAGTTCGCTCGTAATTACCGCCATTTTCATATCGCACTGGATCACAAGTTGAACCTTTGGATTCTCCATATTCAAAGTAAATATCACATAACGATACCACAGCAGACTCTTTTGAAACAACATTTTCAACGTCTTTGGTGGCACATATAACACTAGCGCACGTTTGTTAATTAACACTCTTGATATGGCACGCCTAAATTTTATCTTAGGCGAAGTGTCAGCATTCTGCCAGGGGCATCCTTCATTATGTAAATGTAAAATAGTCCCAATGTCTTGTAAACGTTTTGTATTTGAACGGAACTGACTTAGGAACTTTACATAGTTGAACTGTGACACTGAGGAATTGGTGAAGTTCACGCGATTTGTTGACAGTTGCATGGTAGGTATCAGGACTGATAGCAGCGAACGCTCTGAAGCACTCTTGAAGTCACGTATGCACTAGTCACTAATGGATACTATCTTAACTGTGGCTAGTGATTAACGGCGATAAGAAATTATAGGCTATTTGTGAATAAAAGATAACATTCTTATCACGGTGTTCATTCACCTGTAATAAGCGCCGTGATAAATATAGACAGTTTGCGTTGTTTTTGGGCCTCCTTTTCTGATTGGACAGGCCAAAGATACCTACCTACCTACTTGTTAGTTATCGTAGATCAGATATTTATTTTAAACAAGCTTTATAATATGGATTAGACAGAAACTCATCGAGATTTCAGATCGAGAAGTTCCTAACGCACTCTAACGAAAATTAGATTTAGCAACAATTTTTTAGTGCTAAATTAGGTACCCAACTACAAGCAAGTCGGTGCAAGCAGGACTACAAGCAAGAAGCAGTCGTTAGATTCTGGCCTATTCTCAGAATATCCTATTACTAAGTCAGTCAGTGCTCTATGCAACTATGATGCAACTAGCGGAGAAGAAGGACAGAACAGGAAGTCACGGAAACGCTTTAAGCATCCTTACCTTCAAACTTCTCATACAGCTTGAAGTCCAGTTTATCAGGAACGAATTTGGGCCGCACCACCCTGGATTCCGTCAGTTTGTCGAGTGTCAAAGACGCGACCTTCCTCAAAACGTTGGATTCGGTCATAAGTGTGTCACTGACGCTGGAATGACGTCGGTCGTTTTCTGAAACAACTGAAAGGGACTCTATGAACTCACGTGATCGAGAAATCGATCCCTATTTGGTCTTCATCATTGAGTTCAGTAGAGCACATTGGCTTATGGTACATTATAATATTTAGGTATTACCAATGTATCGCATTGCACTCTTTAAAATTGAGTTATCGCACCACAAAATCGTTTTATTCGTTTTTAAGAGATACCTCTAGGACCTAGAGTCTAGGTCGAATTGTATTGGAGATATCTGTATCAACTATACCAGTTATTGTGACAGGTGTTTTGCTAACTTTGTATCCTTAATTTATACATTAAGTTAGAGCAGCTGTGGACTGCAGCTTGCTGTTCGCGTATCCTTAGAACATACATACCTATACATAGTACCTTAGCTATCTATGCTTTTTCCGTATATTGTGTAACTATTTTAATTACTAAGCCGCTTTAATTAAAGGGTTGCTTGAGACTTTAAGAGATTATATACTTATTTAAGACTTTTTATAAACCTAAGTAAACCCATACTAAAAGTACCAGCCTTTAAAATTACACAAGGTAGCTGCATCATGGAGGTAATCATGGACCTATTACAAGCAATAAACAGTTTTTTATGTAAGAAGGCTTTGTTAAGTACCTACCTATATGATTATTGCACAGCGCAACGACTGTAACGCTTCGTGTTAAAGCTGATAATTCATTATCACGGCTGCTACTACAGACACAATGTGGGAAAACATCAACAAACAGGTTTGGTTGACCATTGTGAAAAGTGAGTACCTATTGTGTGACGGCAACAGGTACTTTAGAAGTCATCTAAGTATTTGGGTGAATAGGGCCTGTTGCGGGTCTACTGATTGATTGATACCTGATTGCAGATAAGGAATCCACGAATGCCTAGATAATAAAATCGGATAATCTTTATCAGTTTGCTCTCACTGTTTGTACCATAAATATATGAACAGTTCTATGCGTATAAGTACAGTTGTTTGTGTGTGATGCCTATTCTAGCGCATCCATCCGCAACAGAACAAACATACGTAGGTGGATCGCTTATAGGCATCTTGTAAACACGGTTCATACAAACAAGTTTGCCTTCCAAAGTGCATATATCGAAAGTCTTGACAGAACACTGACCGTTATCCAGCAAAGTGAGGGACGGTTCGCAAGCGACGGGAGGCAGTTCCACTTTCCGATGCTTCGATACAGTGAACGACGTCTGTCCCGGGCAAGACTTCAGCCGGTTATCGCGGAAATCATTGGCGCATTCGTGGGCGCTCCGTTGCATTCTTTCTGTACCGCACAACCCCGAAAATATACCGCCCATAACCTTTTCATTCTCGTCTTTGTCACAACTGTCATCGAAAACGTCAGCTTTTTCTTCTTTTTCCATGTCGTCGGTGGAGAGCGAGGAGGCGGCATCGTCGCGCGGCACGTCTATAGTCATGGTGTCGGGGTGCGCGGGCGCGTCCGCGAGGGACCCGGACGGCGTGAGCGTGCGCGGCGGGTCCTCGTGCGCGCTGTCGCTCTCGGCGGAGTAGTAGCACTGGTTGAGCTCGACGGCGAGCGGCGTGAGCGGGTCCGTGAACACTGACTCGGAGGTGGATCCGTCGGCGGGCGAGTGCGCCGGCGGCGGCTGCGGCGGCGGCGGCGGCTCGGCGCAAGACTGGTCGCGGGTCGGTGACCGCGGCTGGGCGCGCGGCTCGCACCTGGTCACCGTTACCTCCGACTGCACGCTCGCCGACTCCGCGGCCCCCTCCCGCGGCGATGTTTTGAACACGCACTCGACCGTATCGTTATCTGATGTTCCGATCGGCTCGTTGTTATCTGAATCTGGCGTTTTATCGAACTCCCTGTCGATCGCGTCTCGCTTCGCGTCGATCTTTTTCCGTCCATGTTTTTTGCTCTCCCTAGTCGAAGATTTTCTATTCAAGTTTCTAATGAAATGTTTACTTTTTGCAGGTGATTTTCCGGTCTTGGATTGTTTTTCGTTGGTTTGGCTATTTCCCATGTTTCTACAAGTTGTATGATATCACTTGGTGAAATTAAATGTTCCACTACGATTGATTGAATAGGAGAGAGATTGATAATATACAAAAACTAATATGAAGCAGTTTCACAGCCATTTATTTCTGACTCCACACCTCGACATCCAAGCATGCGCAGTTCGAGGGGTATTAAAATCAATAATTTTAGGGTTTACAGAGTTGGGTAGAGATATCTTAATTATTAAAAGGATACAATATTTTGCTTTCGAATATGTAAAAGAAAAGTTTATTCATACAACTAATAAAGTATACCTACTTATTTGTAGGTTGACCAAGATTTTATACAAGTCTGCTAAAGTGAGAGACTATGAGGAACTACTACGAGTGGTTCCCACGAGCTTTCCTTTATAAATTGAGTTGATCTCGTGAGATGGCGTAACTAGTAGCTACTAGTGCTTGTGCTAAAAACCACAAAAGTGGATCTAAATTAAATTAAAAGCAAGATGGGCAGCAAAATTACTGAAGAAAGAGTTGAAGATTAATTTAGTACTTGCGTAGAAAAGTTATTGTTTGCTAATTGCAAGTGACAAATGAAAGTTACGCCTTCGCTATGCCGCTGTTGTCTCGAAAGATTTAACGCCTAATTAATAGAGATTTTTAGTCAGTTTACAACGGTATTACAACGCATTTCTAGGAACAAAAGTGGTTTGTATTGCCAGTGTAAGTCCATTATAACTTTCTATAAAGTGGTTAAGTCTCACCTAATTGTCACCTATTGAAAACATTTTGACGAAGATAATTATTTTGTGTCTGATAGTTGTTATTAAATTTCAAGTCGTAACTTGACATTCTTCTAGTTAGGTACCATTTAGGTATAATAGCATCATCATCGACTTACAAGCGCGCGACTAATCATAAATCTACGAGCATCATATAGGCCCATAGGCCATATCACAGATAGTCAGAAACTAGGAAATAGTCGTGAATTAAGTTTTTTTAAATGTCAAGGTACATCCAAAGAGCTTAAAATCACTATGTATTACGAAAGAGGATCAATATTTACCATACTTGGATCATGACCCTCTGACTAATTTAATACAGAATGGACCTCTACCTATTCTAAGTGGAGAACTATGACGTCATGCAGAGAATCATTAATTCTGCCAAATTCCTAACTTCCTTGCTCCAGTTGTCATTTGGACTAAACTCCTCAAGTTACGCATGATTTAAGTACCTGCCTTCCTAATATCCAGATGACTCTCCCGAGGCTTGTCCACGCGGAGGTCCACGGATCCCCTCGCTTTGTATGCGGTCTAGCGGAACAACTTTGCACATCTACGGCAATGTAAGTGTTAGATATTTTCCAACTTTCCACATAATTTAGGATGCGATAGGAACCGTACCTACGCGATGGAGAATTAAGTACGTATGCCGTTACGGTGTTCAGAGTTTGACACTCTACATAAAATATTGCTCTACATAAACTATGTCATGAATTAACTGTGTGAATGTTTTCTAAAAAACCTATGGTAACCTATGCTAACCTGTGGTACCGTACCTATCTTATAGACAGATACCGCAGTACAAGTAGATGAGGTTTTCTTCTCTAATAAACTGCGCTGTGGACAAAACAAGTACTTTACTTTTTTATACTGATAGGCTTTTATTTTTTAATTTTACCCTTTCTGTACCGGTTCTTGAAATTTCAGAATTTTTCTCTGAATCACTCAACACCGAATTAGCAAAAGTAATTTCCTACTTAACGTTTACTTGTTCCTTGCTTTATAGCAGGGTTTCTCAAAGTGGGGTGCGCGCGTGGGGTAGGGGTTCGCCATTCGACGGCAGGGGGTTCGCGACAAGATTTACGTAATGATGACTGGCAGACACGTGAGTGTGGGTTTTCACACCTGGTCATGATAAAAACTAAATACAGAAATCGACTTGATACCGAGTCAGAATTAAGGTTAAATTGTCCAAAATTACTCCTAAAATTGACTCCATTTGCGACAAGAAACAAGCACACCTATCAATCATCCACCCATCATTTAAAAATCTATTTCTTTTGGGACTTTATTGGTTACCTTTTATTGAAATAAAAACCTTATTTTCTTCAACAGTCAATTTTATTATTTGGGGGGGGGGGGATTTAATTAGTTAGTTAAAGGGTTTGCTGTCACTTGGAAACTTTAACAGGGGTTCGTGGAGCCGAAAGTTTGAGAAACCCTGCTTTATAGAATTACATTATTCAGAGAGAGGAAAGAAAGAATCTTTCTCTAGTCCTCTATCCTAATAGGTAGTATAACCTACCTTTGAATACACTGGACCGCAAAGAAAACGGGTCGGTTAGGAAATCTTCAATATCTTCAAAAGTACCTGACCTAGCTTTATGAAATAAAGACTAAATTAAAGAATATTTTTCTGGCTTAAATGAAAATTAAAAAATTGGCCAAGTGCGTGTCGGACTCGCACATTAAGGGTTCCCTAACACCGTAGAATAGAAACGTCAAGAATATAAAGTCTTCATTTTTAAATTTTATTTTGTTGTTTAATTACTATTTGTTGTTGTAGCGGCAACAGAAATACACATTCTGTGAAAATTTTAAGTCTCTACCTATTACGGGTCGTGAGATACAGCCCGCTGACAGACGGACGGACGAACGAACAGACGGACAGCGTAGGCTTAGTAATAGAGTCCCGTTGGCACCCTTTGGGTAAGAAACCCTAAAAATTTAATTTAAGCTTTTTATTTTTAATAAATTTATGTAAAATAAATAAAATGTGATTGAAGATATTATTGAAGATTTTCTAACCGACCCTTTTTCTTTGCGGTCCAGTGTATTTTAAGCACCTACCTACTCTACTTCGTGCATCTAAAATAAAATATTTATTTATTATCTAGGTATGTTATAATAGCATAGTACTGTGCTGTATGGCTACCGTGGAATATATCACCTAGATGTGTACGTACCTATCTAAATTAGATTCTGAGGGATATTAAAGACAGCTTTATATTTTATTATTACATAGAGCCTTGCGGAAGGTTCTTGAGTGCCGACCACGTACCGGAAGACGCAGCGTGACTGGCCCCCACTAGGTGGACCGACGATCTAGTAAGCCCGAAATAAAGGTTGTGGGAAACGCTTGAAAGCAAGCAGCACAGGACCGGTCGTTATGGAAACCCTTGGAGGCTATGTCCAACAGTGGGACCGTCTTTTGGCTGACATGATGATGATTGCACATAGGTATTCAACACTTATTAAGATTAAAGAAATGTTGCGTTTAGAGACAATTCATTAAACGATTCGAATCTCACACAGAAAGTCCTAGACTGCTAGGCACTTATTTGAAACATATTGATAGAACAATGGGATTATGAATCTCAATAACGCCTCATATGAAAACTTCAAGTGATGAGGACATAAGTTAAATAGCGGCCATAAGCTGAAAAAGGTTAAGGGACGCGGCTATTATATTTACCGAACCTTATTAAATACGCTTGTGAATTCAATGCGGTTTTTAAGCCATGATACAACAGGCTTACAAACCACATTGAAATTATTAATTTTACTTTCATCATATTCATTCTGAATAGGGTGAAGATCAAATTGTAAAAAGGCCCTTGCAAGGTTTTTAAGGCCAAAATGAACTCAGACATGCGACTTTAATGTCAACCAATAGCTTAATAGAAACGAAACGAATTCATCTGATTAAAAGAGAAATGGGCATCTGTGTCGATACCGAAACACGCGAAGTCGCAATGAAAAATGTATATTTGATAGAGGAGGCAATACCCCAATAATGTGCTTCTCATCTGGGGTATTACCCCTTGCAGTTATCAGTATAATCGCAGCCTTTGTTGTCTACGGTAGAGCTATATCAAATAGGTACGAAACAAAGATAATTTAGGGGAGGAGAGGGAATTTCTTATTTCCGTAGTAGCAGATCAATAGCTCGGCGGTTAGGTATGTTAAGTAATTTTGTTAAACCACGTTAGGAGGTTTGAAATGATTGGGCAATACCTAATGATCTTAGGTGCCTATGCAATCTTGGCCAATGAGTAACTTTATTTCAAAGGTCAGAGGAATAACATCCTAATATGTGGTCTCACCCTTATTTAGTGCCTAGTTCCACAGTCGAGTCTGGGAGAGTAAGCAGTCGGTGTTAATAACAGTACATCTGGGTGTTCTGCAATCTGGGCAAACTAGAAGTTATAACGAAAAAACTACTGAGAAAAACTCCAGTGATAAGAAAGAAACTGTTATTATTAGATTTGTTAGTATTTATTTGTCTATTTACCAGGACAACAGAACATTATTTTGATAACCGTCTAGTCTGAATAATGTATGGAATAATAATAAAAATTGTTTTATTAAAATATAAGCAAGACCCCGATTCCTCGATATTATTGGATTTTTAGCATTTGGGGGCCCGAATAACGTTTGTATTTCTTAAAATTTCGTTCTGTATTTATAAAATAGTACTACTTGGTATTTTCATTATTTTTGTATCCTAGTTAGAACGAATATATTCTACGTAGCATAAATTATACATTTGTAAGTACCTCCTTACATAAATACAGGCTACGTAGACGTACTTAGGCAAGTATTTTAAATAACCTAAAACTTTGTCAGTCTATATAAGTCAGACTTAAGAATACATAATAACTAAGTTATAACTAAGTAGGTACTTATCTAGGTATAACATCGGAGGTAGGTATCACGTAGATATGTTTACGTCGCAATTTGTTACCCCTTATTTGCTAATTCTGCCGAAAATGTATCACCATTTATGTTACAAGTAGCGAACAAACTTGAGATGAAATTGTAGCGACGTTATGTATTTCACCCGCTCGTGCTTCACACAGCACTGCCTCAGGGAGCTATAAAAGAAAACAATTGAAAACAATTTTCTCCCCGAAAAGCTTTTTCATACCGACGAGGAACACATTTTTGTACGAAATTCGCATAATATCCAGTCTCGCCGACATGTGGCTCCTCGTAAAATAAAACTTGTTGGACGCAAGTTACTCTGTGAGTTCCGAGTCGTGGGTCGCGCACGTCTCAATTCAGCGTGGTCACGCGGGTAGTGTCTTCTGAACTCCAAAAAGAATATAACCACTACGTTAGAATAGATATCTCCCATATATGAATTCTATGATTCGCAAAGTACGTACCACTGTCAATATGGCGGCGGATATAATAAAAATATGCACAAGGAAACTTACGAATAACTTTATACAAGTTAGTAAGTCAACTGCAGATCTTTAAAGTGTTAAACCAGGATTAAACCTGGTGCCCCAATTATAAAATGAACTTGTCCATGGACCAGTGAGTCTATGTAAATGAGTGCCTGAACTGAATACTTACCACGGGCTCTCCAGAATTGTCAGACCAATGTTAATTTATTGCTTGTAAGTATTTGTACAATTAAATTATTGCGCAATAAATACTGAAAATGGTGAGCCCCGGGAACGTGAATGCGATAGGTAGGTAATAATATAATAATGTAATTCGATTGCAACCCTGAAGTACCTAGATAATAGATTTGCAGGTCGATCATATTTAAATTAACAGTCAGAGGTAGGTAGGTAGTTAAGTAGGTACTAAGTACTTGTGCGGGAGCTTAAAACAAACTTAATTGTCCATTTTGCCGCAATCCGTCTATTAAAAGGCCGTTTTGAATGTACTCATTTCCAAAATACTTATCTAATCCTTCTTCACTTTGCATAAAATTATTTCAATCTGGATTATTTGTCAAGCACTTGATTAAATCCCTTCAAAGATACCCGAATAACTAATTATAACGTTAGATAGTCGTTTCCAGGAGAGCGAGTTGATAGTTGATTATAGTTCTATACAAATATATAAGTTTTAATAACGTCGATTTAATACCGCTACAATCATTAACGGAATGAATTAATCGCAAGATTTATTATTCAACATTTCTCGCGGACGTCGGTTTTAAAATTTAAATTGTTGAACATTAAAGAGTTTCCGATTTGAGGCAACAAAGCGCTTTTAACTTTGGCAAACTGACGCTTCGCGATCGGCAGACAGCGTCAGCGTAATTATGCGACAGTGATTGAACAAAGCGTGTCAAGTTGTCAACAGATCGATACAACTTGCTCAACTCGCTCGCCTCCCGCTAAACAGAGCCGGGGAAACTTATGTGCTAAATAAGATAATTATGCTCTCAAAACTTCTCCAGACGTGGCTAAATAAAAATAGCGCGCCAGTTCCGTGAATTTCACAAAACTTTTGTAATTCACACAATTATTTGTTCGTGGGGATAAATAGAGTCGGCACTGTTCGTTATTTGTTTCGATGAGACGATGTTGGACACTAGACAATATCAGAGCTCTATGTAGAGCTTGCTTTATTAACTGAATTATATAACTTTATCAACTATATATTAACTGGAATTACATAATACTTAGCTGTTAAGTTTCCGTCAGCTATAAGGGTCACCACAGACTTGCTACTTTTAGCATCGGCGATCGGCGATTTTGTGACTGCATCGATGCTGCATCGCGTTATGGCGACTCTCTGCGTTCGATAGCAGTATCAAAGTCGCGCGATTTTGCGACTGCATTGATGCAGCATCGCGATTTGGCGACTTCCTGCGATCGGACGCAGCGACTGCTCCGATGCTGATCCGGTAGCCTGTAGTCAACATGAAAAATCGCTGCGACCGGCACTCGCAAGTGTGCGGGGTGTAGCGTTCAGTCGCTGCATCGAGCTTCCGAAAAGCGACTCAGTCGCTGCGTTCGGCGTTTTTAAGTGTGCGGGGTGTAGCGTTCCGTCGCTGCATCGAGCTTCTGAAAAGCGACTCAGTCGCTGCGTTCGGCGTTTTTAAGTGTGCGGGGTGTAGCGTTCAGTCGCTGCATCGAGCTTCTGAAAAGCAACTAAGTCGCCGATCGCCGATGCTAAAAGTAGCAAGTCTGCGGTAGCCCTAACGCCATGTCGAATTGTCGCATAAAACGTTGTTAGAAGTATCTCGAGGAACGTACTAAATGTTGGATAGGTAGACTAGACATAGCAATAGTTGAATTTTACTTAATAAACAGGGCTGTTCCAATGTCTACGAATATACAGGTGTCCCATTAATCGTGGATAATATATAGATAATAAACCTCTTATAGATCACCTTAAGACCTAACACAATCAATCAATCAACAAAAAAATTCATAGTACTTTTTTTTCAGGACAGGGTGTTGAAATTACATGTCAGTAGTAAAAACTTTAAAATTAAGCTATTCATTTTTTTTCTTAATATTCTCGTGGAATTAGTAGCAATAATTTTACGTATATCGATAACATGGTTATTTTTGAGGCACATGCACAGAAAAAATCGTAATTTATTTTAGTTTTCGAGAAATTATGGGAAATTTTTGTCTTTAGGTCAGATATTTCATAAAAATCTGAAAAATTGGAATAACTTCAAAATGGATCGTAGCTCTACCTTGAACTTAGGATATGTGTTCGGTCTTAAGGTGATCTATAAGCGATTTCAGGATTATCCACGATTAATACCCTGGACATCCTGTATATAGCTGATCAGGTATCTATCTATTGCTTTGCTCTACTTTTAACATCTAAGTACACTTAACGTGTTTTGAATTGGCGATATCACTAATGACCCGATGTTAGTAAAACCTCGCTTAAAGCTTCGCTTAATTCCCATGCTCAGATTATCATAAAATAACCAATTATGTAAAACAAATATTGCGAATTGGTATATTTGTAAAAAAAAATGGCAAATGTAATTTGTGAAGATTTACTAGGAAAATATAATTTTCAGTGAACTTATCAATATTATAAAGAATTCCATTATGTCTAACTTTTATGTTGAAACTCATAAATATATTCATTATCGCGGCATGTTCGCAAAGAGAATGGAGAATGAGAAGGCGCCACGCAGTTGATTGTAAGCGGGGTTTGTGGAGGGCTGCCAGTTGTGGCATTCATGCCGAAGCAGTTTTCAAGTTTTGTATGGGTTTTATAAAATGCGTAGGTGCCCGCATTTAAATTTTGGTCTTCGTGTGCAAAATATTTTTACTTATTACGTATGCAAATAAAACTTATGAATATTCTGCGTTAAAAAATCGTTTAGATATCGTTATTATATACTGGGCGAAATCGAAATCGTCGGCAATATTTTAAACGGTGATTCTACACATGATTCAGAATATTTAGGGAATATTAATCAACAAATCAATTGATAAAAATTTATTACACAGGTAAGGTTTGCTTATTTGCTTACCCGAGCAATATTTTTTTATCAATAGATGTTTTATTTGTTTTCCAAAAATATTCTGAGTCATATTTTAAAATATTGTCCACGATTTCGATTTAACACAGTATAGTTAGTAGGGGTAAAATTCATACCTAAATACCAGTGACGTGCCTTTAGGAAGACACCGCACGTCATCTAAATATATAAGAATCAAAGTCCTGATTGACTGACTGACTGACTGACTGACTGACTGACTGACTGACTGACTGACTGACAGACAACGCACAGCCTAAACCGCTGATCGTAGAGACTTGACATTTGGAGGGTGGGTTTGTCTTGATGTGTAGAGGTGTACTAAGAAAGGGTTTTTTGAAATTCAACCCTAAGGGGGTAAAATAGGGGATGACAGTTTGTATGGAAGTTCGTCATTTTTGAAGTTAGAATTGTGAAAATTGCTGATTAGGTGTATTTTGAAAAATAAAAAATATGGATTTCAGGGTTTTTGTAAATTCAACCCCTAAGGGGGTAAAATAGGGGATAAAAGTTTGTATGGAAGTTCCGTCATTTTTGAAGTTAGAATTATTTAAATTGGTGATTAGGTGTCTTTTCAAAAATAAAAAAGAGTAATTTCAGCGTTTTTGAAAATTCAACCCCTAAGGGGGTAAAATAGGGGAATCATAGTTTGTATGGAAGTTTGTCATTTTTAAAGTTATTATTATGAAAATTGCTGACTAGGTGTGTTTTAATAATGAAAATGATTAATGTTATGGTTTTTGAAAATTCAACCCCAAAGGGGGTGAAATAGAGATGAAAGTTTGTATTGAAATTCGTCATTTTTGAAGTTATAATGATGAAAATTGTTGTATAGGTTTCTTTTTACAAATAAAAAAGATTAATTTTAGCGTATTGGAAAATTCATCCCCTGAGGGTGTAAAATAGGGAATGAAAGTTTGTATCGCGGTACCGATTCGGGCTAATCTCTGAAACGGCTGGACCGATTTTGACGGGACTTTTACGGGCTAATACGATACGGGATCCGGGATATCCGAGATACGGGATCCGTTATCCGGGTTACGGGATCTGGGATCCAGGAAACGGGATAAGGCTCCGGCAAACGGAAGCTGGGATCTGGAAAACGGGATCCAGGATTCAGAAAATGAGATCCGGGATACGAGACCCGGGAAACAAGATCCGGGATATGAAATTCAGGACATTTGATACGGGATTCACGATATCCGGGATACGGAATCCGGGATTTAGCAAACGGAATCTGGGAAACGGGATACGGGGTCCGGGATATACTGGATCCGGAAAACGGGATCCGGGATACGGGATCTGGAAAACGGTATCCATGATCCGGGCAACGAGATCCAGGATACGGGACCCGGGAAACGTGATTCGGGATATGGGATACGAGATACGGGATCCGTGATATCCGGGATACGGGATCCGGGATTTAGCAAACAGAATCTGGGAACGGGATCCGGGATACGGGGTCCGGGATACGGGATCCGGGATCCGGAAAACGGGATCCAGGATCCGGGAGCTGGAAAACGGGATCCAAGATCCGGCAACGAGATCCAGGATCCAGGCAACGAGATCCAGGATACGGAACCCGGGAAACAAGATCCGGGATACGAAATCCGGGATATCGGATCCGTGACATACGGGATCCGGATAACGGGATCCAGGTACGGGATCCGGATAACGGGATCCAGGTACGGGATCCATGATCCGGGCAACGAGATCCAGGATACGGGACCCGGGAAACGAGATCCGGGATACAAAATCCGGGATATGGGATACGGGATCCGGGAAATGGGATCCGGGATCCGATTTTTTTAAATTTAAATTCTGCGCGGACGAAGTCGCGGGCAAAAGCTAGTATACATATAAAAATCAAAGTCCCGACTGACTGATATATCAACGCACAGCCCAAACCGCTGGTCCTAGGGACATGAAATTTGGAGGGTGTGTTCTTTGTGAAGTGTTCGTATCTACTAAGAAAGGGTTTTTTGAAATTTGAAACCCTAAGGGCGTTAAATAGGGGGTGAACGTAGAAAGCCGAAAATTGGGGCATTATTTTTGATAATTGATTGCATTATCAAAAATACTGCACCTTTCTACCCTTCAGTTTGTTTCTGAAGAAAAATATATCATTTGGTTCCTGTAGGCTACGCGGGCGAAGCCGCGGGCGGAAGCTAGTATGAAATAAAGCTCCTTGAATGCGGCAATCTCAATATTGTAATGTGTGTAACTAATTGCGTCAACGCACACAAGCATGAGTAAATAGTGTGGTCAACTTCTAAACTTTTACCCCATGAATCAAAGACTACCAAACTTAAGTGGAGATGGGCAGGCCATAGAATAGAATGGATCCTGACAAGTGGGCTAAAATTTCAAGCGAGTGGGTTCCGGAAGATGGAAGGCGGCGTTGCGGCAGGCCTAGAAAGAGATGGTGCGATGATCTTGACGCCTTAGAGAAGGACTGACAAAGAGTCGTTGAGGACAGAGATAGGTGGAGGAGGATGGGAGAGACCTATGCCCAGCAGTGGGACGAATTAGGTAAATAAAAAATGGGAAACGTTTTTTTATACAGTCTACAAGTAAGTAGATACTTAGTTGCTGTTTTGATGTAAGTAGCTTATAAAATACATAATGTAAGTGAACAGTCAAATAAATGTCAAATGGTGAATGAATGTATATGAAGGTAGAGATAAAAATGTACGCCCCTCCACTAAACCTGATTATTTAAATGTGGGAAAATAAATATTTTCATATACATTCATTCACCATTTGACGTTTATTTGACTGTTCACTTATGTATTTTATAAGCTACTTACTAGTAGACTGTATAAAAAAAAGTTTCCCATTTTTTATTTACCTATTTCGTCCCACTGCTGGGCATAGGTCTCTCCCATCCTCCTCCACCTATCTCTGTCCTCAACGACCCCTTCACCCACGCAAATTGTCACACGTTGTTTCTTAGGTAAATCTAATAAGACGTTGACATTGGCAGAATCACATTAGGTCCGAATAGAAAGAGGCCATTAATTAAAAAATAAAAGTTTTTAAAAAAGAACAACTCTTCCCTCTATGTTCTCTGTGATACTTACCACAAAAATAAATATGTTGGGTTCCTTTGACTGAATCACTCGTTACCAAGGAATTTTTAATGCTCGTTACTAACCAGCTGAACCAAGCGATCGAAAATATTTATACCAAGCGATTATTTTTTTATGGTAGGGTGGATACATCATCTTCAGCATTTAGTAAGGTGCCTTGCAAAATATCTATTTATAACTTACGACCTTATATAAAAATAATTATTTATTTGCAGAACAATAAAAATCGCAACCTTGGGGAAATTAAGTTTTATTACGCGGTATCACTGAACGGTGTAATTTTTATTCTTTGACATTTTAAAGGTTGGTGTTATTTTTCGTTGAAATTAGGATATTATGCAATACTTACTGATGGTATGTGATCCCAGTGTCTTTCTTATTGTTTAATTGATTGTTTTTGCATAATTTTACCGCGCAGGCCGGCATTTTACTATGTAAATATAATTAAAGAAAAATGTCAACACGGCAGATCAGTGTGACAGAGTGGTTGCTACGAGATTACGATAAGTTGGACTCGTTTGCTCATTTATATGAGCATTATTCGTTGCCGCATTTTACAACTACACCGAAGCCATCTAGTCGAGCGGCGCTCGACTAATATATAATCTAAGCTAAATACAGTTTTAAGGTTAATGCCAAATGTTATAAGTATTGAATTTTAGGCATACTACTCCGCCAAGTCAACTAGAGACCTGTCAAATGTGACGTCACCCGCACAACAAGGCGATGGCGGTATGCGAGCGCGGTATGCGGGCGGGGTAGCCGCATTCCATCTGAGTGCCTAGTTGGCTTGGCGCAGTAGTACTTACAAATTAAAAAGCCGGCTCTACACTCACGCCGCGAAGCCCCGCGAACGCATTGTTCACGCTGCGTAAACAATGGGTTCGCGGGCCTTCGCGGCGTGAGTGTAGAGCCGGATTTACCAATATATCCGCCCCTAATTTCCATCTTATTTCCGATATTACCTACATATTCTTAGTTTCTTACAGACCTTTTATATAAAAATATTTTTTTATATTCCACATAATTCATTTTAGCTAAAATTGTTCTGTTTGAAAAGAACAATATTTTGACTTATCTTTATGTGAGCTGCAGCCTGCAGAGGATGCTGCGATATTATCTTTTTTAAAACACCCACGTTTTCTGAAACTTGCTTAGTTTATTATTGAACTTATTTTGTAGCACACCTATTTCTAAATAATGGAGTAAGATAACTGTAAAAACAACTACTTATGTGTCTATTAGGAATTGCATATTTGCACCGCCAGGCTCATCATCTGGCATGGATGCATAATAATATATGATTATTTTACTAATATTGCTATAAATCTGCTGAACACTTCGAGGTTTATGTCGTGGTGTTGAGGCCAAGTGAAGTGTGTTTAGTGTAGCCGGGCGTCTTTCAAGCACCCTGATGTCAAGTGGTATACTGTCTCTAAGTGGGGATCAAGTTGGTGTGTAAATTGCACGTGTTCTTTATGTTCCGAGTCTGCTGCTACGCCGTAGCGTGTATTTCAGTATTCCGCGGTAGCGCTACGTCCGTACGTAGTCCGTAGCACTTTGTAGCAGATTCACGTTTTACATTTGAATTATTATTAGTCCACTGCGATTCTGATAACCGTTTAATTGTGTTATTCTTTATGATTCATGTTTTATAATATAATGACATAACATACGACTCAGTATAGAAAGTATCTAAAGTATAAAATTGAGTATGGAACATAGATAATAAGTCAAACTTGTGGGCATAATTAATTGTTTTGGGGAGATGTAGTCCAATTAAATAGGTAGGTACTTGTATCTAATCTAAACATAAAATATAACATTTTCTGGAGAACCAAATTAATGTGCCTTTTACATAATGACATCGGTCTTTTAGTTAAATCTTAGCCTGTGCGTAGTCACCGGACAAACATCAAAAAATTACTAAAGAAGTACTTACAAAGATAAGTACGCCTGTTCTATACAAAACGATCCAATGTAAAACTTGAAAATGGACAAGATTTTCCCAAACCATTTAACTGAATAACCTTTATATTGGAACGATTTCCGATAATAGAACCAATGGAGCGAAATTCAGTCGATTGTACAAATTAACTAGCAAAAATATATCATAGGGATGGGTTGCGGAGGCACGAGCCGGTCCATCAATCATTCCCCGATTACCCAGATGTCTCGGCTGAGCCGAAGAAATGGGACGGAGCTAATTACAATACAGTCCATTATAATCTGTGACTGTTTTGTCTAGTGATGTATTGTATCGTATAAATAATTGCGTCTGAATTGGCACGTAATAGAGTGGACGGTCTGTATTTAAATATTGCTTTTGGATAATAAATGATCTTCTTTTCTTACATGACATGCAATTATTAACCGACTTCAAAAAGGAGGAGGTTCTCATTTCGATTTTATGCTGTTTTTTTAATATTAAGTAGCTATGCTCCAAACTTTTTTGGCGTGGTCTTCTGTGGGTCATCCCGAGGGATGTATTGATAATTTAAATATTTTCCATGGATTAACTATGCATGCTATGGATTAACTAGCAGTGGTAGCCGATTGGTTAAGCACGCGTCTTGCGGGCTTAAGGTCCTGGGTTCAAACCCTGGCTCACACCTCTGGATTTTACGAAATCTATGTGTGAATCATAACTTTAATATGATTATCACTGCGCGGCATGCGACTGACGCAAACGACGTGCTTCGCGAGGCATGTGGGTGAGCAGCCTCGCGCGGCATGTGTATGTTGTAGACACGTCTATTAAAGTAGAGATAGAGAGATGGAAAAAAATTAATTGCGTTTTTGTCTTCTGTACTTATCTTTATCTAATATATCATATGGTATACTACGATATTTTTTAAAGAAAATATTCGATATAAGTTAGGTACTTATACCGAGTACTTATTAATTTTTTTCATGAAGCTTTTAAAATACAAAAATATTGATCTGTCTTTTGGTTTTACTTTATATGCCAAAACGAATGTTAAGCCGACAGCGTGTGGAAACTGAAGTATCGAGACGAGTCAGACGTTCGTGTTGGCGTAGTTACGTTTGGGGTAGGGTTCTGAACTGACTTCAAAAGGGTGATAGCCTGTTTATCGGTCTGCCTTGTCTCTTGGGTTCTTGTTATTGTTTATAGAAAATCATTTATTTAACGCAAGAATTTTAATTGAATATAACATCAAGAATAGTAATAATATTCCAGAAAGTAAGACCAATACGGATAAATTAATTGGTATGAGTTATGTTATTTATTTTTTGAGTAGGTAAATTGGAAAGTGTGAATATATGAAAAACGATTCTCCTCTCGTAAAATGTTTTAATACCTATCGATAGGCACGAGACAAATGTTTCTACTGTACACTGTCATTATGCATTATGAACTTTCTAACGAGCGTAGAGTAGAAATAAGAAAACTTTGCTGGGTTCAATATAGACCACGACTACCTATTTCTGTGCTACTAATTTGTGGTCTTGCGGATTATACGTGTTTCAAACGTAATTAGGCGATAATAGATGTCACACAAAACCTACAACTACCAACAGAAATGCGCTACATTATTTTGAAATGCATAATGCTTTGGGTACTAAGCTGTTATGAATGTATACAGCTATAATGTATGTAGATACATATCCAATCAAATCATACCTACATACCTAGGTAATAAACTATAATTGTAGCAATATCAGGCTAAGAAATTGCGTTTTCTGAGAATAGTCCGCTCAATTCCTGGCACTGATATTTTAGGGTTATTTATTTTTTATGTTATATTCAGAAATTAGGTACTTATATTATCTACCTACTTAGACACAATCGTTCAGATTTTATTTCGAGCAGTTCATCGAAACGCGTTGCTATGAATTAGGATTCCATGGGTTGAACGGAATGGGATCATTTAGCCATGGATAGGATAGGCACTTTAAAGGATTTGTTTCGTGAAATTATCTTTTTTTTTCAATTTAGATTAACAGCATTTCAATCGGGATTATTTGAGAAGCACTTGATTGAATTCTTTGAAAGATATCCCGATAATGTTCCTGAAGTATTCGTTTCCGGTAGATGTAGAGTCAGAGAAAGGGTGGTAATAATAAGTAGGTAAATACTTTATAAGTACCTATTTTTAATGTGGCTATCCATCCCTACTAAAATCTTAGTGACACTCATTAAAAGCAGAATGATTACTTAATACGTAAATAATTCGAAACAGTAAATGGCCACATAATTATGCTCTCAAAGGCTCCCGAGTGCCTCCGCTGAGTAAATAAAATTTCTCGCCTCATTTCTGTGAATCTCATAAAAGTTCTGTAGTTCCAGACGTTAATGTTTGTGAAGATAAATAGACTCGGCAACCAAATGACGCGACGACATTGTTATTCGAAAACTTAAAACAATTTCGGTAACACAATCTGAAGCATCTATTTTATTCGGAAGAGTGCTTGTCAAATACCTGTCATGTGTAATAAATGTCCCTCGCTCGTTTACATTTTCAATAAATGAACCGGGACCTTCGAAAATCTCATTTGGCCCTTTGTAAACGTGACGGGTATGTAAAAGTAGCTTTTACCTTACACTCTCTTTGGGCTAACTAGGTGTTAGGTATACAGGCTGTTAATAAATGATCGCACTTGTTATTGAACATATAATTTCATATGCCTATGTTAGGGGACATTTATTGATTTCAATTGTTAGATAAAATAATTTATTGGTTATGCCATGTTCTATTTATGTACCTGGTAGGTTTGGCGACGATAAAGCAATCTTATTACGTATAGATAGATCATTCAGACACCACCGAATGGTTATCTGAAATTAACAAGCTTTTTTGTTTTCTCAGAAATGTTTCATTACAATCTTAATTATTATCTGTATTCTGTATTTAATTGTCTACATACGAGGAGAACTAGTCATGAAAATATTATTTTGGGTAATTAATGGCAATGTAATGTTTCTTTCTCTATGTATTGTCTTGCCAAAGACATTACCAAGAAAGGGGGAAATGTGACTGTCCAAAATAGTATGTCCTACTAAACGGAGTCCATCGACACGGTACCACTCAGTCGTTCGCGGAAATAATGTTGAAATGTTGAAAATAATGTCAATAATAGGTACGCATCAAAAAGCCTTAAGGTGATTGTCGAATTGCAAATGCGATAACAGATGTGTGAATTTCGCTGCATGTAGTGGTGCGCAGACCACAATTATGGTAATTGCAATGTTATGAAGTACCATATCTTATAAAATAATATATCAATGCGTCTTGCGGTAATTATACCTAAGTACATAGGTACAGGGAGTAATGTACCTAAGTAACGTTACGTTGCGAACTCGTGAATATCCTAAGTCAGTGCCATAATGAAGTTTGGATGTTAATTACACACAAAGCGTATTTCTACTGGAAATCATTATCTTCTACTTACCGCTATCCCGGCCATAAACCGAAAGCCAGGGTTTGCTTTGTATAGGGATTTGATCGCGGGACCGTACGCCCATTGTAAGTAAATCTACGTAAGAAGTGGTATTTTACATAAAATGATTTGAGTTGAATAACATTTTACAAGCTTGCTACCCAGTGTATTGGATTGGACTAACCCCCTTGCATTAAGGGGAGGCCCGTGTCCAGCAATAGTTAAGTCGGGTCGGTAGAGCTAATTAATTACTACAATTTATAATATCTACTTACTTTATAATAGAAAAATAAACAATGATTAAGGGGAAGCGTACCTACTTTGAAACGGGAAAAGTACCTAACAACTAAAAACTTCAGAGTGTTTCAAACGGAGAAACCTTGAAGACAGACAATGAAAGTAATTCCTTCCAACGAAATGCATAGAAATTTTGTTTTCGAAACAAACCGTGATTGAAAAGGATTGCAGAAACACGGCATACAGTGTAACATTTTGCAAATTGGTTTGTGTAGTCGCAAATGTATTTTGGTGTTGCAAACAAAATTCACAGCAAAGCGGCTTAAAATATGACACAAATAAGTGGTACATCTTTGTTTTTGTTACACTTGCTTACCTACGAGCGTAGTTTTTGGGTATGCTATCGATAACGACTCTCCCCGGTTAAGTCAAAATAGGCAATCTTTTCAGCTAGAAATACCTTATATTTAATAACACATTTCTGAAGCCAATTGCCAAATATGAAAAGTACCTACTACGCTAAGTACTTACTTAAATATTTTACCGTGTATTACCTTCTATTTTTGGAATACCTAAGGCTGTTAATAAAATGTGTTTTAAGGTGCTCCCTCGCCGGGAGCATTCGCCTGTAATGTAACGTTATGGATTCGATTCTGAGCATTACGTTACAAAACTGCCTCCCTGACTGACGAGCATTCGCTTGTAATGTAACACTGATGTTACAAGTTGTATCAAAATATTACAAACATTGCGCACTGTAATGCTCGGTTCTCCTCCCTCAGTGAAGTAATGCTTGACTCTGTAACGTTAAACACTCCTGGTGAGGGTGCACCTTTAGAGATAAAAATACTTACCTTGGTAATGTATGAATGGGATAAAAATAAATCAAAACTCACTAGACCTCGGTTTAACCTTCGAAAGCGTTAGAAGAATGTAAATCAGATCGGAATACAAGGGTTTACACCCTACGTACGCCAGTCTCTAGGACGTTATTACGTTTGTAGTCTGCTGAAAGCCGATATTAGAACATTCCGTAACTTATTAAAGGTTTTATTGTTCAGACTTTTAGATAGGTTTTTTTTTTACATTCGGTTAAGACGGTTAAGTTATTGGCTTTCCTACAGTCGTAGGTAGGTACTAATGTTAATTTGGGTCAAGTCGAAAACTAAGCTGATTGCTCGCTACAGAAACAAACTAGACATAAACTGGGCTTTAATTTAATTTAGGAATTTGAATGGCGATACAATGGGAATTTTAATTAAATTAATTATCGCGATATCGCTCGTACTGGAATTCAATTTACTTATTTGAAATGTAATATTTTATAATGAATTGTTGCGAAATCAATTTATAATTAAGAAACGAATTTATGAATGTAACCAAAAAGCAGGTATATAGGTATATGTTATATTTCTATTCGATTAATTTGAATGCCTGTAGGTAGGTATATACTTCTTCCTCAATCGTTCATGTGTATTTTGTAATTCTACACATCAAAATATTAACGATATCGAGATATTCCTCATTGTCTATTGAAGTCACCGCTAAAATTAAGTATATATCAATGATTTGTAACAATACGCCCTGATTCGGCTTCCACCGTCCCGGATACAGCGTAATACAATAAAAAATAACTCAACCGTACAAATATGTACGGATGAACTATTTTACTATGGCAACCCGAGTACCTCCGTATATATAAATCAAGTAAGTTCCACACATGTGTGCAAGTTGGTATTTGCTTGGAGGCAACTTGTTCGGAGTTCATGTTAGTCTGGACGACTCTCATTTGATTCCTTGTAACTTGACATGAAAATTAATTTATTAATTGAGTACCTATTATACTTAAGTAGATTCATAATTCCACACTATCCCTGATTATCAGGTTACTTATATATACCAAATTGGTAACTAAGGTTATTTGGTATCCCATGGTATTAAAGTGCGTAGTTCTTTCCTGAGATTTTCGTACGTAAACACAAGGCCATCGTGTGTTGGGCGAGTCCAATCAATGTGAACATTTAGACTAGTTCATCCATCATTTTCCGTTTGTCCAAATGTCTGTGGAAGAAAATAGAATAGGTCAAATAAATAGTAATCTCTATAGGCCTCTCCTGCCTATAGGAAAATGAATACTCCTCGTAATTGGTATTACTTATATCATTGGGCTAATGATTATTAGTTACTAAGTTCAAACACAGAATGCAATTGTTGAACTAGCAAATCCTGTATTAGAAAATAAATTGTTAAAGTTAAAAGTTCCCAGAGTAAAGAAATTTATTATATCTATTTAGGAACATTATTAAGAAAGTTAGCTTATTAAATTTATTATTATCGGTGTGGCAGCGAGTAAAGTCTACCCTTACAGCACCGTGACGAAATATTGGACATACAGTAGTATAATTCTGCATTAGCGCCGCCGCTACGGAACGGGGTATCTTGAACAAACTTACGCGCAGGTAGGTAGTCGTTTGTTTCAATTAATATAATTTGCTAGCTCTTACCTCACAATATTCCTCTACAACGCAAAGCGGAAGACTAAGTTTATTTGTCCATAGTTTCTAGCATTATAAAGCTACACGACAGTATAAGCTTATAGGTTTGTAGGGAGATGCGACCATCGACTGTGATTTATGACGATCAGGTACTTTCTGATACACTGAAATTGCAAAGGGTTGTTTTCAATTTAGTGGTGTAACGCAAACACATGATAAAACAAGACACCACAATGTGGTGGTGTATGGCCACTCAAGCCTCTGACTGCCTCTGACTACCCCTGAATGAGGATAAAAGTCGTGGCGTACCTATAATGTTATGTTATGTTAAAACAAGACAGTCGACAGCATATGTATTTATCCGTTAGTTTACTAATTTCACCTCTTCCACCACTTCCTTAGGTAATAACTATGGATGTAGCTCGCCTAGCAATTGTAGATACGGAAAGGATCCCAAACTGGGTTGGCAGATCACTCATAACTAGAGCAAGCTAGCAGAACGGGCCTTGTCCAATCAACTACTACGACTAATTTATTCCAATTTGTAAGCCCCGCTACGAAATATTGACTACGCCTCGTAGCCGGCGTAGCGCTACCGGTACGGCCTACGCCAGAATATAAATGGAAAAACAAAGAGGTTATCGTAAGATAGCACTAACGTAATTACAAAAACACTTCTTCCGCAATGTTGATGAATCATCACCATTGTGTAATCATGAATGATGATCATCTAACTAATGAATTTGGTTTTTGTAATAGGCATTTCTTTTGTACGGGGCGCCTCTAGTCAGTGCGCCTTATTTTCAAAGTAACTTCTTCTCACAGCCTGTATCCACCCACTGCTGGGTATAGGGTGCTCTTTTACGTCATTTGTTCCGGTCCCTGTGCGGTTCGCCTAATATCATCGGCTGATGGTGTGCTACTCTACTTTTTTTTTGCTAATGGCCTCTGCTTCTCTACCTACGTCTCCTTCTAGGCCGCCAATCTGGAAGTGCCTTAGCCCATCCGCCCATCTCCTCTTTAGTTTTGCGATCCGCATACCGAAGTCTACAACTTCTACCATGTTCAATGTACACCTACTGAAATAAAACCTATTATTGAAGTTAATAATACAGCTCGGTTCTTTCTATGTAGCAAACTTCTCGACTACTGGTACAAAGGAGATGGGCATTCCTGGGACAAATTTGTAATGAACTTAAAAAACTGCTAAATTTTTCGATTTCAAAATATAAAAATATCGCCCCAATTCATGTGCTAGAAAATGAGATAGCTAAAAAATAAGTAATGTTCCCAAATGAACTGAATATCGATTAAAACTATTCGTAAGTAATCGATCAAGGTGAATGAGTTTATGAAATAAAACATATGTATAAAAACGTTAGAACCAGGCGATTACTTTAAGTAGTACTTAAAAGTACTTAAAACATTAGAACTATCATACTATAATAATAGTTCCAAATAATAAACATTTACATTGACGGGCTCGTTAGCGTGGTTGGCGCGGAGGCGCCTTTCACGCTGCAGGTCGTAGGTTCGATTCCTACCCGGGACATGCATTTGTGTGCATGAACATGTCTGATGTCCCGAGTCGGGGTGTATATGTATATTAAGTATGTATTTACAAATAAAAAAGTAGTATATGTAGTAATATCAGTTATCTGGTTTCCATAGTACAAGCTCTGCTTAGTTTGGGATCAGGTAGCCGTGTGTAAAAAATGTCCCAGGATATTATTATTATTACATAATAAAGATAAATCTTAAAATCGACTAACGATTACACACTGCTCGTTACGTATCGTTCGATAGGCTCCAAAGGGCCCAGGGCACCCAGGGCAGTAAAACAATCTAAAAAAAACGTATCGTTTGTTATTGCTTACGCATTTCGAGTGTTTTTCCCATTTTATTGATATTTCCTCGACTTATCTTGCCCATTTTGTGAAGGAGGTGTGTTTGTAACATAAAACGGACCTTTCGCACATCAAAAATAAAAAATCAGCAGTTTACAAAAGTTTTTATATAACCTCACTTTTACTTAAGTTAAAATGAAACTTATAACTCAGCTCGAATCCGTAGAATTTTCAGTGATAGTTTAATAATTATATTAGCTAACAATTGACACCACTTTCATCCTTTTACAATCTTGGCCCAAGATGAAACCGTGCCGGTCTCCTTTAAATAAATGATCGCTTTATCTGGCTTTTTACCCGACTACGGCGGAGGGTTATGATTTTGACCGGTATGTATGTATGTATGTATGTATGTATGTATGTATGTATGTATGTATGTGCATCTGTTCCCACCTAACTTCCAAACTACTTGTCGTAATTTGACAAATGAGGTATCGTTAGAAGCGGCTTAATGGCGCGCTGGTTATAGGCTATGTGACGTCACATAAAATTGCATATGGCGCCCACTAGAGGACATAATGTCACGTAATAAAAAAAAAACATTTTTTAATAAAACCGTGTGGGGTATCAAATGAAAGAGCTTGATGAGCACATTTCAAAAATATATATATTGTTACCTATAACTCCAAAATAATTAAATAAAAAGTAAGTTTAAAAACTAAAACCCGACTACTGAAAAATCGCGCTCTAAAAAGTATGAAACAAGAAAATATTCTCATCTAGAGGATAGCCGTGGTCCGTGTTCATATGCCATTTGGCCCTAAAGGACCTACACGGACCACGGCTATCCTCTAGATGAGAATATTTTCTTGTTTCATACTTTTTAGAGCGCGATTTTTCAGTAGTCGGGTTTTAGTTTTTTTGTATCCTACTTAGAACGAGCATAATATTCTACGTAGCATAAATTATACATTTGTAAGTACCTCCTTACATAAATACAGGCTACGTAGACGTACTTAGGCAAGTATTTCAAATAACCTAAAACTTTGTCAGTCTATATAAGTCAGACTTAAGAATACCTAATAACCAAGTTATAACTAAGTAGGTATAACATCGGAGGTAGGTATCACGTTGAAATGTTTACGTCGCAATTTGTTACCCCTTATTTGCTAATTCTGCCGAAAATGTATCACCATTTATGTTACAAGTAGCGAACAAACTTGAGATGAAATTGTAGCGACGTTATGTATTTCACCCGCTCGTGCTTCACACAGCACTGCCTCAGGGAGCTATAAAAGAAAACAATTGAAAACAATTTTCTCCTCGAAAAGCTTTTTCATACCGACGAGGAACACATTTTTGTACGAAATTCGCATAATATCCAGTCTCGCCGACATGTGGCTCCTCGTAAAATAAAACTTGTTGGACGCAAGTTACTCTGTGAGTTCCGAGTCGTGGGTCGCGCACGTCTCAATTCAGCGTGGTCACGCGGGTAGTGTCTTCTGAACTCCAAAAAGAATATAACCACTACGTTAGAATAGATATTTCCCATATATGAATTCTATGATTCGCAAAGTACGTACCACTGTCAATATGGCGGCGGATATAATAAAAATATGCACAAGGAAACTTACGAATAACTTTATACAAGTTAGTAAGTCAACTGCAGATCTTTAAAGTGTTAAACCAGGATTAAACCTGGTGCCCCAATTATAAAATGAACTTGTCCATGGACCAGTGAGTCTATGTAAATGAGTGCCTGAACTGAATACTTACCACGGGCTCTCCAGAATTGTCAGACCAATGTTAATTTATTGCTTGTAAGTATTTGTACAATTAAATTATTGCGCAATAAATACTGAAAATGGTGAGCCCCGGGAACGTGAATGCGATAGGTAGGTAATAATATAATAATGTAATTCGATTGCAACCCTGAAGTACCTAGATAATAGATTTGCAGGTCGATCATATTTAAATTAACAGTCAGAGGTAGGTAGGTAGTTAAGTAGGTACTAAGTACTTGTGCGGGAGCTTAAAACAAACTTAATTGTCCATTTTGCCGCAATCCGTCTATTAAAAGGCCGTTTTGAATGTACTCATTTCCAAAATACTTATCTAATCCTTCTTCACTTTGCATAAAATTATTTCAATCTGGATTATTTGTCAAGCACTTGATTAAATCCCTTCAAAGATACCCGAATAACTAATTATAACGTTAGATAGTCGTTTCCAGGAGAGCGAGTTGATAGTTGATTATAGTTCTATACAAATATATAAGTTTTAATAACGTCGATTTAATACCGCTACAATCATTAACGGAATGAATTTATTATTCAACATTTCTCGCGGACGTCGGTTTTAAAATTTAAATTGTTGAACATTAAAGAGTTTCCGATTTGAGGCAACAAAGCGCTTTTAACTTTGGCAAACTGACGCTTCGCGATCGGCAGACAGCGTCAGCGTAATTATGCGACAGTGATTGAACAAAGCGTGTCAAGTTGTCAACAGATCGATACAACTTGCTCAACTCGCTCGCCTCCCGCTAAACAGAGCCGGGGAAACTTATGTGCTAAATAAGATAATTATGCTCTCAAAACTTCTCCAGACGTGGCTAAATAAAAATAGCGCGCCAGTTCCGTGAATTTCACAAAACTTTTGTAATTCACACAATTATTTGTTCGTGGGGATAAATAGAGTCGGCACTGTTCGTTATTTGTTTCGATGAGACGATGTTGGACACTAGACAATATCAGAGCTCTATGTAGAGCTTGCTTTATTAACTGAATTATATAACTTTATCAACTATATATTAACTGGAATTACATAATACTTAGCTGTTAAGTTTCCGTCAGCTATAAGGGTCACCACAGACTTGCTACTTTTAGCATCGGCGATCGCCGATTTTGTGACTGCATCGATGCTGCATCGCGTTATGGCGACTCTCTGCGTTCGATAGCAGTATCAAAGTCGCGCGATTTTGCGACTGCATTGATGCAGCATCGCGATTTGGCGACTTCCTGCGATCGGACGCAGCGACTGCTCCGATGCTGATCCGGTAGCCTGTAGTCAACATGAAAAATCGCTGCGACCGGCACTCGCAAGTGTGCGGGGTGTAGCGTTCAGTCGCTGCATCGAGCTTCCGAAAAGCGACTCAGTCGCTGCGTTCGGCGTTTTTAAGTGTGCGGGGTGTAGCGTTCCGTCGCTGCATCGAGCTTCTGAAAAGCGACTCAGTCGCTGCGTTCGGCGTTTTTAAGTGTGCGGGGTGTAGCGTTCAGTCGCTGCATCGAGCTTCTGAAAAGCAACTAAGTCGCCGATCGCCGATGCTAAAAGTAGCAAGTCTGCGGTAGCCCTAACGCCATGTCGAATTGTCGCATAAAACGTTGTTAGAAGTATCTCGAGGAACGTACTAAATGTTGGATAGGTAGACTAGACATAGCAATAGTTGAATTTTACTTAATAAACAGGGCTGTTCCAATGTCTACGAATATACAGGTGTCCCATTAATCGTGGATAATATATAGATAATAAACCTCTTATAGATCACCTTAAGACCTAACACAATCAATCAATCAAAAAAAAAATTCATAGTACTTTTTTTTCAGGACAGGGTGTTGAAATTACATGTCAGTAGTAAAAACTTTAAAATTAAGCTATTCATTTTTTTTTCTTAATATTCTCGTGGAATTAGTAGCAATAATTTTACGTATATCGATAACATGGTTATTTTTGAGGCACATGCACAGAAAAAATCGTAATTTATTTTAGTTTTCGAGAAATTATGGGAAATTTTTGTCTTTAGGTCAGATATTTCATAAAAATCTGAAAAATTGGAATAACTTCAAAATGGATCGTAGCTCTACCTTGAACTTAGGATATGTGTTCGGTCTTAAGGTGATCTATAAGCGATTTCAGGATTATCCACGATTAATACCCTGGACATCCTGTATATAGTTGATCAGGTATCTATCTATTGCTTTGCTCTACTTTTAACATCTAAGTACACTTAACGTGTTTTGAATTGGCGATATCACTAATGACCCGATGTTAGTAAAACCTCGCTTAAAGCTTCGCTTAATTCCCATGCTCAGATTATCATAAAATAACCAATTATGTAAAACAAATATTGCGAATTGGTATATTTGTAAAAAAAAATGGCAAATGTAATTTGTGAAGATTTACTAGGAAAATATAATTTTCAGTGAACTTATCAATATGATAAAGAATTCTGGTCGCGCGAGCACGGAGACACAAGGAAACGGGTGTAAGAAAATTTTAGGAAGGGCTGTGAATCGGGAAAACGGAACACAAAGAAAGGAACTCACCTGCTCCTGGCCTGCGTCTCCTCGTACTCAGCAGCCTGTCCGATTAGCACCGTTTCTTCTCAATCCTTCGATGGTGGAGAATAGCACTAGAGGATCCTCTGCTCCGCACTCACACGCGAACATTCAGTTTTACTAGGGCTCAATGCCCGTGCCAGCGTGGCACATTAGGTATTTTATTTTAATTATGGATTTATTGCGGCGCGGGGAATTAAGTAATTATGTTTTGCGGTTTATATCGCGGTATTTAGCACGCAATGTGCATTTAATTAGCGGTTAATTAAGGGCCAGCGGGAGCTCGCTGGTGATCCGCGGTTGACGTAATTGCGACTGGTGGATGCTTTCTTCGTCTTCTTCTTGGGCGTCCCGCGCGCGGCAAGCGGCGCTGACGTCGCGCGCCATCGAGACAGCCAATCAAGAGCGAGGTGATTAAGGATGGGAATTAGGATAGGTAATCGATTATAAAATTGATTATTTGGCGTAACCATTTCCCCCCGCCCTTAAAGGGTCACCTTTAAAAAGACATCCATAATAAGAGTTTAACTAAAGAGAGCGCTAACAGCGCGAAAGTGTAGACTTAGCGATAGCGTAGCGGTAAACTATAAGTAGATGCAAATTATTTTACAATACGAACTAAATTAAGAGAAAAGTATAACTAAATTGCGATGCGGAAGTGAATTTACTGTCTTGGGAGAGGACACAGACGAACGACAGGGCGAAGGTAAGTCCCCTTTGCGGTTTTTACAGTCGCTACGCGAACTATGTCGTCCTTTGAAGGATGAACAGTCTCTACAATCGCTAGAGGCCAGGCTAGAGGCGGTGCACTATCGTTCATTACGATTACAACCGTCCCCGGTGTGATAGGTGCGGAAGGAGTATTCCATTTCTGCCTAACCTGCAAACCGTGTAGATATTCCACCCTCCAACGATCCCAAAACGACTGGACTAATTTATCCAGTAGCGCGTGCCTATGAAGCAAGCTGACAGGGTCAGAATTGACATCAGGCGCGGGTAGAGATAATAAAGGCGCGGTATGTAAAAAGTGACTCGGAGTTAGAGCAGAGGGCTCCGCGGGATTAGAACTCAGTACTGTCAGCGGACGCGAGTTAAGCAGACATACGATCTGCGTGAGAGCAGTACAAAGTTCTTCATACGAGAGAAGCTGCGATCCGATAACCCGGAAAGGATGCGTTTTAACTAACACTCTAAAGTGAAGAGAATTGACGACTTGGCGAGCGCGACTATCAAGTAAGTCTGCCATCAGCGGGTAAGTATGATGCGGTCTATTGCGAAAACAAATATTGCGTATGGGGACTCTTTGTCTCACTATGCGGCGTGCGGACAGGATCCAGAACGTCTGTCGTAACAATGACGAGAGCGGTTCTAGCCCAGCGGGTAAATATATAGCGGGATAATAATATTTAATAATCATGTTTATTACATGGTCATTTCGCGGTAAAATAACTGGATGCTTATGAGCATAGTCCAGCGCGGAATTTAAAACAAGGTTTAATGACTGTCCGGTGCTAGACGTACTGCTAGCATCCAAGACAACACGCAAGCGGGTTGACGTCCAGTCCTTGCGCACGACACCGTGATGCGGTATAATATAAATTGGAGCGGAGTCACAGATATCGTACGAAGGTGCGGGTGAAATATAACCTTTTGATAGGTATTCTTTAAGGACGTCATCGTATGCTGATCTTAAAGTGGGTGACGCTTCTAGCTTCCTCTCAAGACATATGAAACGTCTGCGGGCGGTATTATAGGAATTTCCGAGAGAATAAACGTCATCCTTAAACGGTAGTGCGGCAGTGTACCTACCACTAACGGGATCGCGGGTCGTAATTGACTCATAAAAATTATCACATTCAACATCGGTGGGATGCTGAACGGGCGTAGCGGAGGGAAGCTCTTCGAGCTCACAGAATCGCTTGACTTCAAAAGTGTCAAGGGGGGTAGGCTCTTGGACTACACAGCACGTCAAGGCCACATGCGTCTGAAGTGTGGGCATCGCGGGTACTGAACCCATAACTACGTACCCCAACACTGTGCGTAAAGTGACGGGTGCCGACGGGTCACGCGGATTGTGATCCACGTCTGGCAATAATAAATACGGAAAGAGGGAAGCACCTATCAAAACGTCTACTTCGTTAGGCACTCCTAACACCTCATCTGCCAGCGGTAAGCCCGATAAAGTTGTTAAGACAGACGTGTCTACCATCGCGGTGGGCAATAGATCGGTAATTTGATCGACAACTAGCGGCGAAATATTAAAAGTAATGTTGTCGTCAAAACGCGAATAAAATTTAAAATCAATGGAATAGGTATTAATTATTTTCTGCTCTCCACCGAATCCCTTAACAAGAGTACGTCCGGTGTTAAGAAGCTGAAGACCCAATCGATCGCAGCATCTCTTCGTAATGAAGTGGCTTTGTGACGCGGAATCTAATAAGACACGAATAGTACGTCGCCGGCCAGTACTATCGAACGCGACGACTTGAGCGGTTGACAATAAAACTGTTGACATATTATTAGCGCGCGGAAACTTATTATGCGGTGACTGCATAGATGTATATGTAGCGGTAGCGCACAGAGTAACGTCCGACCGCGGCGGCGGACCAGCGCGGGGCGGGCGCTCACTCGCAGCGTCGTCCGCGCGCGGAGTCGCAGCGACAGCGGCGGGTTGCGGCGATGGCTCAGTGGTTGCAACTGCGCGCTCGAAGTGTAAGAATGTGTGGTGTTTGAGTTTGCATTTGCGGCAGTTAAGGTTGGACCTACACAGTGACACTTTATGACTCAAACTAAGGCAGTTTACACACGCATTCTTATCCTTCACGCATTTAAAGCGTTCTTGCGGGGTCATATTTTCAAAATCAGGACACTTGAATAAGTGCTGATGCGTTATATTAGAGCAAAGACATTTAGACTCGGATTCAGTCGACGCACCGACATAATAAGTATGATATTCCGGCGCCTGTGCTTGAGGTTGAGCAGCGTTTGCGTTATTAGTAGTACGACGAGGATTATTTGGGCGATTAATGGGCGCAGAACCCGCACTGGGCAATGCAGCACTGGGATTCATACGCTCAAGTACCTTGGAGCGTTTTTTAATAAATTCAACTAAGTCGTCGAAGGCGGGAATCGTGGTACTACTTTTGCTCAACTCGAATACGCGGATAGCATCTGAGTCTAATTTCTTAAGCGCGACATGAAGGAGAATTAAATTAGTTAGATCTTCTATTTTAAGATGTTGTAAAGCGCGCACTGCACTTACAAATGTATCGTGAAACGAATCGTAGTTTGTAACTGAAGCGGATTGCATAGGTTTAAAATCGAACATCTGATTCAAATACGCGGATGCGAGCATACGCTTATCTTCGTATTTGTCGATAAGCGTCTGCAACAACAAATTATAATTTTCAGCACAGGGCGTTATGCCTGCGCACACCGACAGCGCTTTGCCTGTCAGCTTGCCTAATAGGTAGTACAGACGTTCGCCATCGGTGAGTACTGGATTATCATGAACGGTCGATTTAAAACTAGCGTAGAACAAGGGCCACGAGCGAATGTCACCAGAGAAAGTTATCAATTCGATGGACGGCAGTGTAGACTTGCCCTTATGCGGGACGGCGACATAAGTCGTGGGTTGCGGCGGTGAATATTGTAATTTAATTCGTTTTATCCTGCTATACAAGGCCTCGAACGAAATGAGACATTGATATTCAGGTTTCGCGGTAGGATTAATTTTTAATAAGCGGGAATTATATTCATCAATTGTCTGCCTATACTCATCACGCAATGTTTCGACGTTGGAACACTCGTCGAGGAAACTTTCCCTCGCACTATCCTTCGTCTGAGCGTCTTTAGAAAGATCATATATTTTTTGAACGATTTCAAAAAGAGCTTCGCGTTTAGCGGTTAACATGAGCAAGTCAGGATCGTGAGTGTCCTCATAATCGGAACATTCACTAGCGGGAGCAGTTCCAGTTTGCTTTTTTGGCGGCATTTTAGATTCGTAATACTAACGAAAAATAATTAAGTAGGCGAGGTATCAAATTAGCGGGAAAATAAAATTATAATAATTTAATAACGTATGCAAACTGCAACTGCTTATCCCAACTGAGGAATGCAAGCGTGATGATAAAATTATATTACGCGCGAAATAAAGCGCGCGAACGAAGAGACGCGACGCGCGTGGAAGTACCTATGTTGGGAGCGCGCAGGCGCCTAGGGCTCCGGTGACGGCGCGCGCAACGGCTAACCGACGCGACGCGACGCGAAGCGCACGAAAAGGCGCGAAAAAATAGGTACTTATACAACTTTTTAGGTGAATTTTACGCGGGAATGGATATATGGATGTCTTTATTACAACTTATGAAGGCGTAACTCAATGTTACGACCGAAAATAGGCCAAAATAGGTGAATAAATTGCGAAAACTACCTAGATAGGTAGCTGCTTTCCTATACAGGATTGCTTTAAGGGCGGTTGGCGGTTGGTATAGCGAAAGAAGACCACAATGGTCATAAAATATGCGGGGATAGCGGGGATAAATATGGAAAATAGCGGTTTTATCCGGCTCGAAGGACCAAAAATGGTCGCGCGAGCACGGAGACACAAGGAAACGGGTGTAAGAAAATTTTAGGAAGGGCTGTGAATCGGGAAAACGGAACACAAAGAAAGGAACTCACCTGCTCCTGGCCTGCGTCTCCTCGTACTCAGCAGCCTGTCCGATTAGCACCGTTTCTTCTCAATCCTTCGATGGTGGAGAATAGCACTAGAGGATCCTCTGCTCCGCACTCACACGCGAACATTCAGTTTTACTAGGGCTCAATGCCCGTGCCAGCGTGGCACATTAGGTATTTTATTTTAATTATGGATTTATTGCGGCGCGGGGAATTAAGTAATTATGTTTTGCGGTTTATATCGCGGTATTTAGCACGCAATGTGCATTTAATTAGCGGTTAATTAAGGGCCAGCGGGAGCTCGCTGGTGATCCGCGGTTGACGTAATTGCGACTGGTGGATGCTTTCTTCGTCTTCTTCTTGGGCGTCCCGCGCGCGGCAAGCGGCGCTGACGTCGCGCGCCATCGAGACAGCCAATCAAGAGCGAGGTGATTAAGGATGGGAATTAGGATAGGTAATCGATTATAAAATTGATTATTTGGCGTAACCAAATTCCATTATTTCTAACTTTTATGTTGAAACTCATAAATATATTCATTATCGCGGCATGTTCGCAAAGAGAATGGAGAATGAGAAGGTGCCGCGCAGTTGATTGTAAGCTAAGCGGGGTTTGTGGAGGGCTGCCAGTTGTGGCATTCATGCCGAAGCAGTTTTCAAGTTTTGTATGGGTTTTATAAAATGCGTAGGTGCCCGCATTTAAATTTTGGTCTTCGTGTGCAAAATATTTTTAATTATTACGTATGCAAATAAAACTTATGAATATTCTGCGTTAAAAAATCGTTTAGATATCGTTATTATATACTGGGTGAAATCGAAATCGTCGGCAATATTTTAAACGGTGATTCTACACATGATTCAGAATATTTAGGGAATATTAATCAACAAATCAATTGATAAAAATTTATTACACAGGTAAGGTTTGCTTATTTGCTTACCCGAGCAATATTTTTTTATCAATAGATGTTTTATTTGTTTTCCCAAAATATTCTGAGTCATATTTTAAAATATTGTCCACGATTTCGATTTAACACAGTATAGTTAGTAGGGGTAAAATTCATACCTAAATACAGTTTTTAGGTTAATGCCAAATGTTACAAGTATTGAATTTTAGGCATACTACTCCGCCAAGTCAACTAGAGACCTGTCAAATGTGACGTCACCCGCACAACAAGGCGATGGCGGTATGCGAGCGCGGTATGCGGGCGGGGAAGCCACATTCCGTCCGAGTGCCTAGTTGGCTTGGCGCAGTAGTACTTACAAATTAAAAAGCCGGCTCTACACTCACGCCGCGAAGCCCCGCGAACGCATTGTTCACGCTGCGTAAACAATGGGTTCGCGGGCCTTCGCGGCGTGAGTGTAGAGCCGGATTTACCAATATATCCGCCCCTAATTTCCATCTAATTTCCGATATTACCTACATATTCTTAGTTTCTTACAGACCTTTTATATAAAAATATTTTTTCATATTCCACATAATTCATTTTAGCTAAAATAGTTCTGTTTGAAAAGAACAATATTTTGACTTATCTTTATGTGAGCTGCAGCCTGCAGAGGATGCTGCGATATTATCTTTTTTAAAACACCCACGTTTTCTGAAACTTGCTTAGTTTATTATTGAACTTATTTTGTAGCACACCTATTTCTAAATAATGGAGTAAGATAACTGTAAAAACAACTACTTATGTGTCTATTAGGAATTGCATATTTGCACCGCCAGGCTCATCATCTGGCATGGATGCATAATAATATATGATTATTTTACTAATATTGCTATAAATCTGCTGAACACTTCGAGGTTTATGTCGTGGTGTTGAGGCCAAGTGAAGTGTGTTTAGTGTAGCCGGGCGTCTTTCAAGCACCCTGATGTCAAGTGGTATACTGTCTCTAAGTGGGGATCAAGTTGGTGTGTAAATTGCACGTGTTCTTTATGTTCCGAGTCTGCTGCTACGCCGTAGCGTGTATTTCAGTATTCCGCGGTAGCGCTACGTCCGTACGTAGTCCGTAGCACTTTGTAGCAGATTCACGTTTTACATTTGAATTATTATTAGTCCACTGCGATTCTGATAACCGTTTAATTGTGTTATTCTTTATGATTCATGTTTTATAATATAATGACATAACATACGACTCAGTATAGAAAGTATCTAAAGTATAAAATTGAGTATGGAACATAGATAATAAGTCAAACTTGTGGGCATAATTAATTGTTTTGGGGAGATGTAGTCCAATTAAATAGGTAGGTACTTGTATCTAATCTAAACATAAAATATAACATTTTCTGGAGAACCAAATTAATGTGCCTTTTACATAATGACATCGGTCTTTTAGTTAAATCTTAGCCTGTGCGTAGTCACCGGACAAACATCAAAAAATTACTAAAGAAGTACTTACAAAGATAAGTACACCTGTTCTATACAAAACGATCCAATGTAAAACTTGAAAATGGACAAGATTTTCCCAAACCATTTAACTGAATAACCTTTATATTGGAACGATTTCCGATAATAGAACCAATGGAGCGAAATTCAGTCGATTGTACAAATTAACTAGCAAAAATATAACATAGGGATGGGTTGCGGAGGAACGAGCCGGTCCATCAATCATTCCCCGATTACCCAGATGTCTCGGCTGAGCCGAAGAAATGGGACGGAGCTAATTACAATACAGTCCATTATAATCTGTGACTGTTTTGTCTAGTGATGTATTGTATCGTATAAATAATTGCGTCTGAATTGGCACGTAATAGAGTGGACGGTCTGTATTTAAATATTGCTTTTGGATAATAAATGACCTTCTTTTCTTACATGACATGCAATTATTAACCGACTTCAAAAAGGAGGAGGTTCTCATTTCGATTTTATGTTGTTTTTTTAATATTAAGTAGCTATGCTCCAAACTTTTTTGGCGTGGTCTTCTGTGGGTCATCCCGAGGGATGTATTGATAATTTAAATATTTTCCATGGATTAACTATGCATGCTATGGATTAACTAGCAGTGGTAGCCGATTGATTAAGCACGCGTCTTGCGGGCTTAAGATCCTGGGTTCAAACCCTGGCTCACACCTCTGGATTTTACGAAATCTATGTGTGAATCATAACTTTAATATGATTATCACTTGCTTACGGTGAAGAAAAACATCGTGAGAAAACCTGCATGTCTTTAGACATGTGAAATCCACCAACCCGCACTGGGCCAGCGTGGTGGATTGTGGCCTGAATCCCCCTCGCATTGAGGGGAGGCCCGTGCCCAGCAGTGGGACGTTAAAAGGGCTAAATTATTATTATTATTATTAAATATCACCGTTCCAAGTGTATTTACAATCTGGCCAGTGATTTCCATGTTACTGAAGTATAGATAGAGAGATGGAAAAAATTAAATTGCGTTTTTGTCTTCTGTACTTATCTTTGTCTAATATATCATATGGACTACTACGATATTTTTTAAAGAAAATATTCGATAAAAGTTAGGTACTTATACCGAGTACTTTTTAAGTTTTTTCATGAAGAAGAAAATACAAAAATATTGTTCTTTTGGTTTTACTTTATATGCCAAAACGAATGTTAAGCCGACAGCGTGTGGAAACTGAAGTATCGAGACGAGTCAGACGTTCGAGTTGGCGTAGTTACGTTTGGGGTAGGGTTCTGAACTGACTTCAAAAGGGTGATAGCCTGTTTATCGGTCTGCCTTGTCTCTTGGGTTCGTGTTATTGTTTATAGAAAATCATTTATTTAACGAAGAAATTTAATTGAATATAACATCAAGAATAGTAATAATATTCCAGAAAGTAAGACCAATACGGATAAATTAATTGGTATGAGTTATGTTATATATTTTTTGAATAGGAAAATTGGAAATTGGAAGTTGTGAATATATGAAAAACGATTGTCCTCTCGTAAAATGTTTTAATACCTATCGATAGGCACGGGACAAATGTTTCTACTGTACACTGTCATAATGCATAATGAACTTTCTAACGAGCGTAGAGTAGAAATAAGAAAACTCTGCTGGGTTCAATATAGACCACGACTACCTATTTCTGTGTTACTAATTTGTGGTCTTGCGGATTATACGTGTTTCAAACGTAATTAGGCGATAATAGATGTCACACAAAACCTACAACTACCAACGGAAATGCGCTACATTATTTTGAAATGCATAATGCTTTGGGTACTAAGCTGTGGTGAATGTATACAGCTATAATGTATGTAGATACATATCCAATCAAATCATACCTATACCTAGGTAATAAAACATAATTGTAGCAATATCAGGCTAAGAAATTGCGTTTTCTGAGAATAGTCCGCTCAATTTCTGGCACTGATATTTTATGGTTATATATTTTTTATGTTATATTCAGGTATTAGGTACTTATATTATCTACCTACTTAGACACAATCGTTCAGATTTTATTTCGAGCAGTTCAGCGAAACGCGTTGCTATGAATTAGGATTCCATGGGTTGAACGGAATGGGATCATTTAGCCATGGATACGATAGGCACTTTTAAGGATTTGTTTCGTGAAATTATCTTTTTTTTTTTCAATTTAGATTAAAAGCATTTCAATCGGGATTATTTGAGAAGCACTTGATTGAATTCTTTGAAAGATATCCCGATAATGTTCCTGAAGTATTCGTTTCCGGTAGATGTAGAGTCAGAGAAAGGGTGCTAATAATAATAATAAAATACTTTCTAGGGTTCTGTACCCAAAGGGTACCAACGGGACCCTATTACGCCTACGCTGTCCGTCTGTCCGTCTGTCCGTCTATCCTTCCGTCCTTCCGTCCGTGCGGGCTGTATCTTACGAACCGTAATAGGTAGAGACTTGAAATTTTCACAGAATCTGTAATTCTATGAAAATTTCAAGTCTCTACCTATACCTTTCTGTTGCCGCTATAACAACAACAACAAATACTAAAAATATAATAAAATAAAAAAAATAAAGGTGACCCCATTCAAGTAACTTAATATTTTTGAAAAGAAACGATAGCTTGTTCATATATTATGGAATAGATTTTTCGTGATAATCGGAAACTCAGGATATTGATTTTAGAAAGTTGAGGATTTGAGAAAATTTTCGGCATTTAAAACGCGGCAAAAAATTTCACTCATTCTGCCTTCGAGGTGCGAGGCCCCTAAGAGTGCGAGGCCGTAGGCGATCGCCCAATTCGCCTACACCTTGCGCCGCCTCTGAATGTGGCTATCCATCCCTGCTAAAATCTTAGTGACACTCATTAAAAGCAGAATGATTACTTAATACGTAAATAATTCGAAACAGTAAATGGCCACATAATTATGCTCTCAAAGGCTCCCGAGTGCCTCCGCTGAGTAAATAAAATTTCTCGCCTCATTTCTGTGAATCTCATAAAAGTTCTGTAGTTCCAGACGTTAATGTTTGTGAAGATAAATAGACTCGGCAACCAAATGACGCGACGACATTGTTATTCGAAAACTTAAAACAATTTCGGTAACACAATCTGAAGCATCTATTTTATTCGGAAGAGTGCTTGTCAAATACCTGTCATGTGTAATAAATGTCCCTCGCCCGTTTACATTTTCAATAAATGAACCGGGACCTTCGAAAATCTCATTTGGCCCTTTGTAAACGTGACGGGTATGTAAAAGTAGCTTTTACCTTACACTCTCTTTGGGCTAACTAGGTGTTAGGTATACAGGCTTTTAATAAATGATCGCACTTGTTATTGAACATATAATTTCATATGCCTATGTTAGGGGACATTTATTGATTTCAATTGTTAGATAAAATAATTTATTGGTTATGCCATCTTCTATTTATGTACCTGGTAGGTTTGGCGACGATAAAGCAATCTTGTTACGTATAGATAGATCATTCAGACACCACCGAATGGTTTTCTGAAATTAACAAGCTTTTTTGTTTTCTCAGAAATGTTTCATTACAATCTTAATTATTATCTGCGGGTCTAACTGCGTCACTATGCAATATTGCTTATGAATTGCAATTCCAATTCATCAAATGAACCGTTTTGCATTTCATCTAATTTCGGTAATATGGGCACAGATGAACCGCGATTCACGAGCAATTCTGCTCCATAGACAATTTCATATCTGAATCCTTTTTTTTTAAAAATTTGTTTTACTGCCCTAGATACAAGCCCTTTAGAGCCATGGTATTCAAGGTTGCTATAGAAAAACGATAAAATCCATAAAGTTATGGTTGAATTTATTTTGATCTTATTTTATTAAGAATAATTGCTTTTGTAAAAACATTAATTAGATACGTACATAAAATACATTATAAGGTATAGTAACATCTTTAAAATTATTGAAAATCGGGAAATTTTTTTTGTTGATTCACGTTTAATGGTTTTTGTAGTTCGAAATGGCACCTATTAGGTACCTACTTGACGGTATCCGCTGCGCTATATGATTCACGATAGAGACGCAGTAGGTAGGACTTCAAGCCTCCCACTCTGACTGAGCTGGTTTTCCTGTTAAGTCCGGCCAGCCAGACGCTCCGTCTTGCCTGCGTAGTCCAGTTTGTGCAATGATGACAAAAAGGCGGAATGGACTATGCAAACCTCCCTCAGTAGGTAGATATCACTGAGAGCTCGTCACCTTTGACTATACCTTTGTGACTTAGGCCGGTCTCATACATACGGAATTCCGAATCGGAATCCCGTTTCGAAATATCGAATCGGGGGTTCCAAACGCAGTAAATTTATGTCATCCATCCATCAATGTATGGACGTATCGCGTACGGAACCACCGATTCGGAATTCCGTATGTACCTATGTGGCCGCCCTTAGGTACTTTAAAGAAAAATACTAGGTACCTACCTAGGTACCTTACGTTAACACTGGCTATATGAGAGAACGAAGCCATAAAAAAAATCCCTATCGTAACTTACGAGGGATTTTTTTATCGTTTTTCTTTTTTTGTTATGTCTTTGCTCTCTCATATAGCCAGTGTCAAGTATAGGTAGGTAACTAGGCATAAGTTTTGAAATGTGTCAAACACAGATAAGGCTCTTTTGGCTATGCCTACAAAATACCCCCCAAACCCTGTCAATAAAGTGGCGGATACATTATTGACAAATTACCTTTTACAAATCATGATTCACCACTTTTGTTCCAATTACCCCAACACTCAGAACATAATATTATTATAATTGATAATTCTATCAACCTTACACATTATAATTCAAAGAAACTAGAGTTTAGGAAATTAAAACAAAAATGACCACATCACTTTTTGGCGGGAAGAGGAAAAAAATAACACTTTTCCACAACCCGCCTTAAAGTTGTACATTGGAGTTGTTTGTACGAAAACTAGAGGAGACAAACTAGGTACATAATAGATATGGAAAGACGCACAAGTACTAGGGTTTCAGAAGCTCAGTGGCTTATCCTTCTTGACTACTTGGAAAGTCACCCGAATTTAGCCCGTACGCGGGGCTACAATAACACTGCCCAGGGTCGGGCCGAAACAGCCCGGCTCTGGCAAGAGCTTGCAAACCTGCTTCATGCAGACAGGTCGGGGTGTATGAAAACGCCAAAAGATTGGGCAATTGTAAGTACTTACAGAGATTATCGTATAATATAAAACATAGGTACAGTGATATTATGACATATTCTACATCATTTACATGTTTTCGTAGTCTATTAGGTATGTAGTTACCAAGTCTATAATAGATATCATACCTCTATTATTTTTTCACAGTATATCAGCAACTACAAAAGTAAGCTTAAAAAGATAGTTGCCGGCATAAACGCCGATGCTTCTGGGACAGGTGGAGGGCCTCCTCGGGCGCATACCCTGTCCGAGGTTATGATAAATAGGTATGGTACCTATTTCCTATATATAAGTTTCTCTCTGACCTATTTGTCATTAAATTGACATTGACAATTTGCAACATTGCAATTCATCTTTCTTCGTGGACCATATTACCAATTTCATATACCTGTCAAATAGATGAATTGCGATTCATAATATGAATTGCTTGGGAGTAACCATCTTACGATTTCGGTGAATCATATTATGATCATAAAGTGATTCATTTTTGTGATCGAGTTAGCCCCACTGTATTCTGTATTTAATTGTCTACATACGAGGAGAACTAGTCATGAAAATATTATTTTGGGTAATTAATGGCAAAGTAATGTATCTTACTCTATGTATTGTCTTGCCAAAGACATTACCAAGAAAGGGGGAAATGTGACTGTCCAAAATAGTATGTCCTACTAAACGGAGTCCATCGACACGGTACCACTCAGTCGTTCGCGGAAATAATGTTGAAATGTTGAAAATAATGTCAATAATAGGTACGCATCAAAAAGCCTTAAGGTGATTGTCGAATTGCAAATGCGATAACAGATGTGTGAATTTCGCTGCATGTAGTGGTGCGCAGACCACAATTATGGTAATTGCAATGTTATGAAGTACCATATCTTATAAAATAATATATCAATGCGTCTTGCGGTAATTATACCTAAGTACATAGGTACAGGGAGTAATGTACCTAAGTAACGTTACGTTGCGAACTCGTGAATATCCTAAGTCAGTGCCATAATGAAGTTTGGATGTTAATTACACACAAAGCGTATTTCTACTGGAAATCATTATCTTCTACTTACCGCTATCCCGGCCATAAACCGAAAGCCAGGGTTTGCTTTGTATAGGGATTTGATCGCGGGACCGTACGCCCATTGTAAGTAAATCTACGTAAGAAGTGGTATTTTACATAAAATGATTTGAGTTGAATAACATTTTACAAGCTTGCTACCCAGTGTATTGGATTGGACTAACCCCCTTGCATTAAGGGGAGGCCCGTGTCCAGCAATAGTTAAGTCGGGTCGGTAGAGCTAATTAATTACTACAATTTATAATATCTACTTACTTTATAATAGAAAAATAAACAATGATTAAGGGGAAGCGTACCTACTTTGAAACGGGAAAAGTACCTAACAACTAAAAACTTCAGAGTGTTTCAAACGGAGAAACCTTGAAGACAGACAATGAAAGTAATTCCTTCCAACGAAATGCATAGAAATTTTGTTTTCGAAACAAACCGTGATTGAAAAGGATTGCAGAAACACGGCATACAGTGTAACATTTTGCAAATTGGTTTGTGTAGTCGCAAATGTATTTTGGTGTTGCAAACAAAATTCACAGCAAAGCGGCTTAAAATATGACACAAATAAGTGGTACATCTTTGTTTTTGTTACACTTGCTTACCTACGAGCGTAGTTTTTGGGTATGCTATCGATAACGACTCTCCCCGGTTAAGTCAAAATAGGCAATCTTTTCAGCTAGAAATACCTTATATTTAATAACACATTTCTGAAGCCAATTGCCAAATATGAAAAGTACCTACTACGCTAAGTACTTACTTAAATATTTTACCGTGTATTACCTTCTATTTTTGGAATACCTAAGGCTGTTAATAAAATGTGTTTTAAGGTGCTCCCTCGCCGGGAGCATTCGCCTGTAATGTAACGTTATGGATTCGATTCTGAGCATTACGTTACAAAACTGCCTCCCTGACTGACGAGCATTCGCTTGTAATGTAACACTGATGTTACAAGTTGTATCAAAATATTACAAACATTGCGCACTGTAATGCTCGGTTCTCCTCCCTCAGTGAAGTAATGCTTGACTCTGTAACGTTAAACACTCCTGGTGAGGGTGCACCTTTAGAGATAAAAATACTTACCTTGGTAATGTATGAATGGGATAAAAATAAATCAAAACTCACTAGACCTCGGTTTAACCTTCGAAAGCGTTAGAAGAATGTAAATCAGATCGGAATACAAGGGTTTACACCCTACGTACGCCAGTCTCTAGGACGTTATTACGTTTGTAGTCTGCTGAAAGCCGATATTAGAACATTCCGTAACTTATTAAAGGTTTTATTGTTCAGACTTTTAGATAGGTTTTTTTTTTACATTCGGTTAAGACGGTTAAGTTATTGGCTTTCCTACAGTCGTAGGTAGGTACTAATGTTAATTTGGGTCAAGTCGAAAACTAAGCTGATTGCTCGCTACAGAAACAAACTAGACATAAACTGGGCTTTAATTTAATTTAGGAATTTGAATGGCGATACAATGGGAATTTTAATTAAATTAATTATCGCGATATCGCTCGTACTGGAATTCAATTTACTTATTTGAAATGTAATATTTTATAATGAATTGTTGCGAAATCAATTTATAATTAAGAAACGAATTTATGAATGTAACCAAAAAGCAGGTATATAGGTATATGTTATATTTCTATTCGATTAATTTGAATGCCTGTAGGTAGGTATATACTTCTTCCTCAATCGTTCATGTGTATTTTGTAATTCTACACATCAAAATATTAACGATATCGAGATATTCCTCATTGTCTATTGAAGTCACCGCTAAAATTAAGTATATATCAATGATTTGTAACAATACGCCCTGATTCGGCTTCCACCGTCCCGGATACAGCGTAATACAATAAAAAATAACTCAACCGTACAAATATGTACGGATGAACTATTTTACTATGGCAACCCGAGTACCTCCGTATATATAAATCAAGTAAGTTCCACACATGTGTGCAAGTTGGTATTTGCTTGGAGGCAACTTGTTCGGAGTTCATGTTAGTCTGGACGACTCTCATTTGATTCCTTGTAACTTGACATGAAAATTAATTTATTAATTGAGTACCTATTATACTTAAGTAGATTCATAATTCCACACTATCCCTGATTATCAGGTTACTTATATATACCAAATTGGTAACTAAGGTTATTTGGTATCCCATGGTATTAAAGTGCGTAGTTCTTTCCTGAGATTTTCGTACGTAAACACAAGGCCATCGTGTGTTGGGCGAGTCCAATCAATGTGAACATTTAGACTAGTTCATCAATCATTTTCCTTTTGTCCAAATGTCTGTGGAAGAAAATAGAATAGGTCAAATAAATAGTAATCTCTATAGGCCTCTCCTGCCTATAGGAAAATGAATACTCCTCGTAATTGGTATTACTTATATCATTGGGCTAATGATTATTAGTTACTAAGTTCAAACACAGAATGCAATTGTTGAACTAGCAAATCCTGTATTAGAAAATAAATTGTTAAAGTTAAAAGTTCCCAGAGTAAAGAAATTTATTATATCTATTTAGGAACATTATTAAGAAAGTTAGCTTATTAAATTTATTATTATCGGTGTGGCAGCGAGTAAAGTCTACCCTTACAGCACCGTGACGAAATATTGGACATACAGTAGTATAATTCTGCATTAGCGCCGCCGCTACGGAACGGGGTATCTTGAACAAACTTACGCGCAGGTAGGTAGTCGTTTGTTTCAATTAATATAATTTGCTAGCTCTTACCTCACAATATTCCTCTACAACGCAAAGCGGAAGACTAAGTTTATTTGTCCATAGTTTCTAGCATTATAAAGCTACACGACAGTATAAGCTTATAGGTTTGTAGGGAGATGCGACCATCGACTGTGATTTATGACGATCAGGTACTTTCTGATACACTGAAATTGCAAAGGGTTGTTTTCAATTTAGTGGTGTAACGCAAACACATGATAAAACAAGACACCACAATGTGGTGGTGTATGGCCACTCAAGCCTCTGACTGCCTCTGACTACCCCTGAATGAGGATAAAAGTCGTGGCGTACCTATAATGTTATGTTATGTTAAAACAAGACAGTCGACAGCATATGTATTTATCCGTTAGTTTACTAATTTCACCTCTTCCACCACTTCCTTAGGTAATAACTATGGATGTAGCTCGCCTAGCAATTGTAGATACGGAAAGGATCCCAAACTGGGTTGGCAGATCACTCATAACTAGAGCAAGCTAGCAGAACGGGCCTTGTCCAATCAACTACTACGACTAATTTATTCCAATTTGTAAGCCCCGCTACGAAATATTGACTACGCCTCGTAGCCGGCGTAGCGCTACCGGTACGGCCTACGCCAGAATATAAATGGAAAAACAAAGAGGTTATCGTAAGATAGCACTAACGTAATTACAAAAACACTTCTTCCGCAATGTTGATGAATCATCACCATTGTGTAATCATGAATGATGATCATCTAACTAATGAATTTGGTTTTTGTAATAGGCATTTCTTTTGTACGGGGCGCCTCTAGTCAGTGCGCCTTATTTTCAAAGTAACTTCTTCTCACAGCCTGTATCCACCCACTGCTGGGTATAGGGTGCTCTTTTACGTCATTTGTTCCGGTCCCTGTGCGGTTCGCCTAATATCATCGGCTGATGGTGTGCTACTCTACTTTTTTTTTGCTAATGGCCTCTGCTTCTCTACCTACGTCTCCTTCTAGGCCGCCAATCTGGAAGTGCCTTAGCCCATCCGCCCATCTCCTCTTTAGTTTTGCGATCCGCATACCGAAGTCTACAACTTCTACCATGTTCAATGTACACCTACTGAAATAAAACCTATTATTGAAGTTAATAATACAGCTCGGTTCTTTCTATGTAGCAAACTTCTCGACTACTGGTACAAAGGAGATGGGCATTCCTGGGACAAATTTGTAATGAACTTAAAAAACTGCTAAATTTTTCGATTTCAAAATATAAAAATATCGCCCCAATTCATGTGCTAGAAAATGAGATAGCTAAAAAATAAGTAATGTTCCCAAATGAACTGAATATCGATTAAAACTATTCGTAAGTAATCGATCAAGGTGAATGAGTTTATGAAATAAAACATATGTATAAAAACGTTAGAACCAGGCGATTACTTCAAGTAGTACTTAAAAGTACTTAAAACATTAGAACTATCATACTATAATAATAGTTCCAAATAATAAACATTTACATTGACGGGCTCGTTAGCGTGGTTGGCGCGGAGGCGCCTTTCACGCTGCAGGTCGTAGGTTCGATTCCTACCCGGGACATGCATTTGTGTGCATGAACATGTCTGATGTCCCGAGTCGGGGTGTATATGTATATTAAGTATGTATTTACAAATAAAAAAGTAGTATATGTAGTAATATCAGTTATCTGGTTTCCATAGTACAAGCTCTGCTTAGTTTGGGATCAGGTAGCCGTGTGTAAAAAATGTCCCAGGATATTATTATTATTACATAATAAAGATAAATCTTAAAATCGACTAACGATTACACACTGCTCGTTACGTATCGTTCGTTAGGCTCCAAAGGGCCCAGGGCACCCAGGGCAGTAAAACAAACTAAAAAAAACGTATCGTTTGTTATTGCTTACGCATTTCGAGTGCTTTTCCCATTTTATTGATATTTCCTCGACTTATCTTGCCCATTTTGTGAAGGAGGTATGTTTGTAACATAAAACGGACCTTTCGCACATCAAAAATAAAAAATCATCATTTACAAAGGTTTATATATAACCTCACTTTTACTTAAGTTAAAATGAAACTTATAACTCAGCTCGAATCCGTAGAATTTTCAGTGATAGTTTAATAATTTTATTAGCTAACAATCGACACCACTTTCATCCTTTTACAATCTTGGCCCAAGATTGTATGAAACCGTGCCGGTCTCCTTTAAATAAATGATCGCTTTATCTGGCTTTTTCATATTATGAGTTAAAAAAATACAAGTATTTTTTGCGTAAATTCGTAGCTGTGATCACTGAAGGTCGAATAGCGGCTGACATTCTATTTATCGTAAGGTTAATAATGTCACTATTGAATAATGTGAGAAAAATGTATCTTCTTTATTATATTCCCTACAACCATTGTACTGTTACGTAGTACAGAATATTGTAGGTAATAAATATATTTCGGTTACAAGCTTTCAAGGAATGATCGAACGTGTAAGCTCATGTTATGTACCATTACATGACACAGAATATACATATAGATCTGTTAAATGATATATTATATACCCCGTGTATCTTGTAGTAGTATAGTAGTATATTTTAGCAATGGTAGCCGATTGGTTAAGCACGCGTCTTGCGGGCTTAAGGTCATGGGTTCAAACCCTGGCTCACACCTCTCGATTTTTCAAAATCTATGTGTGAATCATAACTTTAATATGATTATCACTTGCTTACGGTGAACCTGCATGTCTTTAGACATGTGAAATCCACCAACCCGCATTGGGCCAGCGTGGTGGATTATGGCCTGAATCCCCCTCGCATTGAGGGGAGGCCCGTGCCCAGCAGTGGGACGTTAAAAAAGGGCTAAATTATTATTATTATTATTATCTTGTAGTAAATAGAGCCAAGAAATACTATCATGACTGGCATTCTAGAAGGCGTAGGAAGAGAGAAGATGCAAAGTTGTACAGACAAATCGACGATGACAGGTGGGCGTAGAGGTTCGATTCGTGCGTACGCCGCTTGGCTCAATTTGGTCGCTTGGCTTGGTAACCGCCGGCTATAGGTAGTCACTGGGATCGCCCCAGTCCATTGTACAGTAACCATAGTACAAGCGTTGCTTAGTTTGGGACCATACTTGGTGTGTTAGTCAAGCTATACGTATTTATTTTATACGCCGATGTCAAGTCCCAAAGGCTCAATCCTAATGTTATTGCGGCCGAGGCCATTGCCATTTACAGGGCAAACACTTTCAAGATATGGGCTGTAAATACAACCTTCATGATTGAATTGGAACCTGCACTTTTCAATCAACAAAGATTTCAATATAAATATAAGACTTATCTTGGAAAGGGTGTTAGTTCTTAAATATTAAAGAGCAGATTAAAAAAATAAAGAACCATTGTATTGGACAAAATGTATGTATAATTTGCAAGACCTTTACAATAATATTTACAAAGTCGTTAAATCATGTATGTAACTATCTATAATTCATCTCGGGTGCGTGTCACAATTTGCTTAGATAAGTACCTTAATATCGTCATTTAAGAGCTGTAGCTTAATTGGCTCTTGTATAACTTAAAATGTCATATGATTACACTTGTTAACTTAAATTGTCGATGATGTAAAGACGGCCACACACTTGTATTTTTCGATGTTCAAAAATAATGTAGATATCTATATTTTTCTACATTTTCGTTTCAAACTTAAACTTTCTTCCGGAAATAACAAAATGACCGTTTAAAAGGTGTGTGGCCTGCAAAACATACGGAAGATATTGTGTAATTATATTTGCAGAATAAGCACTTCGTCATCAATCTTAATTACTATTACAGAAAAGTTTATATGGCTTTTAAGTACTTAAAATTAAGTTACTATTTACAAAACTCTACACAATGTCACATTTTAGAACTTATAATTAAAATAAATTGCAATTTAAATCAACAATAATGTTGTCACTCGGCACTAACTGTACCGATGACCCGGTATGATAATATTGAGGGCTGTTTCACAATCCTCAGATAAAGTTTATTCGACCAAATAAAGACGTTCTGACAGTTTTTTGTTACAATAAACGTCAAATGTATTGAAAAAATAAACTCTATCTCCGGGTTGTGAAACAGGCCCTTAATAAAACAATTTTCATCCCATACTTAATCAGAAAATACCAATAACTTCAAAATTAAATTGAAAATATGCAGCAGCATCGACTTTCAACTTGAATACATAACATTTGTTCTAAAGCTATAATAAAAGATCATGTGATATGACTTGAATGTTTAATTACTGTGATGTGTATCATACAGTTAGTGGCAGGTAGGCAGCATAGAAGCACGAAATGCAAAATGAGTAGTTACACAATCGTATGTAATTAAATTTAGATTTCCTTGGAGCTTATCGAGATTGCATAATAACAATAAAATACGCTTATTTTTTTATCATAGTGTGTATAAAAACCATAAAAGACTAATAATTATAAATTTCTAAATAATTCATTACCTATCATATAAATTAAAACAATTTCATTAATTTATTAGAAATTCGAGAACGCGCAATTTAAGGTGGGGCGGTTTCGTGATTTTAATCTAATACACTTAAATACAATAATTTACAAGACAAATTAGTATGAATATTTCTTTTTAGTGCTCCTTCTTACATGGCCTCGAACTATTTTTTCAATATATAATGAATTATTACTAAAATAAAATGATATAAAAACGTCTTGTTGCGATTATGAAGCAAGTAATCTCGAGCAAGTTATTAAGTTTTTCATGACCACATTAATTTAAATAAATATGAATGTCGGAGCAAACGAAAGATTGACGATAAAAATAAAACCGATAAACTCATATAATCGATAGTTCGATACGATTGATTTATAAATAATAGATCAATTACTAGAGTAGGTACTTATCACCATACTTTATAATAATTACAAAATTCGCGTCTCTACATGTGCGTAATCTAATTATAATGGAATGAAACTCAAAACCTCGTGTTTCATTCGATTACATTATAAATAATCGTATGACGATTTAATTATAAAGCAGTGATAAATATCTGAAAGTTCATCGGTAGGTATCTAAGTAAGTATAAAAAGTAGCAAAAGTTTTCTGAGATCGATGTTCAATTTGTTTGGGATGTGAGTGTAATTTTTTTCGGTCGTTGAAATCTTTCCTAAGAAGCAAACATAATAACCACGTAGAGATATTTATACAAGTAGCTAGGTAGAGTTGTACCAACATTTTAATATGTAATGTTTGTTAAGGTGTTTTTAATGTATATTTAAATCTTCGTGGATTTTATCTCATTTTAACGTCATAAGTCATTTACTTTAAAAACACGATTTCTATAAATCTTGGGGACAATAAATATTGATTTTGATGGTCGTATTTAAAAATAATAGTTAGGTAGAAATATAAAAACATCAATCATACAATAATGTCAATATTTTGTATAACAAGGTCGTATCTATGAGAGAGGCTTATAATAGGTATTTATCCTGTAAAGGACTGACAAGTTATATAAAACTAAAGTTATGTATTGAAGCATGTAACGGCGCATATTCTTAGATTAACGGCCCAGACATTCATATAATATCGTCTTTATCTAAAAATCCATTCGATTTAAGGAATTATTCCCATAAATTCTGTTTTTTTAGGTAAAAAGTAATTCGCCACGAGAATCCCCATTAGTTTTAAAACATATTTACAAATCTTACTTATGTATATTTGAGATTCGATGCATTTCATAACCATAATGTATCATATTTGTTATGGCTTTATTAAACGATATAAAATATGAAAAGGTGTATTGGTTACAATTGCTTAAAATTATGTCGGAGGTATTCATATTGAAATTCTTTATCTAATAACCTATACTTACTTAAATACCTAACTAGCTTAACCTAATTTAATCATTATGTAGGTTTTTAGGTAATAATATTAATACCTGCGACATAAAATGAGAAGAGAAAGAAAATAAACAAAACTTTAGCAGTGAATGTTAGCACATGTTAGGTAAAAAGTATCTTAGAAGAAACAGCTGAAAGAACTTATTCACTGCGACGCGGCACAAAACGAACATAAACACCTAATATATGAATAACTAGCTATATCCGCGACTCCACCCGCATGGCCTCAGAGACTAAGAGTTTTAATTGTTATTTCAGAGGGTAACCTATCCCTGTACCAAATTTTATAGAAATCTGTTCAGTCGGTTTTGCATTATGCTCAGTTAAACACTTTCATATTTATTATATGTAGTAGGGATAATCTTCAAAATAAAATTATCAGATAGGTAGGTTTATCAATCTCGAATTCTACAATTTACATTAAATCGCTGGATTTTCAATCATATACCTAACAAGGCATTACACATTCATTAGATCCTTCATTTTATCCAACAGTGGATTTTGTTAAGTATTATGTAAAAAATATATAGAAGGCGTGCAAAAATACATCGTGTATTTACAAACCATCAATTTAATTTTGGTTTCCGCGAAAGCGCGCTCGTGAAACTTTCATAAATCTATGTTACGAGCAATAATGTTGTAACAACCCGAAACGGATATCAAACCATGTTATGGTTGTTGAAAATAATACTTACTACGTAATAAGGAGATCTACCTGATTGGGATTTATTGTGTAGCTATTATCGTAGTAGACTGCTTGAAACTAAAAGTTACCTATAGATAATAATGTATAGCAACACTTAGTCCAAAGGGCCTCCGCAGACTAGCTACTTTTAGCATCGGCGACCGGCGATTTTGTGACGTATCGATGCTGCGTCGCGTTTCTTCGAGCGCGAACGAGCGAGACGCAGCAACAAAATCGCCGATCGCCGCTGCTAAAAGTAGCTAGTCTGCGGAGGCCCAAAGTGATCATTATTTAAGTACATACTCATATATTCTAATCTAAGTATGGCAGTCTTACGTCAAATACCATAGACACTACTACTTCGTAGAAATATACCCATGGTGCTTAAGAAGACATAAATCTCATAGACATAGAATACTTTAAACAAGATCCATTTAAAGGTTCGTCCACACCAGGTAAGGACATGATGAAGCGATTTGTGGAATTTTCTATGTATTAAAACCACCGACCTAGTGAGGACGAGCCCTATATAAATCATAAGATCTGATAAAGATACAGTTGTGAATCAGCGGGTGGGTCCAAATGAGGCGAGCGTCGCGCTTGAACAATATATCGTCTACGTGGTCTAATGTCAAAATTTATTGCTGGAGCCCGCCGCTCGGCACATGCGGACGCACCTAACCTTCTAGAGATCGAACTTTCCGTTACCTTAATTACGAGTATAAGTAAAAATACTAAAATGAAAGTCAATATTTACAAGCACAAAATTTAACCAATTCTATACAAGTACTTGTACGTTTTATCAATTTCTTTTTAATATTACGCACTAACCGTGTTTAAGACGCACTGTGATGAATATGACTTACTTATATTAAACAATGTTGGACTTAATGATACCAGAAACTATCCAGTAACACGACATCAATCCACGAGAATCATATTCGTATTTTAAGTTAGTACCCATCAATTTCCCGTTAAGCACAATTTCGCGTATTTTAATTTAGAAAAAGTACGCCATGATAACATCTAACTGTTCATCAACTCGGCTTCAAAGTCACGGGGTTCAATACCAGTTAATTATGTTTCTACAAACACTGAGCGTACTATAAAATAAAATGTAATTGCAGTCGTTACAAAATAATGTTTCGGGCCTCGCGTAATCTTTCCGACATCTGTGCAGTTTATATAAAAATTCTGATCGTTACCGCAGGCCACGAGAAGCCACATAACAAGGAATTTGCGACTTCGACAAGATTATTGGGGCCGAGGATATTATCCCGAGATTTAGCTAGTTAAATTTGCATTATAATATATCCGGATCGCGTAATGCCAATACTTATATAACTTGAACACTGGCCTGCGAGGAAATTTTATTTTGCGGTCGAATATCCGTAGAATATAACTCCTCCTTCCGTAAATACGAAATTGCTACCGTCAGGCTAGATTTACACGACAAAAAATACTTAGATTTTCAATTTTTAACAGATTCAGACACACCAAATATCGTCAAAATTTATTGAGAAGTGGTTTTTGTGAATGATACCTAATTATCACTTTTGTGTCGTGTCAAACGGAGGCTCCCGATTTCTGGTGTCATAAATCCCCAAGCATTAAGCATACATTTCGTTCATCCCGCATTAAAATTGACTTAATGATCACTGTTAGGCCTACATGATTATGTACAGCACCCGCACCATTCAATTGCATTGTTTTGTGTAGCGTAGAATCATATAAGACCATCCATATCACATTTCACAACAATAATAGTTTTAATAGATTCTGGAGAACAAAGGCAAATTGTGTTGACATCATTAAAACTTAATGTGGCAATTGTTTCAATTATGTATAAGTTGTACATTATCACATAATGTAAAATGAATAAGGCGAAGTAATTTAATAGGTCAATGACATACGATTATGTGAGCACGCTCAAGCGAACGAAGAGATCAAATCCGGACGTCTGAGCTCGGTCCGAGCGAGTATGTTCGATATTTGATTAGCTGTCTTCATTGAGCGTACGGAGCGCCTGAGCGTACTCACATGCATACAATTACACATTTTAACAGATAGGTGACATTACTAGATCACTTTGTATGTTTATAGATTCTTAATAATATCAATGTAGGGCAGTGTAGCGTACATACCAAGTCTTCATTGTGGCGGAGAAGTCAGTACATTAAAAACGCGACATGCAAACGAACGGTGGTGGGTCATTGAGGTTGCCGATCGCCGCACGCGCGTCCAATTCAGTCACCAATCACTTAGCCGGCTTCAAACGACCTTTTTGTAGTCCAAATATCGCTCAATATCCCGAATACCAACAAGACTACTTGCACTTCCGTAGATTCAAATACCTAGGTGGACACTATACGTGTCGACTCTAATCAAATCGAGTCGTAGAAGCTGGCATACTGAGTTTCAATCGTTATTTAAAGTTGTGTTTAATATGGGTTTCATAAACAGACGTCCACATGATGGTTAGTGGAAACCGTCGCCCAGGAGATCTGCAACTTAAGGGAAGTAGACACGGTGCCGACCTTTTAGGGACCCGTAAAAAGGTCCTTTGAAGAACCCAATGTTGTGTAAAGGCCTTTAATAGGGAGATAATACCACAACTTACACGAGTAATATTGAGCGATATTCAGCACATCGTTCGTCCGGGTCGCGTGGAAGCCGGCGTCGGTGTTTAAAGCCGTGTTCATACGATGATCTCGCGGATGACGCGGCGCGCGCGCGAGTTGGGCGTCGAGTAGCCGGACTCGAGCGACTCGTCGTAGCTGAGCGAGAGGTGCATCGGCTTGTCGTCGGGCACCGCGTCGCCGTCGCCCGCGCCGCCGCCCGCGCCGCCCCCGCCGCGCATGCGCACGCCCTCGTACTCCGGCAGACCGCTCACCTCGTGGTACGGGGATTCTGTACAATAGACAAACACTGACAACAAGAACAGGAGAGCGAGCCCTTCCGCGGTAAAAACGCGACGGCAATTTATATATTTTTTAATCATCTGGTTAGTAGATAATAATAGAATTGTTTAAAAAATATAATGTATTACAAATGCGAGTGTTAACACGGAAAGTAAAGGCTCGGTATACCATGCGATATGAAGGCAAGTAATTAAGAAAACCTCAGATACAGAGTGCCTAAAATAACGACTGTGCTTTAAGCATTTAATCCCGGCCAATCATTCGTTTACTTAATGACAAAACAAGAAAAAAACCAATAAATCTTTTAAACTTTCTATGTTTGCATAAACATAATACCTATGCCTGTCATCATTGAAGAATGAGGAGTAACATGTCATAAAATTAAAGACGCCTAAAATCTCAATTGAAATAATTATCTACATCCGGGTCATTGATCCGGAATCGTGAACGTTTTCGCTATCACCATAACACGCACATGCCGCACGAAGCATCTTTGCCTCGCGAACGACATGCCGCGCTCGCAGCAAGGCGAGGCCTCACCCGAGCGCTGTCTTTGCCTCGCCTAGTTTGGCCTGGTCATGAGACAGAAAGATGCGCCTGGTTTGGCCTAGTCATGAGACAGAAAGATGTCAAACTGATTGCTCGTGTTTACCCTTGTTTGTCAAGAGTGTAGGTTGAGGCAACCGCGCGCGCTTCGCGAGGCATGTGGATAAGCAGCCTCGCGCGTGTTGTGTGTGTTGTGGAATGTAGACACGCCTAATGACTCACCGATCTGATCCATCCGCTTCTTGGGCTTGTGCACGGACGCGTACGGGTCGGAGCAGTACTCCTGGCGCGAGGGGTTCTGGCTGCCGCGGCTGTAGTCGGCCAGCGGCGGCTGGCTCGCGTGCGGCAGGTGCGCGTACGGCGCGTAGTCGTCGATCGTCCGGTAGCCCGAGTGCGAGATCGGGTCGTAATCGTAGTTGCTCTGCCGGTCCATCGCCTGGTGCGCCGGCATAGACGCCGCGTTGTTCGCCGCGGCCATCTTCATCTGCCACAAGGAGTCCTGCGAGTTCACGCTGCCCCCGTTGTTGCTGTTCGTGTAACTGTTCTCTATAAAGCCCATGTTCCCTGCGAAAAAGAATGCCGTTAATGGGCAACTTGCTTAATTTTATTTTTATCCATAGTTATATACGGTTAATTACAGTGAAATAATTTTTAAAATTGGCAAACATACCGACGTTTATCGTTCCAAAAAATGTGCTAACTACTTAGATATGACGTCATAACTAAGTAGTTTTAGTAAACTTTAATAGCGTATATCGTGTAGCGTATATCGTAGCGTATATTGTAAAATTGTTTCAGCGTTAGCTAAGAAATATTTCGTATTTAGGTATGAGTTAATTATAAAAATTAAACTAAATTAAATAAATCATCATGCTCAATGGGGTAAGGGCGCCGGTAGAAGGGCACGCACCATGCATAGCGTGATATCCAGATATTTGTTTGCGTTACCTTCTATGTCGACTGTGGTTAGTCCTTAGTGATTGCACAAGAGAAATATCGTTAAATAAATAAACGTAATGGAATATAAACGCTACGAACTCAAATAATATGTTGAACAGAATAATTCAACGGATATAACAAGAAGGGAGAGTTCAAAACATGATGATGTAGGTAATGATGATTAAAAAGTTTTGAAGTGTTACTCACAATCTGAGTTAGGCATGGTTTGTCCAGGGTGTGGTTGTCCGGGATGCGGTGCCACGTGGTACGCGTATCCACCTTGCGTCGCGTAAACTGTAGTTTTAGAGTCCTCCATAGACAGAGCTAAGTCCATTGAATGTTCTAATGCTTTGTTCTCCATACCCGAACTTGGGTAGTACGGCGGCGGAGCCTGATTCTGAGGTGTGACCTTCGCAGGTCTCATGGAGTCCATTTCGTAGTCTTTGGACCTGTCTTTCTTGTTAGGTCTTCGTTTGCACTGATAGAATAGCAACAGTAGTCCCAAGAATATGAGCAACACGACCGTAGTGGCGAAAGTTGCGACTATAGCGGCCATCTTGCGTGCGGATGTTTCTTTTATGAAAGAAGTACCAACTGTTGAAAAAGGAGCAATTAAGTAAATTGTAGAGCTCGCAAAAAGGCTTTTAATTAATTTGCCTTCCATTAATATTCAGTAAGTAAGCAATATCCATTGTGTTATCGATATACTTGCGAGAAAGTGAGTGAGATTACGAACGTTCGCTTTATATTCGTTAACGTAACATTCAGTGATTATGCAGTTTATAGGTGGGATGTGTACCAATAATTTAAGAGCAATGTAAAAGCGATTAGCCGGCCTCCGAGGAGGTGGACCAACGACCGATAATTAGGATATCCAAGTAGCGTTGATAACGATCATAGATCGTGCGAAATGTCGTTAATGATCCGTGGAGGTCGAAATATTAGATTATTCCAGTGGAACACGTTAATTATTGGTAAATTTATCTTACAAAATGTGTGTTAAATAAGTAGGTAAAAGGTACTTAATATGATCCGAGTTTCTATAGTATTAATGCCCTCTGTAATACTACATGTTCGATCGCTATCGGAACGAATTAGAGGACATATCATCATCGTTATTAAAATATACGTGTTTTGTATGTTTTAATAACAATGATGATAATTATGTCCTCTAACTCGTCCTCGTTCCTCTCATTCCTCCTAAGACACATTATAAAACCAATAATGTGTATAGGTAAGTTATTTCATTTCTCAAAACTACCCAGTGCTATAAAGCGAACGCTTTCAGATCACATTAGGAAAATAGATTTTATATAAATTCCGAAAAATTTGCGTTTCAAATGTATACTCAGGTAATTAGGCGTCTACAGGATCGATGTTTTAACAAAACAACATTGTCAGTACGAGTGTTGCTACTCACTCTCAGCTTCAGTGTACTCGCTGCACACATCCTGGTTGACTTGCAGGCACAGCTTGAGTCGTATCCTGGGGTTGAAGTCGTCCAGGGGCGGGTCGGTGGCGTGGCGGGCGGTGGACCGCGACGCCTTGCTCGGCATGTCCAGGGTTGCCTCTTGGACGGTCGCTGCTGCCCCTGACAGCCGCAGGGGCACTGTTTCTACCACCTGGTTTTGATAATGTCGTTAATTGTTGATCTTTACTAGGGGATCGAAAATGATCACTCGATCATACCTAGCAGCCGCCCGAGGTAAGGTATTATAGTGACACTTACGATCCGCGCGTGCCGTAAGCGCGGCTGGTATTTACTGAGTGCCAGTGAGTACCACACTAGACATAAGGAGATTTTTTTTCAGCGGTTAACTCATTGGTACCGGACCACATATAATTCATATATTTGGGCTCGCGCCAGTTACAATTAACACGCTTAAAATTATTTCTCATTGCTCGTTCTTATAGAGAAACTTTATTTTCTAAGTAATTAAAGTCCTTAATAGACACAAACTACAACGAATAACGATATAAACAGCTATTAAGGTACACATAGACATAACCAGTTACGAAAACTTTCGCCAGCAAGAATGCGTAAGGGAACTTGTTCGTAGAAATACCTAAACGCGTGCGAGAGTGCAAGCTACTGTAAGCAAAACTCGCAAGACCGTGCTTATTTGTGCTCGTGAGAAATTAGCATCAGCTGAGCTATTATGAGCCGTGTTCCATTTGCCATAGTAATGTCTCATAATATTTTTGGTACAAAATGCAATGCTGCTATGTAATCTAGTATTCCGATTGTTATTACAACTTGATTTCATTGACTTCGATTTATTGGTTGTTGACTTAGATTTCTATTACTATTCAGTGGAGCGCGTGCTTTTGGTACATTTACATTATAAGCAAACTCTAAATCCGAGCTGGTCGTTTCATAACGACGAAACGAACCGATCTCCAATCCCCAAATGGATTTGTCGATTACCCATTACATTAGACATGATGATCACATTACATTAGACTTTGTTTCGGATTATATTCCTAAATCTAGAGAATCGAATTATTTCAGCAATAATTGTGACCACTGATAATCAACCTTTAATAAGCTGCATCAACATGATTTAAAGGAGACAAACGCGCGTAAATTAATAGTTAAATAACAGTTGGAAACGGTATTATCACGATAAATACTCACTGTGATTAAAACGAAATTGGTACACAATTGGAATTGGAATTGGTAACAATATCCGCGCGAATACCGTGCAATTCGTTTAATTTGCACGTAAAATTATCAAAGCTTGATTACCGGTGGAAACACTTGATTATCACTTTCGTGGTAACGGGTTTCATAAAGCTACATAACGATTCAACAAATACGTGTCGAATAAACTCAGATTTGCCCGGCATACAACAAAGCTAGATTACATAGCACTGAATAATTCAATCTCTTATTAGCTTTGTCATCGGCTAAAACGGTAAACTCGCGCGTCGCAATTCTAACAAAACTGGAAATGCAAATGGAATATCAACTCAAACAACGAATAATAATTCTATATTTTTATGCTGAAACGCTTTTTAAATATCATGTGCAAATAAGTTGTGTAAAAATATTTATGCTACGGAAATTGATGTTGAGTTGAATTGTCAATAATTACCTGCCATCCGGGGGTTCCTCCCATGGTGGCCAGCCCCTCCACCACCCCCACGAGCGATAAGCAAGTGGGGGTGACGGTGAACGATATGCCCTGCGTGCTCGGGTCGTAGGTCACCTGTTCGGGCGGGCTGATTTTGTCCACCTTCGTCGTCACGGCGATCTCATTCGAGAAATCGCTTTGGCCTTTCGTATTGACCGCTTTCACCTGGAGACGGAAGTTCAATTAAACGGAGGCTTGCTGAGCGACGCGCGTGCGGTTCGTGAGCATTCTAAAGCGTGTCGTAAAACCATAGCGACGGCACAAAACGTAAAACAGGACATCGGTAAACTTAAATAAACTAACGGCGCGCGCCGGATGATTTACCTTGAAAACAAATGTCAGATGCTGTCGGTAGCGATCAGAATGAAAAACAAAAAAATAAGTTAATACCGTGTCGACATCAAATCGATTAATGTGATACAATGTAAATACTATCCACTAACGAGATACAAAAGTTAATCCAATTCAACAAGAAACATCAGAACGTCGGCCTCCATCGAAAGTACAATCACTATCATGTTAATCCGGCACTCGACCAAATAAAATTCTACTTTCCTCGTTCCATCTAATAACAAATTTCCCTTGTATCTGCTTGTTTACAAAAGGGATAGGCGAGACCCGTATTTGTGTTTCTCATTATACAGAAATTACTTCAAAGGTAGGACGAATATACCATTATATGCGTAGGTATGCATGTTATTACCTTGAATGAGTACGTGTTGTGCTGGTCGAGCCTGGTGACGTTGCAGGGGTTGGTGCGGCCGCAGTCGTACTCCATCCAGTCGTGCTGCGCGGTGTGGTCAGCGGCGCAGTGCTCGCTGCCGACCGCGCCAGCGCCGGCGCCGGGCCCGCGCAGCGCCACCCTCCGGTACCGCACGAAGTACTTGGTACTCGACAACCCGCCGTCGAAGCCCGCCTCCCATTTCAACGTCACGTACGATGGCCCAACTTTCTGACTCTCCAACGACCGAGGCGACTCCGGCGCCCCTTTCGGCTGCAATCTTATCTGCGGCCGGATACTCCCCAGCGAATTTTTCACTTTACAATAGTAATCGCCGTAATCTTGAGGTTTTACCGTCTTTATTTTTAATACGCTGAGATAGGAGTCGTTGTTGTCGGTCGTGGTGTTTATTTCGTAGTGCCCGTCGGAGGACATCTGCAGTGGTGCGGTGTTGGAACCGTAGAACCACTGGAATTCCGGTTTCGGGTACGCTTGCACCCTGCATAATATTTCGGCAGTTTCCATCGCGTCGTATGCTACTTTTTTGTGTTGTCGAATCGATATAGGTTCGTCTGTAATAAAAATAAACTGCTTAGTTGGATTTGGATTTCAAACCTACGTTCAAAGCTTTTCGTTCAAATAATTCTACCACGTTCCTACATTTAAATTCAAATAGAAATAAACGCAATTGAACTTGTTTCGAAATGAAAATTCCTTTCATTGCTTATCCGAAAGCTCGTAATAAGATTTCAATGTGAACGTTAAATTTTACTTACGTTCTATTCGAAGATGCATCGTAGACTCGACTTTCTTGACCTCGTTCTCGAATGTGCATGAATATATGCCTCTATCATCCGGCAATAAGTCGTTAGTGTTCGGTCTCGCCTTTCCGTTAAACTTGAGAGTGCTTTGTACATTATATGCGGATTTTCTGCTCTCAGTTATATCAGTTTTGACTTCGTATAAGTTAGTATCGGCCTTAATCTCGGCGTTGTCCTTGAACCACTTGATGCTGGGGCGCGGTTTGCCGAGTGCGCTACAAGTGACCGCGTAATCTTGCTCTCCAGACCGTTTCGTCATGTGAGTTTGTAACTTAGTTTGGAATCTTGGTGGTTGGTGAACCTCGAGAGTGACGGAGGCGAGTTCGCCGTGACCCAATTCGTTTGTGGCTTGGCAATGGTAGACGCCTTCGCTGCCGAGATGGGCGCTGGGAATGGAGTACTGATTGCCCGTCGCTAGAACAGTGGGCTTTGAGTCTGAGGATTCCATGTCCTTGAACCATCGGTATTGCGGAGCCGGCCAGCCGGGCGGCTTGGCGCTGCACGTGAGTGTCACTCCCGCCCCGTCCTGAGCGATAGGTCTGTCAGGACTTATCCGTGCGCGGCCTGGCTTGTGGCGCACTAGTACCGCGACTGACGCGCTATTAGCTCGTTCCACACGCTTTCCGTTAGTAGAAGAAATAACGTTAACTGCCTTGCAGACGTAAGTCCCTGCCATGTCAGCGTTTACTCTCGTCAGTGTAAGAGTGTTTCCGTTTTGGCGAAAATCAGGTTTGTCTTCCATCGTCCATTCTACAGAAATAGGTTCCGGATTGGCGGATACTTCGCAACGAATTTCCACATTCCCGCCTTCCTCGGCTTCGTGTGTCTTGGACTCGACCGTGACGCTGGGAGGGAAAAGTACATCTAGGTACATTTCTTTCTCTCCCGGCCGGCCGAGGCCGTTGTCGGCGCTGCAGGTGTACTTGCCGGCGTCTTGTACAGTCACGCCCTGGATGGTATGGGTGAATGAATTGGAGATATATTTGCCATTTCTGGTCCACCGCACCGTGCTGACTTTAGGCTTCGCGTCAACTTTGCACTCCATTGTAGCGACACCGTCAATTTCTACTCGTAGCGGATTTTCGGGACCGACTTCAACCCGTGGAAAATCTAAAACAATGAATACATTAATTAATTTCAACCAGCCTCCGGAACCAATGTCAATTAGTGACACCGTGACGTATCGCATGTAAATAGGCCATTCATTCTCAACTAAGGGGATTTGTTTAACGTATTTCAATCATGCTAATATATTACAAGTCAGTTCGCGCGCAACTAGTAATCCGCAAGCTCCTGCATGCTGCAATTATCTAAATGTATTTATGGATAGTCATTGAACTGTGAGGAGTATTTCCATCGGCCGATTCGTGTACATTGCTGACAGACTTCATTCGCAGCTTCTACATAGGAAACGGATGTGCCGGTCCGGTTTTCTGTGCGAGCCAGACCAATAATAAAATTGTTTACAGAATCCGTCAGAATTAAAACTTGCGCCGCAGGCCTCGTCGGTGCGTGTGCTTCATCTGCTAAGACTTTGCTTATTCAGGCCAGTTCATTATAAACACTAACCAGATGTTGATCGAAGATTCGTGTATGATATACCTAAGGATTTATTTATCCTGTCTTTATTCGAACAAGCCAATTCTCTTTCAGGTCGGATCTTATTTAGAATGTATAGATGATATAAAATGCCTCGCAGGTAGTCGGATCGACTGTAATGTTTACATAATAAGCATTACAGTGGTGAAGTATTGAAAGAAAATTCTAAGGATTACATTTCATCGAAATATTATAGGCTCTTATGGAGGCTTTGTCTGAGTATCCTCCTGAATCACGAAAAGTTGTTCTGATATGAGTTCTATTATGCTAACAACGGAGCATAAGATGGTACAGAGCGTGTATTAAGCAAACATTAGACGAGGACGCAAAATACACTGGGTTGATCACTTCAATAGGTATTGGAGCTTTCAACATGAGTTCAATAGTCAAATGATGGACTGAAGAGATGAGGCAGCCACTATAGATGATTAGACTAGCACAAGTTTTCGACATAAATCCATCTATGAGGAAGTCATGTTTGGTTAGTTACGCACGAATTGATTGATCAGCATGATTCAACGGATCAATAGTCGTGAAAACGCGATGTCTAGCTGTATCTCCATACGATTATTACTCATATTCATTTATTTCGTGTTCCACAATGTGTAATAGGTAGTGGATCCAATAGATAAATCTTAGCCTTTAATTTGGATAGAGGTTTTTAAGTTTAGAATATCTCTCCCTGATGCTAAAGATAAATAATGAGAGCCCTAGGAGACCTAACAACATATGTTAAGGTTAACATAGGTTAAGGGACATTTTAATGAGTAAGGTTTAGCGCTCATGTTGCTGGAACGCCCTTCGAACACGAGGACGGAAGGGCTGGGAGCGTCCTTTTTCAAATAAACGTGTGTGAATGCCGGCAAAAACGTATGTCATACACAATAGCACGCGTCTTCGCCGCCGTTGCGAAAGGGATTTCTATTTAGAATACCTTTGAATGTTTAGTTATGTCTGAGAATGTAAGCTTTGTAGCGGTTATGCAAAAAGTAAACGAAATGTATGTAAATAACTGGCGAACGAAAGGCAACATAACAAACATTATGTACATAGAAACGATTAAATATACACGCACATATCCATACATTACATACATAATATTAGGTAGCCGATTTCCCCGGCTTTCCTACAATTAGCTACATAGTATTTAGATAGGTACCTATAGGTACATATTCAAAAGCTGCGTAATTTATTTAAAAAATCCGGATAGCTATTTTATGGTACATGTTCCCTTGATACTATTAACAAAAATGAAATAATCCTGGCAAATGCAAGTCCAATTTTGACTGTCCACTAAAATAATAATAATAATTTAGCCCTTTTAATGTCCCACTGCTAGGCACGGGCCTCCCCTCAATGCGAGGGGGATTCAGGCCATAATCCACCACGCTGGCCCAGTGCGGGTTGGTGGATTTCACATGTCTAAGACATGCAGGTTTCCTCACGATGTTTTCCTTCACCGCAAGCAAGTGATATTCATCGTTCTTAACCGATCGGCTACCACTGGTTTTCACTAAAATATTCGTGCAAAATGTTAAAAGCTCGGTCACAGGTTGTTGAGGTATTCTTCATTCTGTCTGTATGATAGATAGGCGTAAACTGTACTTCCTATAGGTCAATGCCAACTGAATCACAAAGTTATTTTTTTGAAGAAAAGACAACCTATTTAAATAACTCATAATTAAAGTACTTCAGATATTTCCCAAAACTTTACAATAGCTATTAATAAATTATTTGAGTAAATACGCCAGCGACAGGCGTCGACCTAATTCCTTAATTTACAAATTTGCCACGGAAAACTAAAATCCAATCTCAGATAAAGATACCAAAGCAAGCATATTAATGATCATAATATCTCAAGTAAAAGCAGTCTTCACTTTTGTAATAAATACGCGCATTTAATCCAGAATTCACGGGAATGAAAGGCATATCTTGAATAGTTGTAGTTGTCCCAACTTGCATTTGGAACATTATCCGCATATCAACCCGGGGTATAAACTTCAAGTGTACGCTTTGTCCTTCTCTAGTTCTCTGGCAAAGTTTGTAAATAATACGGAAGGATTCCATTCCTGTGGCACCGCGAGCAAAGTTTAGGTCATTGAGGTTATTTGCCAAGAGCTTTTGCGTTTCTTGATAGCCCCTGGCGGCGCTCAGGGATTCCTGTGTCTGAGGCGCCTTGGCTTGCATTCGCACGCGCGAAAGGAGCGGAACGTATAAATAACATCCCGCGTTGCCTCTTTACAAACGAAATAGTTTCCTTTTTAACTCGGACTATCGTAGCTTTGCAGTTTGATGAATCTCTGATGCATGGAATAGAAGTTTTCAATATTTCGAAAGTTTTCATATTTTGTTCGCAATGGAATAATTATAGGGTTAGTAGGGTACTTCTTTTTGTCGATAGTACGAAATTTCTAAAATATCGTCTTGATATAAACTTTGTTCGAATCAGGTTGCAATCATAGCACGTAATTTGTAGATGTAGACCATATATACATATGCACTTGCAGTAAAATTAAATCATTTTCCATAATTTCAATAAACACCCAAAATTATACGAGATATTAATTATTAGTGAAAAGTAAAATATACTTATTAGCACTGATTGTTTTACAGACAATAGGAAATCTCGAGGATGTTGTAATGTAATATGGGACACATAAGCCGCCAAATAAGTGTGGTTAAGTAACTCTCGGGTAGACCGTCAGCTGGAGGGATGACCTAATTACGAGATTTCGCCTGCGTTTCGGACAACGCATTAAACCGTCCACGGAAACATGTCATAAGCTAACTTGGTTTTTACTGCACGACGGAAATGTTTTCTTAGTAATGAACTGCTAAAGTTAGACCATCTACGGTAGAATTTTAATAAGTGCCTAAACATTTTTTATAATCTTATGGAAAAGTTCCCTCCCACTATACTTTCCATCGTTCTCGTTCCTTCGCTACCTACTTTCTTCCAATCTTTCTCGAAAGCGTCTAGGGCATAAGTAAGTTTCTCATATTTCTCCCATAGGATAGTAAGTAAGTACCTCCTAGTGTACCAAATCAATACATTTTATTTTTGGCACGACTTACTAATAATGTTTCCAACCTCGAATGCAAATAGGTATACGCTTCTCGGGTTTTAGATGTACTGTATCAGCCAAACAAGTCAGTAAGCATGAGCATTATTGGAGTCATCCGGAAAGCCACCTCACGCTTGGCCAAATTCCTGAATATATTCGCAGCGTGAAAGCGATTGGATGACGTAACCGGCTTAGCCTGGCCTACCATGTGAGGGGTAGGATAACAGAGTGAAGATGCTCATATATTTTGATGAATGAACCTGTTGTTTACACTGTAGAGGTTGATTCAATTATGCATTTGGCTCGGTCCCTAATACACTGGATTATTCAATCTCGGATATGTGGAATTTGTCTTTTCTCACCGCCACTTCACAGAATTTATTTTAAGATACTTTTCATGTCTTTTAATGTTCTGTTTTATGATAGCTTCCGTTGTAGACGAGGCACCGTCATACATCACAACAGTAAATCTAGTGGACGATGACTAGCATACGGTTTCCAGTTATTTTACAATTCTCTTACGCACATACTTCAAGTACCATAATTGTTATATTCATATTTGGATCAGTAGAAAACGGTGAGGGAAAAAATCGTGAGGAAACCTACCTATCCCTCGGGATTAGGTAATAGTCAGTTCCTGTATACACGGCGACAAGGTTCACCACCTGTCACGTTGGGTTCTGACTATCTGGTGAAACGTGGGCTTTGAGTTGACTTAATACCTACGCAATGTGGTGGTGTATGGCCACTCAAGCCTCTGACTACCCCCGAAATGGGGATAAAAGTCGTGACGTTATATATATATATATATATATATCAGTAGACTAATGAAAAACCTTTTCTTATCAGTATTATAGGTAGGTATGTGATTTCACTATAAAAATCTATTTGCCCTGACTTAAAATTCACTCCACACACAGGTGTGCTGTTATGTAAAATTGGCACTGTAATCAAGTGCACTTATTCCCATGAATAGCAGACGTGCGTGGTGAGCCAAAAACGATCTAGGCATTGAGGCTACGACGCGCCGCATCCTAAACGGGTCCTAGCGAAATAGTGAAAATTTTGTTAAAAGGCGGTCTGAGATAAAAGGGATGTTGCTAACTTCGCAAGAGGTTTAACGTACTTAAAAGATAAGCATAGAAAACTAAACCCTACGAAACCAAAATCTCGATATGATAAGGTGTCCTTAATTCAGAAATCCTCTGAAAAGTAGAAAGTCTAGATTTTGGATTGACAACCTACTGAAGAAGAAAGAGAATAGGCGATAAAATGTGTTTTTTTGGCACATTGGCTGTTTTTTAAAAAGAATGGAGATTATTTTATACAACCGCCATTGCATTTTCATACAATAGTTGACAAGTGACATCTAAAAAACAAAAGACAAAATATTTTTTTGTGACGTACGATCAGGCGCAGGTTCGCTTAGCCATTGAAGTGCCACTGTAGTGTTTTTCTATTCTGACCGACCCTTTGATTGGTCGGTTGATTCTGACCGGCTAAGCGACTAGGCGCCCAGGGTTGGTGTGTGTTGGTGTTAGCCCATTGTTATAACTTGCATTAGGTATACTTACAATTGACACTAAGGTCGACGGAGGCGTCAAGCTGCTGGCCTTCAGACATGGCCCTGTTCCACACGACGCATCTGAAGATGGCTCCGTCGTCCTCTCTGGTGGGCGACAGCGTCAGGGTTGCCACAGTCGACTCCGACCGCGTTTTGGCGTGCGTCATCGTCACATCTAGAGGATACGTTGAACCCTCGCGGTACCATCTGTTGGGATATTGAGTAGGTTATTATTATAGAAGTGAAAGTTCTTTGATCTAGATCGCTGCGCCTACCGTCATTCAGGGTGTGTCAATGTATATTTATAATACCATAATAACTTACACCCGTATTCACACATTACTATGAAGTATGACGTCTCACAGTGCGCCCGAACGCACGAGAAATGTCAAGTTAGAGTTTGTCTCCACTTAGGCAAGTATTCTTTGTGAATACGACTGAAGACTTGTACCACTTTACCTTATCTTAAAAGAAAATGTAGTTACATTTTTTTTACGCGTATCAAATAAAGCAGCTTTTAAAAGTAACCCTAGGTAATTTTTAAAATATTCATCTCAAAAGATATATGTAAGTCACGAATCCCATATAAGAAAGAGGTACTCCGACATAAATAATGGCATATAGGTCATAATATGTGAGAGCGAAATAAAGAAATGGCCAAGGTGGATAAAGTGTAATGAATTCATGTTTTCTGGAAGTAGCAAAGTGGGTGAAATAACGGAATACATGTAGAATATCCATTTTATCTCGCAAAAATATGCTATGTATTTCTTTCAGAAAAACAAGTTGTTACAAAGTAAAGATTTTATTTAATATAAGCTTATTTCGTACAGGTGGCACGTTGGCAGCAGGAATGCTTATTTTTTGAATTAATTTAATTTACTGTAAGTAATACAGCGCAGGATCATAAGATTTATTGCCCCGAGTGCTGTGGGTACACAAAAAACACGGTAATGTCCTTAAATATGTTGAGTCCGCCGCCGTTTGCACAATTACACACAAACGCCATCATATGTACGTATGTATGTATGAAACGCACGCGTGTTTAAGTTAGATCCTACTCAGAATAGAATTTAAAATTTAAACAGGAAGGTACCTAAGTTTCTCGTTTCACAAACCGTACACATATCTACATTTTAGTGGGTTCACAACTCATTTGATTTGCTTATTTATTAAATGCGGTGGCAGTGCAAATAAAGTTATACCTTATTATATATCCGAGAAATTTTAGAATAGGAATGTTACTGGAATTGTAATTGCGGTCCTCGGAGCCTATTTAATGCCCGGGGTTCGCAGTCCGTAACAAAGCCACAACTTTTTGGCAAGTTAGGACAAGAATGGGTAAGCACAGGTGTAAGTGAAGAACTCGGAGCGGTGAAATTTATGATTGAAATTCACATAATTTAGGTTTTAATTAAATTATAACGAACTCACGGAAAGTACTCGTGACATTAGTGACTGCTACGTATGGTACCTGGCAGTAAATATTACGAGCTTTAGAAAGATATATCTAATTTGCTAGCTTCATAGACTGTGTATAAATTCTTTGGCTAGTTTGGTAGACCGTCTCGTCTCTGTCACTCATATCTATGTAACGTTTGTCTACGTGTGACAAAGATGTCGCTCTATAAAGCCCAAGCTATCCGATTAACTCATTATCTCTTTCTAAAGCTCGATGTGCAATATTTACTGACAGGTACTGTCTAGCTATAAATGGAAATTGTAACGCGTCCAAAGTGCCGGCTCATAGTTCATGTATCCGGGCCACATGGCCGGTTAAACGTATGCCGAGTTTTTGTCGCACGTATTCAGAACACCTTGTTTTCATCCGGCCCGGAAGCCGAGCTTTTTATGCAAACTAATGCAAGCTCAGCGACAACGATGAAGCACGTGCATGGAGGACGGCGTTTTTTTAAATATTCGAAATAACGTAGTGGTACGCTATTCGTACATTATTTGTACTGCGCGTAATATGTGAGGCAGCAGCGGTCATTTGACCGCCCGCCCGCCGGGTACCGTATCCCAGCTTTTCCTCTCCGACTCTAATTGAATCCGAGTCACTGCCTACATGAAATTTATCACCACATTTATCAGCTTTTTATCTTCCCGTACGCCGTTCTTAATGCGTTAGGTAAAAGCCAATTACGATTTGGTACGAAAACGCACAAAGTGGAGAGAGGGATTAGTACTCGCTTAACCGGTGTTTCCGAGAGTTGGGTCAAGTATTGGCCACAATACGAGCGCTGTCTTAGCCGATGTTGCTCGTATTATGTCGCATAATACCCACCAATTTTTGCGGGGCCCTGTGCCCAAATATTTCCATTGTTCTCGGGAAACGGTGAATGTGTGAATTATTAAAACGCCAGGGGGAATAATATGAGCAATATAATTAGCACGGTGATGTATGAACACACGGAATTACTCCTAATGACTTTTATAACTCTGAAAGCAGTAATAATGCCAATGTGTGAACGATTTTCGCTGTTTGCCGATGTCCCAATTAAATATTCACGAGATAATGTCTTACACAAGATCAGAAGCCAAATGTAATCAGGCCAACTCAGTGTGGAAAACGTTTCGTGTCAATCGCTGGATTTTAAGGCTTCCTTTAGCGTACAAATAGGTATCTATATCTTATAATATTCTATGTATTAAAGGTAACCACATAAAAACTTTTCTCATACCTATTATTAAATGTAGCTTCATAATGAAGTTTTATAAGTGTCACGCCTAATTTATATAAGAACTTGTATTGTTAATTTTAGTAAATTGGCACTCATCGTTTAGACACTAATAATACGAAATACTTTCAACTCAACGGAAGTTTTAAAAATAAGGCAAGTGGAGCTCGAGCCACCCTTGAGGTAACATCATGATCCAGCCTTGCGTGCTTGCGTTAACAGTGGACACGCAAGATTGTCACGTTCGTTGAACATATTTTGCCGTTATACACTAGACCGCAAAGAAATCGGGTCGGTTAGAAAATCTTAAATATCTTCAAAAGTACCTGACCTAGCTTTACGAAATAAAGACTAAATTAAAGAATATTTTAATGTGCTTAAATGAAAAGTGCGTGTTGGACTCGCACATAAAGGGTTCCGTACCACCGTAGAATAAAAACGTCAAAATATAAAATCTTTATTTTTAAATTTCATTTTTTTTACTATTTCTTGTTGTAGCGGCAACAGAAATACAAATTCTGTGAAAATTTTAACTCTCTACCTATTACGGGTCGTGAGTTACAGCCCGCTGACAGACGGACAGACGGACGGACAGACGGACAGACAGGTAAGAAACCTTAAAAATGAATTGAAGCTTTTTATTTTTAATAAATGGAAAATAAATAAAATGTGATTGAAGATTTTCTAACCGACCCTTTTTCTTTGCGGTCCAGTGTACAAAGAAAGCGGGCTGGCTCAACTGGGGTACCTGCCACCCTCTCACAAAATATCGGCGTAAAGTTATACAGCTGTGTATCGTACGATGAGTGAGAGAGCCGGAAGCCCAACCTACGCCCTCCCCTCCACCTTTTCCCACCCCCTATCCTACTCCCATTCAAGTCGGCAATGTGCAAGCGATGTCTTTGCCTTTGGAAGCATCTATAGGCTACGTTAACTGCTTAACTTAAGGCAGGCTGTACAATCGTACGAATATATGTGCCTATAGATTTTTGCCACCTTAGTAACGTAAGAAAAAGCAACGTCAACTTACTTGATACTGGGTTCGGGTGATCCACCCGAGGTGGAGCACGACAAGTTGAGTTCCCTGCCTTCTTGGGACTGCGCGTGCGAGCCTGGCGTGAGCACGGGCGGGCGCGGGCTCGTGAGCACGGTGAGCGCGTGCCCCTGCGCGTGCAGCGTGCGCCCCGAGCCGCCCGCCTTCACGCGGCACTCGAACCGCCCGTTGTCGCGCTCGTACGACACATTCGACACCAACAAGTCGAAGCGACCTTCTGTCGGCGCGTATGTGATTCTGTAACAAATGATCATGGTTAGTGAAGATGTAAGCCCCGTCTCGCAATTTTGTTGATATAGCTCAGGCGGGGAATAAGTTTATGGCCTGCCTGATGTTAAGCAGCGATACCAAAGGCGTCGTTCGCACGTTGCCGACCTGAAGGAAAGTAGGACGGAGGAAGGGGAAGCGAGGGGGGGATGTTCGTTAGATTTTTGGAACTCCTCTGATCGTACGAAACTGAAATAGCTACTTTACGCCGATCTTCTGCGAGAGGATGTAACTAGCCTGGTCGAACCAGCCCGAATATTAGCGGGAGTATATATTGGCTAAAACTTGGCTCTACCATTTTCTATTGACTTTCCGTATTTTCGGATTTCATGGGCGAATGTCATTTTCAACAAAAACAAAAGCATTTGCTGAACGGTGAAGAAAACACCGTGAAGAAGCCTGCATGTCTGAGAGAACCTAACCTGTTCTCCAGAAATGTGCGAAGTTCGCAAACCTTCAACCACATCAATGGGCCATCGTGGTAGATTATGGCCTGAATCGCCTTAACATTAAGTCCCGTGTCTAATAAAGGGTCTTCTACAATATATTACAGTAAAGTTATACACGTCAGCTAATTAATATTCGTATGTTCGTGGTACCACAGATGTGGATGGATGTAGAAGCGCAAAGTTTCTCCAGATTTCACGTAGACAAACTTATAGCTGCTGAAATTGGCACACTCATGAGAACGTTAAGCCACGAACGTAGCCCTTCAGATCGTTTTGAAAATGTTTGTAAGCAGTTTGTAAACATGAAACTTTAATGCTTTTATCGTGCAACGAAAACGTACCTTAAAAATATTTTTAGAGAGCAAAGCTCTTAAACCCCTCTGTGATGTTTCACGTTCGAATGGATGCTAATCATATGTATCTAGGTAAAGAAATGACAAAGGAATTTTGCGTAATTCCCTCTTAGCGGTGACAAGGCTCAGGATATTATGTATGTACACCTTAATATTATTGCGGAGAGGATTTCCTGGTTTGTTTTATGAGAGACGAAATGACGGCACAACTATATTCCATTTGCATGATTAGTACGTATTATTAATGCTGGTTTTGTCGTGGCCAAAAAGCAAACAGTAAGTACATAATAAGGATGACACTATGATGTTTTCATGCATAGATAGATAAGTCCTAAACAAGGAATATATATGGTTCTAAAAGCTCTTTTCCAAGAGGATCAAAACATGACTGATACAGATAAGTACGCTGTGTAACTTGTAAATTCCTTGATACCATGTGAGGAAATAAGTTTCAACGCGGGTAACTAATTAAAGGCGGTTAAAATTTAATTAACCATATTGAAACTTTAGTAGCCCCCAGTAAAGTCAACCTACATTTTAACTACACCGCTAAATGTGTGAAGCCGAATTTCACATACTAATCCGATTGGATTTTCTTTTAATCTCTTTAACAAAGGTTCTCATAAGCCTCAGCAATTTTTTATACGACATACGTACGTATGTACGTACCTACATATAAACCGGAACATTCCCTTATCTATAAAAAATAAGCTCACCCTGATTACTGCGCCGTAAATCGTATTTTTGCAGAATAAGTGCCCATAAAGTTATGGTCCATGGAATCGGAAGTAACTTCATCAATAAGAAATAAAGTAGGTAATCCATAAAAAGATGATCCCCAAATTCATAATTGCTTTTGTTCAAAACTCAAGATAATATAACACGAAAAGAGCGTAATGGTATCTCTAAGTTATAAAGTATGCATTCCATATTATAAAATGATCCCAAAATGGTGGTTAGGGCCTCCTACAACTTTAGCACAGATAATACGGTACGATAAGACCTACATTCAATAGTGTACAGCTAAGGATGACGATGTACTTCAACACAATTACGCCTTGTTTTTCTTTGAAATTTAACAAAACAAAATTAATGATGTAACTCGACACTGATTGGTACGACAGTTAATTTTTAATTTATTTATAATTCTTCGTTTAAGTAACGGTGCGGCCTTCGGACCCGGCCTCGTGAAGATAAAATGTAATCCCGACTTCCTCTGGGACGAATTTGATGCTCGAGAATAAGTACCTATTCTAGAGAGGACATGGTTATACCTAGTAGTTTACCTTTAATAATAAATGTATTTATAGTTGTTTTGATAACCTTTTAAAAGTGGTAGGCACTGCCAGACGAATGTTTATTTTTTTATGTTGCAGTAGAGTGTAATGCACTATAAACAATATTCGCGTGAAAGCATAAAATTAATATTATAATATGAGCGCATTATAAAAGGATTTAGGTCGGAAGTAATGAGGTACTTCTTTAATAAAAGCATTTAGGTAACTGTATTAAAATTTCATGCAGAAATCCTTTCTTTGCAGTTTGGTGATTTATTTAATTATTCATTATCATTGTCAGCTAGGTCAGTAGGTCAATAACTCGTACTGTTCACCCATGGGGTTCAACTCGGTACGAACATTCGTCAACTCCAAGACTTCCCTTCCGTGCACTCGTAAAAATAAAGACGTCCTGAGGTTAAATTTATCTTCCTCGCATAAGACGATGTCGCGTCCCGTTCAACGCTACTCGTGCATGAAATTACATGTAAGTATCTACACATTTTTGTTATTTATTTCACATATTACATTTCGTTCTTACATCTGCGGTACACGACGCCTATTCCGGCATAAAACGACATTTAAGTTTGCCTTTGGGATATTACCTTTGAATATCCCGGTACCCAAAGCACATACTAAAGGTGATAAAAGTTATTAACGTGTAGATAAGTCTGACCTCAATTAATTTACTTGCACACATTGGAAAGTTACGGGGTATTATTTCAAACCCTTCGCGTGCTTAGCATGCAAACTCCTTATTTCTTTTTCATGAATATTAATTATTTTTATAAGGGTTGGCAGATGTTCGATATACACCCCGAGATCGGTAGCTATTTGAATATCTAGTCCGGACGAAAATATAAAAAGGGTTTTTTTAGGACTACGAAATGTCCAGTTATGTGTCATAACATCAGTATCTAGCGCGGCACTAGGATTTTCATCTAAAAGTGACCTCGGATATCGGTCGGCTGAAAATAGCAAAGATTTCTTATTTTGGCAAGGAGAACTTCTGTACATAGACTAAAATAACAAGTATTCGGTCGGGAAGAAGAGGATTTGTTTATACCTACGATGAAATTACATTTCAACCTCAACTTCGCCAAGGAAAGCAGGAATTCTATTTTATTTCTCAGTATTTCTTGGAGTTTGCAAGTGGTGAGTAATCTCAAGAAACTGCTGAAAACGGGCAATAAAAAGAACGTTCCAGCTGCATAGTTTTTCAAGTCCGTGGTGTAAAAATCGACAAAGTGATTACCTCTTTCATCACGTATGAGTGGGAGCTTGACCTGAGTGTAGCCCCAAAGCAAGTTATTGAATTTCGAAAATAAAATACTTATGTATTTATTTATTGGTGGTAGAAACTGCAGCCAATTGACCTCAGCAAATATATGGGTTAGCTCCACCGGGTTAGTACCACCCCCGCACAGAAGATCGGCGTAAACTACCTATTACAGCTGCGTTTCGCATAATGAGTGAGAAAGCCGGAAACCTACTTCCCCTCCCTCTGTACCCCTCTTCAGGCCGGCAACGTGCGAGCGATGCCATTTGTATTGGTAATGCCAATGCCTTTGGTGATGCTGTTGAAAGCATCTATGGTTTGTAACTGTTTAACATCAGGCGGGCCGTACGCTTGCCACCTTAACTGTTTGAAATTTCTACCATCCTTTCAGGGATGGTGCCATGACTGCCATGACGTTTACAAACATTGAAAACCAACGTCAGATATGTAAACTTACTGGTAATTAGTCTCGAGGGGAATGTTTCCGATGGCGACGTTGTCGTGCCCGCTGGCGGTACTCCTGACCCAGTAGTATGTGAGGGACTCCCCGGCGAGGGGCTCTAGGGCGAACCGGCACTGCATCGTGACGTCATCTCCCTCTCTAGAGTCGTGCTGCTCGTCGTCGCCGCGCACCGTGCAAACTGCAAGAAAAGATACAAGGGATCAAACTCAGAACGTTAAATACGTACCTATAACTAACACGCAATATGTTAAGGGGTATACCGCAAGCGCTGTACCGCGCCTTAGGTACGCGAGCGGCGAGACGGGGGGGGCTCATCGCTCTCGCCGTCCCACCCTCCCACCTCCCCGCGCATACCTAAGGCGCGGGACAGCGGTTGCGGTAGTACTATAGTAATTGGCTTTGTAACCAGGTGGATACCACCAGCCCTAGACAACCATGCTATACTCTGAGTTCGAATCCTATAGGATACGCTACTTTTTACACGACTGCCCAAAAAAGAAGTGTATATGTCGCCGCCAAATAGTTAAATAAGCCATTCTATTGGGTGGCTAGGCCGTTCATTAAATGCCGGCACTTAATAGAATGGCTAAAGGTTGCCTAGGCCAATTGTTGAATGCAACGTTTAATATGTTTTCATTAAATTCGATGTTCACACAAACGGAGTCGCGGGAAAAGCTAGAAGGTAAAAACGCTCTATTCAATAAAAAAATAATCTTGAGGGACATAGAATACAAATACAATTACAAATAAATAAAACTTTATCTTTTATCTTTATAAAATTGAAGGTAGGTGAACGTTTAATGGATTTTGAATCTAAACAGTCTCTCAAGAGGCTGCTTCACATTTCAATAGATGTGTCCATATGGCGCGCATGCCTCACCCGAGCACTCATATTATGACATTACGTCTATGCGTTCCGACGTCAAAACTGAGTGCTCGCGTGAGGCGTGCGCCTGATGAAGACGCCGCCAATGAAAAAATTCTGCGGATTATTTGCATAGTCTTCTTTAGAGTAATATTATTATTTATGGAATAAAAACGTCTTGCAAATGAATTTTAATATTAGCACCTATATCTTATGGAAAGTATTAACTTATTCAATAATTAATAAAACTAATAATAATTACTCTAGTAATGAGCATAACTACAAGCCTAGCAGCTCACGTACGACTTTCATAGACATTGAAATATGTAGATAATAATCTCGAGCACATTAGTACCTACTCGAAATTGGTTCTAGTCACGTTTGGCTGCAACAATAGCGCGGAATAACTTCGTACAACCAACTTCTTTGAATAACATGTGAAAGGAATAATAAATGTTATGCCGAACTTTCCAGTAAATTAACACAACTTGCGCATACGTGTAAACATTTCTGAGTTAAATTAATTAATATACTTACGTGGATGTACGTACCAAAGTTTTCTTTAGAATAAAAGTAATTTTCTTATTAGGTAACAAGTGTTATTTCTAATATCATATGTGTTTTAGTCGTAGTGGTAATAATTTTCACTGTTATTACTTTTTAAAACAAGAATTAAAAAGATAAAACTATACCGATCGCGGAGAGATGACTTCGCCATGTTTAAAAAAATAAAAACCGGCCAAGTGCGTGTCGGACTCGCACATAAAGGGTTCCGTATGACCGTAGAATAAAAACGTCAAAAATATCAAGTTTCTTGTATGGGGACCCCCTTTATATTTATTAAACTTTATTTTATTTTTAGTATTGGTTGTTGTAGCGGTAACAGAAATACACATTCTGTGAAAATTTCAACTCTCTACATATTACGGTTCGTGAGGTACAGCCAGCTGACAGAGGGACAGCGCAGGATTAGTATAATAGGGTACCGTTGGCACCCTTTGGGTACGGAACCCTAAAAAAGTAACTAATCCAGCCAGCCAGTGCTCGCGGGGTTCGACTGCAAAACTGTGCGTGCGCATATCCCCGATCCAAATTGTTGATTGGGTACCTAATAAATTAGTACCGGCTTTGGCGAACCAATTCCTCTATTCAATAGATAACTATATTTCTCTAACAAATTGGGACCAATTTGCTGAAACGTGTTTAAAACCAAGCTAGCAACGACACGAATCTGTGCTGCTTGATTTAGTAGTAATTAAGCCATTGTCTTGTAAAGCCAGTTAGTGGAGGTGTTAATTAATGGTTAGGCACAGCTTTTACTTCGTAGGTATCTATAAAACGCATGATTTATAAATTAGGCGCAACACAAAACCTCAAAACGCTCGACACACAACATGAAGTGGAAAATTACTCTGAATAGCTGCGTCTACAAGAGGCGAGCTGCGCGCCCGAGCAATCATGTTGACGTCAAAACTGATTGCTCGAGCGTGCCACCCAATGGCTGCGTCTAAATGCGACAAGCGGGCGGCGGCCCCGAGCAATCGGATTTCACGTCTGACCACGTGGACATAATGCTCGCCACTCGCCTCTGGCCGCACCCGATTTGTGATCCGTGTCCATCACAGATAAATGTAGGCTTGCATATCCGTATTGAGATGTGTCGCCCTTGTTTCGCAACAATTCTTCAAAATTCCACAATAAGAGTGGGTGTGTTACTCATCTGTATCTGACTTCATTGAAAACGTGTTCTCAGAATTACGTTCCAATCGTTGTGAATGGGCTAAATGTTAAAGGTGAAATTGCACGCCGCGTAACGTAACAGGATTTGAGGAAAATGACACCTACTATTGTACTCAGTCCTCAAACGCGAATATTTTCTCATCACTAAAATTTCAGCCCTTTTAGTGTCTCTGTATTGTACTTATTTCTCACATTGGTTTCTCTTTTTCATTCTACACAACTGCATTGATGCTATCTCCTTCATTCTTGCTAAAAGATCGGATAGCTGTCTCGTTCACACATCTCACGTCTAAACGGTTATTGCTAGGGTTATCAAAACTATAAGGTATGTATTTTAACCTTTTTAAAATAATGAAGTATTTATTTAGACATGACTTTCATGCATGTACCTAACTTCATACTTACACATGTTTTCTGTACAAACGTGAGTTGACAATAATTTCTTAAAATATCATCAGTATTAAAATCGATCAAATACATTCAAGTTTAATTATTTTAGCATCTATTCGACCACTAATTTATTTATAAGTAAGTACTTACGACAAAAACGTGGTGGGCCCTAATATTGTAAATTCTACCAAAACAAGACACCTTGACAACCTTATCATGACACCCATTCGAGGCAGCAACGGCATCGGCGCGGGCGCAGCGGCGGTCAATGACACGAGGTCGCGTGCGCCGCTGCCTGACGCTACCGAACGGCGTCGAGCCACCGCGCACTGGCCGCCGGCCCTAGCACGAGCTCAACCCACATTATCACCTTGATTTCAACCCAAACGTTAAGCTACAATTAACATAACATACAATACATAGTAAACAAACCACTAAAATGTTGTTCCGACCTTTTTTTATTCACAACTACCTTTTACTAAACGTGTACACGTAAAGTACCTATGAGTAAGTAAATATGAGGTCAAGTTAATACGATATAAATGAAACGTAAATTTATTTGACTACAAAGTGTAAGCAGTCCAATTAAAGCACGTTTGCCTAAGGCCTTTACAAAAGTAAACCAATGAAAAGTATACAAAGGAAAATGCTATTCTATTACAAGCAACAAGTCAAATTCTGTCTGCATACGCGAATAATACCTGGTTTACGGAAGAAATTAACGCTGACTCTGTTACAATGTAAATTACTGGATTCGAGACGGCAACAATAATTACATTCGTACTTCGCGTTTTCTTTCATGACGATGCTGTTATTACCCTCGTGTGGGAGATGAATAATATTATATACAACGCCTTTTTATACCTGCATGATGTTCAATAGAAATAAGACAATGGGGATGACACGTAGTATTGAATTTAGTATATTTTTTCGTAGATCTGAATTTAAGTAGATCGTAAGTACATACAATATTGCGTTGAGATGCTCCATAAGGATAGATGTAAGCAGAAATCAATATAAAAAATAAACTCATTATTTTTTATAAGTATACCTATAAGTTATAAGTATACTGTATAGATTTTGTGACGTATCGATGCTGCGTCGCGTTTCTTCGAGCGCGAACGAGACGCAGCATCAAAATCGCCGATCGCCGATGCTAAAAGTAGGAAGTCTGCGGTGGCCCTAATTGTGAAAAAATATTAAATTACTACCAAGATATTAGATGAAGCTACTAAGTATTTAAAATTACCTATTTTACTTACTTCATTTTATATTACCTAGTTCATAGTTTAAATTACTTATTTCATCCGTATTGAAGAAGTAAGGTAAGGGAACTCAGCCAATTTAAACTACTGATCGTTGACCTAGATTACTTGAGTAGAACGTCGTTTTCAACCTATCTTGGGTAAATTAACCACCGGCCTAAACTTACCCGCTCTAAAATATTTTAGGACCCTAGCATACTTGACACACGTTTCATTTCATCTAAATTTCGCTTGTAGCTGAGTAAGTAATATTCACAAAACTGTGCTAGCAAAAATAGTTCGGGAGATCACTCATGATCGAAATCCGAATCTCCTAACTAAAATTTGGCTAGACGTTGTCGAAATAATATTCTCTGGGGAAAAATCGCCACACATGTAGTGTGAAGACGGCGCGACGGGCTAACGACCCGTCATTAATTAGCGCAATCTCTACCTTACATTGCGTTTACTGAACACGACTTCAACAACCACTCAACGCAAAAAATATAGCGTGTTTCTAAGGTAACGTAAACAGCCGCGCTGAAACAAATCGGGGTAAATAAATCACGTACTAATCTAGATACCTGAGGTTTCTGGTCAGCAAGTTGACCCTTCCCTTAAATGAGTTCCCATTAAAGAGAGCCTCAACTAATTCACTTATCTAACACCGGGGCGTGTATTCAATCTACTTCACAAATAGCCTTAAGCCCCGTTTCATGAGGAACTGACTTGATGGATTTCCTAGACATTTTTTTAACTGTAACGGCTTTCATTTAAAATACTAAAATGCTTAATAACATGTCGGTTATGGCTGGTGTTGTACCGTATTCTCACGAATATTGGGAATAATGAAATATTGAAATTATAAAATATTTTTTATAGAAGGAACGTTGCTTATTATAATTTATGGCTTAAATACTCAGTAGCAAATGAAATATTGGTAACAGTTACAGCTATAAAGTCACCATACGATTCATATGCGCTTACATAACATTTTCACGTCGGACATAACGACCAATCACAATAACTACCGCTTTTCTAACTAAAAACTATTATGAGAAAAAGAATATATTCACACTTTTTTGTTCCAACATTTTATACACATGGACTTTCCTGCCGCGCCATGATTATAAGTACCTTACCTACCTATTTGATGTCAGCAAATTGCGAAATAATTACACAATATCGTTATTTCAGACAAGAAAGGTGATGTGTGTGTGAAGTGGTGACCTTGGTGAAAATAATTATTTTTTAGCAAATTATTTCATTGGATGTTTTGTTTTGATAACGTGCAAGAAAAAATCGTCTTCTAATTTAAATAATTCGAATTTGTAAGCCTTGATTAACGAAAGAATTTTAACGAGTTAAAATTTACTGAACTCATTAGCAGTGATATAATCTTTGTCGCTTACGCAACAATGACCAAGGTGCGTCGAAGTATAAAATTACTTGCTAATTTCATCATCATTCATGTTATAATTGGCATAATTATTTTCACTTCAATTAAGGTGCTCGTTGGAGTGGTTCGGTGCCTTCCTAGCGAAGATGTTGTGCTCCGGGCGCGCCCTTCCGCCCGCCCTTCACTCTCACGCCCGCCCGTGTTTTAATTTGTACGCACCTTAGCCTCTGACGTATGGTTGAAGCGTACCAATTTTCCTCCATTTATTTGTAACAAAATGCACCGTCAGTTAACATGCCCTCCTAATTTCATAACAAGCATCTTGAACGTGAACGTAAACGTTTCATCACAAATATCAATAACCGTATGTACGTATAGAGTTAACTTGAGTTTGTGGTACAGTCTTCCTAAAAAAAAAAAACACACACACACACACAGTCACACAGTCTTCCTACGCATAGTTATTTCAGCGTATTATCCTCGCATACAAGTTGTTTACTTTGCTATCCTGAGAAGCGCAGATGAGAGTACTGTCTATGAAAACAGCAACGTCGCCGCGTCGCTGAAAAAATAGCGCGGACAGTTCAGGCCCCGGGCAGACGTCCTGTCGACGAAGTGTTTACTCCTTTGTGTAGGGTTATTATGGGGCAGAATACTCGGAAACAAAGATTGCATATTTTATTTTATTAATTACGGTCTATCTCTACCGGGATTAATGAAATATACTGGATTCGTGTCTGTTTATCCTGCTTTCGTGAAATGAGAAGATAACATAAGGCTATTATTCTAGAACTCATGTGACTATATTCCCAATAGCGCCAGTGATACCGTCACACGTGGACATGGATATATCACACCCACGGACCTGATGGTGCTGACTGACACAACTCTCAGAACTCCAAAGTGTTTAAATCATAATTTTGTTTTTCACCTGATTCCTGCGAAAAGTAAACTTTGTTTTTCTTTAATTCCAGATTCATTATGCAAATTTTATTCGCAGAATATTTTTATGATAAGTATTTAATGCCTGCCCGCCAAAAAGGAGCCGTATAAATTTAAAAATACAACGGGTGCCGTGTCGCTATAATTTCAGAGCTTTTTCCACGCTTTAAAAATGCATGAAGGATTCTAAGAACAACGTCTTTTCACTTTTCATTAGTTGGAGATTAAGGGCAAGAGAAGGCGTCGTTTATTTAAAATTTTAATCCTATCGTGCCCGAATCGGCTCTATAATGTCCCTCTGTTGAATGGCGGAGCCTTTCCTCGAGACGGGCGAGATTCAGGGCATAGCCCATTAAACTGTCGTAGCGCATGTTGGCATACTTCACATCTTTAGAAAACTTCGTAAGTCGTGTCCCGCATGTATCTTCCTGACGAGGTAAATTAAGAATTATATAAATCCGGGATCAGATAATGTCAGTGGCAAGATTCGTACCCCCGCCGTCCGATAGCCCATTTCGCAACGATATAGCGTCTTATTCCGATTTATGATTGTACGCCGCTCGCGGTTTGGTCACGTAAAGTAAATAGAAAGAACAAGGTGTTGAAACCGCGTAATACATTTTGAGCGAAAGTATATTACATTGCAGTATTGTGTTAAGTGTATCAGGGTCGTAACTACACAATGGTACACGAGTGATATTCAAGTGTTCCTTCGGATCAGTAAATGAAACGACGGGAGAATTCATGCGCTGCCAGTCTACGTAACTAGAAATATCCTGTGCATCCGACTTCTACGAAATGAGGTCACATGTGCAAGGTGCCTTTGAAGTAAAAACCGAGGAAAACTACAACCTACGTGAGAAACATTTCGCACCCACTGATGTTACCTGTAATGGTCTTCTTTGTATTAAAATCACACAGATATCTGAAGTAATACTACTGTATTTTTATACCTATTTAGTTTGACTACCAATTGCACATCAACGATACTAAGATTTCACAAGTCAAAATTAGGAAATAAAAATGTTTGTATATTCGGAAAGCATCGAAAGACCTTATGTTTATTGGTTCTCTAATCACTACAGATCGTACGTGGTTTCATCATATCCTTGCATCAACAAACACGTTGCATGTAGAGTTTATTTAAATTCGGTCTAATTTTTTAACATCTGCATCTGCGTACAAACATACACATGTTTAATATTAGTTTTAAATATACAAAGTATGTAATCGTAAGCAGAACTGGGTCAACAAACATGAGGGTACATCTTGCGTTACGTTCGTAGGTACGTTTTCAGTTTTGATTTATGGAACAGCGTTCGTGAACTCAACGTTCTACGCATTCCTCACACGGTGCTGGCATGGCTACCTGAATACTTGTACCATTCGTCTCTACCTATTTTATTATATTATATGTCCGTGTCTATTGATTTTCTTCAAGGACTTAATAACGCAATTACGGTTGTACCGTAATTTAACGATGTACAAAACCGTTTCCGTGTTATTTTCTTCCTCGAACAAACGACTGTAAGCGTTTTACGATAAGCACAAAATAGGGGACCGATTATTATTTGTATCGTCGATATATTTATACTACCTTCTACCCGTGGCTTCTCCCACTCATCAAAGGAAATGTCGTGTATTTATTTGAGAATAACTACCTTCATACTGAATTACATTAAAATCCCTAAAACAACTTTTTTCTTGATAGTCAAACTTGAAACAGACATACAAAATTCTTTGCTGATTTCATATTCGAACGAATATCAATGTATATTTAATGTACAAAAGTGGATTAAACTGTCAAGAATGTCGACCGAAAGGTAATAAATGTAGAGTATGTATGATAAATTGACTAAATCCACGGAGACATTTCCTTAATTGGTTTCTTTAAATTATCTCGAGGCTATTAGCTGTACCAGTTACTGCAGTATGACTGCAACGTGCGTAATTACTGCAAATCGTATGCTAAATACTGCGTTATTAAGTATTTATGTAATTATCGCGGTAATTACACAACAAGTTACTAGTATTTTAAGCAAAAATGCAATATGACTCTACCATTCGCGGATTGCATTCGCCTCGGCGATCGATTACCGCGCTACGTCTAGAGTCGCTATAACACCGCTCCCTTTAACCATGATCAATGACATCCATTCCAATAAAGGCGAGCTATACTGATCGTAATTATTTAAACTGCTTTGTAATAGACATATAAGGAATAAAACTTTAATGTCCCGCTGAGTTTTTATATTTTTACTTTGGTAACGAATCATCTTCCGTGGTATGTTAAATATTAGCGGTAAGTAAAATTAAAAAGTTAACTGTAGTGGTTTCTATAATTAGAAATTGTTACTTTTCAGAACGTAACTTGCGATCGGGATAGGATTTTAATAACTAGTTGGGTACTAAGAAGGGAGTTTTTGAAATTCATCCCATAAGAGGGTTACTACATAGGTAATGAAAGTCTGTATGGCTGTCCCATCGGATACCTACACGGATATAAATAAAATGTCAATTCCCATTTATAGCAAGCAGCTAAAACTTAAATATCTAATCAAAAGATGATGAAAACTGATCAAAGCCCTCGGCAGCGATTGAAATTTATTATAGAGAATTTCAAAGCAATTCATAAATAATCCAAAGACGGTCGACTTGCTTTAAGATACCTACAAAGAAGCTTTAAACTCGGCGTTTCAATCATAATTTTTCACTGGGAGAACTAAATGCTTGAGTAATTTTGATTCAACGCCTACTGTCTATTCATCATTTTCGACTATTTCTAGCATTGCCATTGTTCTGAAACTCCAATAATTTTACTTTCTATTCACTTTCAAAATACAATTCGGAGTTAAAGGTATCGAGTAGGTACTAAATAGATTAGCTCTCAGCTTAGCTTAGTACTATGCTACAGTGAAATAGTTGGCATGTAAGCACGGTTCCCCGGTTGTAGGGACGTGTATACATTTGAATCAACATTGGATGTCAACGCGACAACGGTGGCCGCGCTCCCGGGCCCACTAACTAATGGCACCCATTTGTGAAAAGAATTTTATTGATAATATAAATTGAAAAAAGGACATAGTCGGCGATAGATTTTTTTTATACGACAGCAAAACGTGATCTATTTTCGCAACTATCGATTCGTATTATTTCGCATAAAGACATCTTTCTGTCGTTTCGTCTTATCGCGCGGCCGTGTGACAATGCCTGTCAACGTTACGCAAGATATGTTTTTGTTTTTATATCAGTATTTCTTTTGTTTTTACCGAAACACCCCACTTTAATAAATTGTTATAGACAGCCCTAGTGGTTATAGATAGATATCCCTATATGAGCGGGATTATATATATATTTTTTTGTATTTGGAAGATATTTGTTGGTACCATTTCATAAAAACCCTGGTTCTTATCTAAAACATAGGTAAATGGGAAATTGTTTACGCTGCTGAATATGCGTAAGTACCTATGTATACGAAGCCAATGAAAGTCATTGTTTTCGCAGGCTCCATAATTTGGGTCACCTCAAACAAGTTTACATAGGCATACATTGACTATCGATATATTCAGTATTGCAGCTGTAATTTTACTTTCAGTTGATAACAATTTCAGTTCATAATGAATGATGTTTTAAATTTTAAATAGAGTTCAGTAAATGGGTGTCTTTGTTCCAGTTTTAATGTTCTCGTGTGGTACTTGGTCACACGTGTTCCGCATTGTAGACGGCGACCAAGTTGTGTGATCAAGTGGGAAGCGTGGTGGTAAGACGAGACCGTGGGAGCATGCGGGCGCCCCACTCCAGTCTCCTATGTCTCGAGTTGCAACTTGTAGTCGACACCGAGATCGATATCATTTTGATAAAATTATTATTAAGTAGGTGGTACCTACTAACACTAGCTATTGTACTCGACGCTTCGCTAGTTAAAATTGTTGTCCTCAAAAAATCAGCAGAGAAAATTTTTATCTGGACTCGGAGGCCTTCAAACAAGCTATTGCCCCCATTACATTTCTTCAAAATTATATTTAAAAAATAAGTACAGTCACGGCTCAGTTTAAAGTATCTATACAAAGGTAGATAGATAGATTCAAGCCCTGTCATTTGTAAGTTACTATTTTTTTTATGTAAATCAACGTATATGTATAACTTACAGATTAACATTTATACAAGTGCTCCATCGTGACGAATTTTAACGACGCCAATCAATCCACTACTTCATTTAATTTTCCAATTGAATATTAGATTTATTGTTCCTTTAAGCCCCAGACAAATTACAGGTAAACCGGATTTCCATTCTCACAAAATCTTTAAACCAATACAAATTGATGAGTAAAATAACTGTGTCATGGCTGTCTGAACACGTTGACCAAAAGGTCGTATATACGTGTTTTACTGCTTATTATTGAAAAACCATAAAACATCGTGGGAAGTTGATACATTACTACATTCTCTGACGTCACAATGTCGTCAGAAGGAGGTACACATGTTCCATCAGCGGGATGTTCACTTCAAAATGAGGCAGACATCTTGACCTGATTGATGATTCAATTACCCAGTCTAACGCTATAAATAAAGTACTGACTTTAGAAAGTTGAAATTAGGTTTAGGGGAACCACGAAACACTTCAATACGCCAGAACTAAATCACAAAGCTTTACTAAGCATCACTTAGGTCGTAATTAAGAATATTGATGAAACTATACTTTAAAAAATTAAGACGAAAATAACATTTAACTCCGCAACGCTCCCGCTAGATACTTAAATTGGAGCACTTAATGACCTCAAAACTTGCGGGAAAGGGGTTAATTTCGATTTCACAGAAAGTTAAACTTCTAGGAAAATTACAAGGCATCCACACCAAAGTTATATACACTGTATATATTTGTGGTGAGGACTTAAGACTCGGCCATAGACCGCCGTATTAGCTCAACCTTGTTCCCTTTCGAGGGCAGATGAGTAAAAAAACTAATTAATGAATAGCGCAGTGACCCAGCCTCCTGAGGAGTGCCAACTGTCGAGTAGTTGGGTCTCGGGGTCGAGCGATTCCGCGTAGATAACGGTCGTGACACTTCGACACTGGCGTATACGCACATCGACTATGGGTGCCATGATTGTAATGTTAGAGACGTGTAGGTAAATCCGAATGAGTACCTACGTGTCCGCGAGTAGGATCTATAATTTATGGAAACGGTGACGAGGTCCAGTACTTTTAAGAGGTTTTTAAGTACAGTCCGTTTAAAAAAAAAATACTTATCACATAACGCCGCCCGCGCCTTTGTTGGAAGCGCTTTTTAACGAAATTTTTGTAACGTTAAATAGCAAAATTCGTTATATTATAAGTGAGTAATATGCAGATATATACATAGGAAAATAGGCATCCATCCAGTCCAATATATTGTATTTGAATCCAGATTGTCGTACCAAAATATCGTCTACAGAATTCACCGGAAAAGTTGGAAACATTTTCCACTGAACTCAATTCCCTTACCATCAATTCTTTACTGGCGTTAAAAAAGTTATTCGCAGCGGCAAATGACACGTGAAAGTGTCCCACTTCCATATTTGCCTGATATCGCAATATCGTAATGTATCGTAACGTTTGTTCTTTTCGATTTTCGCGCCCAATAGCACTTTAGTCATACATACATGTTGTGTATAAGCGTTATTCAAAGTTACTTACTTTAGATAAATATCGCCAGACTTACTAACTGTATGGTCCCAAATTAAGCAACGCTTGTGTGGTACTGTACAGTGGAGGCGATCCTAGTGACACCAAGTGATATTCAAGTACAAATGTCCTGGAATAGACCTTAGTTAGTCCTCTTTATCAACAAATATGTATAAGTAGGTATATGGTAAGTATGTGTTTATTAAATTTGTGCAAATTTACATGATATAATTTGACGCCTGAAAAGCTATTCTGAAATAAAATTAATTTCGTGTTTTTGCCAACAATGTCACAAAGCACCGTAATTTTATATAATAAGATAAATAAACTAGCGTGTAAAACGTAGAGTTTACTGCTAACGGCGAGCACACAATACGTACACAGTTAGTTGCTCGTACCTGCTCTGAAATTACTGGACCGATTTTAATTAAACCTCTGCCCGGTTGCTGCTTGATATTCTGGGAGCGTCTTGGGTCCCCATTCCTAAAATAGTCTGTCTGTTGTCCGCGAACCTAACCTAGCCCTCGTGCTGTTCAATCCCTGAGCTCAACAAATGTGAGAGATGCACAGGGATAGAAAATTAATAGCCCCATCGTTTTAGTAGACATGGTGCCTCCTAACATTGCTAGACTTGTACTCAGCGCACCAACTACATGCAAAATTCATACATCTGCTATCGCGACAATAAACTTAAAAGCATTCACACAGCGTTGCTGTTTGAAAATGTATAAGTACAATTATTCTTTTGAAAAGAGTAACCATTGAGTTTCTTGCCGGCTCTTCTCAATGGAAGCAACATTACGAACCGGTGGTAATGCTAAAATATTGTTTATCTTGACTATTTATAAACGCTTTATTGAGCTTACATGAATAAAAAACTTTTGATTTGATTTGATTTGAACAAGATGAGCATATTGGCTCGGTATTGCCAATACAATATGTTTTCAACATTATTTATCGCGAACGACTGCATAGAGATAGTTTTAAGTCTATGCTTTTAGCCAGCATATTAGTCAATTTTATATCTGAAACTTTCATTCTCCGCCTTACGTTACGTTCTCGGGTTATCTTCAAATATGAGAATTCTCCGGTACCTGCAAGCGGTAACACATAATAAGTAATATCCTCGGATGACGCTCTCCCTGTATAACCCTCTGATACGAGTTTTAAAATAGTTTTCCCACCCATGCTGTCACTTCCTGCAATTTGGTATATATCTTTCATCTAAGAATAGATATTTATATATTGTAAAAATAGGAAAAAGAATTTCGCATTGGTATGTAATGTACGTGAGGTAAATTGAAAATAAAAATTATAGTCATAAAACGACATTTTATCGTATACGCAGAGATTTAGTTATACATGGTTATTATTCAGGTAATTTCTCGATAAGAACACCTGAATATTTATTAAACATCTGATCTACATATTATGTTGCCAGTCTATGGAAAACACGCTCGCATGGAATGACCGTTTATTTTTAAATGGATAGAATTTAAATGAGGCCGAAATGTTTAATTTTCGGTCTATATTTGATTTAAGTGGATTGCTGGCGAGACGGTAATTGCCACGGGTCATACAGCTACAATACCTGCGATTATAATGTTCGATTATTAAATACGTTCTGAAATATTAATTGTTTTTGTAACTACATAATATTCACAGTTTATAATTTGGACTATTGCAGTGACAAGACAAAACGCGAGATAAATTGTGTAATTCTTTCATATACCTATACATTAATTAAAAGAGAGATTGATTCGGTCGGACATAAGGCGTGACAAATGTCTTGTCTTGGAGCGTGTGCTTGCCCGTCTGCTGGTGTGGAATACCTAGTTTCCAATGAAAATGCAAATTAGGTGCTGCCGCAGGCAAGATAATACTTAATAGGTAGATACTACATTTAAGAAACTTTGTATATTTTATTTTATGAATGTATGAACATTAGTTAAACTAAGCAATTATGTTTGGAGAATAAAGGTTGTTGAATTTCTTATAAAAACAACAAAAATGTGTTTGTAAGAGGTAAAATAAAATTAAAAACTAGAACAAAATATGCGAATGTACAGGGTCCCAGTTCTACCAGACTCAGACGACTAATGAAGTTTTTGTATCTGATGTTATTATAAAGGTTTTATTTCGCAGAGTAAAGACAAGGCAAGGTAGGCTAGGCACTGTACCAGAAATTATTTTTAGAGTTATCGCGTTAATTTGGGAATGCGTGCTTGAGCGGCTTTATCCATAATCCATAGCGGCCATTCCGTTTTACGATACGGAGCCGGCTCTCATACAAATGATAAGAACAATGCTTAATGCCAAAACAACGGCATTAATGTTATTAATTGTTGTAAGTTTATTATGATAGCCTTCTTAGTACCACGATTTATAGATAGGTGCTTTACATGAACACTGATTGCCAAGATGATTAGTCGTAGTTGCTTTAGCCCAGTAGTACTATTATCCATTTCGGTCCAGTAATAACTGAATATTCTACTCAAGATTAGTTTTAGCTTTCATCCAACCCCATCACCTTCAAGGCCAAGGCTTTTAATAGGTATGTCATTGGTTGCCTAAAGCCTGTCAAAAAGAGACAGTCTCTTCCCTTATTTTCTTCAATCTAACTCCACCCATGCTGAGTATAGGTCTCTTTTAGGGCCTCCGCAGATTAGCTATTTTTAGCATCGGCGACCGGCGATTTTGTGACGTATCGATGCTGCGTCGCGTTTCTTCGAGCGCGAACGAGCCAGACGCAGCATCCAAATCGCCGATCGCCGATGCTAAAAGTAGCTAGTCTGCGGAGGCCCTTACAGCACTCCATTCCGTGCTATACAAAAACGTGCTGCTGCTGGCAGTGATTCTCATTTGTTTGTCTATATCTCTAGAGCTCCAGGTAAAAATGGTCCTCACCCAATCGATCGATTCGCTTACTACCAGAGGCATGAGGAAATCATTCTCGACTTGAATGTAAAAAATCTTGTAAACAAAATGTGATTTCACTGAAATCGGTCTTCAAGCGTACCAATGCAAACCAGAACAGTTTCACTTTTATATACACTTTAAAGGTCGATTTTAAAGCATCATACAATACATATGTGTAGTTACATATTTAAGAAATTGTATAAGAAATGTGTTCTTACTCAGTTTACATGGCCATGCAAATAATTCTAATGGCCGCCGCGCTGGATTCGCAAGCAACCCCGCTGACAGCGGGATGAAATAAGGGATGACGGATAATGGCGGGTCTGAGTGAGATTGATACGATTCATTACCGTGCTGGGTGGACAAGCTTTGGTTAAGATATTGTTGATGGCATGGTAAGGGCTGAGTAATTAGGGCCTCTCTCAGGTACAAACAGATATGTCTGTAGGCTTACTTTGACTGTAGGTCAATTGGGATGCTAAATTAAGATAAATATATTAACGCCAATTATGGTCACTCGCATTTGAGAATGATTATGAATTCAACTGATCTTTCAAGAGTATAAAGACCCCCTCCCCTCCCTGTGTGACGTCACATATTTTTTACAATTTTCATAAATTTTCAAAATTTTTCATTAACTATTTTTTTCGGTTTTAATACTTAGAGATTTTAGATTTTTAAGTGTGACGTCACCAAACTTAGGACCCCCCCCCCCACCCCCTTGTCACACAATGTCACATTTCGTCGACCCCCTCGCCCCCTTTACGTGTGACGTAATTTATGGATGGCCCCTAACAACAAAATGTTAAGCAAACAAAAGAAGCAATTTGCAATGCAGGTACCTGAATATGAATAGAATTTTATGGCTAAAATTTAAGCACTACTAGCCAGAAACAAATAACCGCAAAGCTTCTAAATTAGGTAACCCGCTCACCCGATATATCGTTGAAAGCATACGATCCTTTTGTGCTGTGGTCTTAAAAAGGTTCCTCAAATATAAACATGAGAAAAATGTGAAAATAGCAAGATAATAGATTCTCGAAAATCTTATACTAAAAGCCTTGTTATTAATTATTTACAAACTTATTCACGAGGACTGAGATAAGGTATAAAAGAGAGGTTTGCTATTAAAAAACAATCGTATTTCTTAAAACCTATTTATTGTTTGCGCCTACAAACCTGCAAGCGACATCTAAAACGAATACATTTTTGATTTACCCCGGGTGCGGTGGAAAAGTTGCGCTGATATTAAAATATTTTAAACAAAAAATTGTGGAACAGGAATCTTAATCGCCCTTTTATGTAACTTCCCCGTTAATTTGGCATACAAATATAATATAATTTGCTAACAAAAAAAAACATAGGTTGTTAGTAAAATGTAAGATAATTATTTTTCAATGGATCGAGATTTTCGGTATTTTACTTCAAAATTGTTCGTGGAATTCAATGATACAAATATTTGATCGCCAGGTATTCGACACGACACTACTAAAAAGCAAGTAGAACCATTTAGAATTATTATTTATTACGTATTTGAATTGGCCTCAGGTAAGAAGGTATACACCTTCTTTGTTACGCTTGAAAGCGTAACCCTGGCCCTTTTGTCGCAATTCGCCTACCTGCTCTCAAATACATGCCTAAAGAAATTCGAGAAGAAGCAAACAATACATCGCGAAACCGTACATTCACGTTGTATCATAAAGTAATTCGTTATTGAATAAATCTAGCATGAAGTGGAGCTACTTAAAAACTATTATTTTGCATACTCCCACACATGTACCAAAAATATCGTCTTTGATTCTGTGTGTGCCTGCAAAATAAGATATTTACTGGCAGTACATAAAATAAGACCTTAAGTGGCATTTGGGATAAGTAACAATCATTATTTTATGTAATTTTTTCTCCAGTAATATTTCAAAAGATTGATCCAGATTACGCTATTACGAGAGGCGAGATGGCACCTACAGGATTATTTTATGGCTGCTGTTATTACGTGACGTAAACTACACCAGAATCTTAAGCTTGGGCTCAGCTCCACGACACTGAACGAAGATTAAACCTCAAAGCTTGGTTACCCCTTCAACTACAGTTGGAGATGTGACCGCATTGACAGTCTGCTACGACCTGTTTAATTTATGTTTCCTTAAAGTTCAGTTATTGTAGCACATAACCTAATTTATGTCTGAATTTAATGGGGTGCTATGCGGTTGTTTCATTTTCCTGTTTGATGTGGATTGTGTTTATTACTACATAAGGTTTTGTGTTCGCAATAACCTCAAGTCAGACTTGTTTAAGACTCCCTGAACTCATAATATTAGTGTAGTAGAGAAACCGAGCGCAAACTGAGAATGCTGCTCCCAGAATATAGTTCGAAGCTTTGTTGTATTCATTTATGGAAATCCATTTGAGTATAAGGTAGGAATACTCCGGTTTTAAGCTGCAATTTATTATGATGACATCTTAATAGACGCTTGCACGCGACTAGACCTTGACTTATAAAATGTTGAGTTACAATGCCAGTCAGAAGATTGCAAGATTTTATTTTCTACATTATATTAATAGACATTACATTAAATACACTTTATATTTCATAATGTAAACAAGCATTCATCATATTTGTTACGAAATCTTAATCCTTTTTAACTCGAGTAAACTATTTCAGTCTCCATTTTCCTGGTGTTTACTTCGAATACAATGTAAGGAAATGTGTCCAGAACGTTATTTAGTTGGGCTATACAAAGCAGTCACTTTGATGTGTCGGTCCAAAGATGTTGCTGGCTAGGTATGTACATTCTAAATAACTTTATCCCAGCCTTTCCGCATTTCTCAGAAGTATCATCTTTATTTATTAGAGGCCACTTCATCACAGTTTAGGGGATCAATAAAATATATGGTGTGCGAACATCCAATCTCGGAGAGCACCTTATACGCACTAGTGGCGAGTTTCCGACAGCCGAAAGTGGGTACCTCTACCTTCACATACTAACCGTAAACTTTTAGAACTGTCGAAAGTTGTTATCCAATTTTAATTGCCGCTGCTAATATTGTATGGGCGTTGAGCAAATTTCCTGAGAGGAAGTTTTGTAATTAGACAGATTGGATTACAAGGCGACTAATTGTCAGCGACATTACCGGTGAAGGCGGTGAACTGCCGGTACATAAATAAATAAGTAGGCGCCAAGATACAACATTAAGTAGAATTTGTATAACTTTTTGCAGCATTATTATCTTGTATGACCTTAAAAGCACTAATATTACTAACATAATAAGTATTCTGAACAAATTGTCTTATTCTAATGATAATTGACTTTCTTTGCAACTGTTATTTGTTACCACAGATTAGAGAAGTTGACAGATGTAGTCTTGGCAACAAACGAAGTGAAGCCAGGTAGCATTATATGTGTGCGTGACAACTAGGAGCGGCACTAGGGAAACATACATTTGTGTGCGTGTAAAGTTGTGTAGTTATAGGGCGAGATTGTATTCGCTTTTTTGTTTTGTATTTGCTTTGGTGGCTTCACTTTCGTGTTCTATGCGCTCCATCTGTAGCTCCTAAATCTGTGTTTGTTACCTTTAATTTAGTAAAGAAGCAGTTATATATAATAGCAATAAGTACGAGAAAGTTAAGCCACTTATATGGAAACAGCGTTATCTAACGCAGTGACAACGATATAGGGAAACTATCGTTCTCTAATAATAGTGAGCTCCACGTATCGCCCTACTTCAAAAGTTCATAGTTTAGATAACAAAGTTTAAAGTGTCATTAGAGGGGGAACTATTCGTCGTCGGTGCGGGGCCGTGCGTGCGATGCTTCTGAGCGTTTTTTTCTGGCCGAAATGTGCGCGGAATGAAGGGCCCTGCCTGGTAAAAAGCCAACATGTGGCGCGCTCTCGGCCGACGATACATCCGGGACAGAATCCGCTAACCCTCACTCGTCCCACTTCGAGACAAGTTTCAACTCTAAAATTAACACAATCAATTATAATGAGAGACACATCGTGAACTATGATAGCGTAGCAAAGTATTACACAATCTTTGTGACCGTTGGACAGTTTCTTCAGGAAGAGCGATTAATAATTAAAACATTGTATAGGGCTCACAGCGATGCGGCCTCATGAACAATACACAAACAAAAAGGTCAGCAATGAAACGTACTGAAGACAAGATGACTGATGAATATTTATAATATTTCAAGCTTGGCTAACACTGTCTCCCTCGGATGAGGTTTATTACACGTTTTATCTTATTCAAGCGAAATGTTAGTTTCAAATTTATGAATTTCTGGATAAAAAAACCTGAATATATTTATTTTAATGGAATTCATTATTATTTATCTAACCTTGTTTCCTCGCAAGAAATATAACTTTGATAATAAATATGTATTAGGTGCGAAGCTTTTATGATTTATCTTACAATTTTGATGTTACCAGTTGTTGTCCAAGTTACTTTGAGCATAATTTTAAGATTTTATGGCACACGGGTCATGTTGACGATCTGCGAGGCTGCAACAGTCTGCTCGTGAAAGTGCTTTTGATATTCTGGCGTCATCCCGCCAATACTGTTCTTTCTTTGAATGCGTTCTGCGAATGTAAGTACCTACCCACCTACTTGCTACACAGTACACGAACACAGCCTTTAGTTTTTTTATATACAGGGTGTCCCACAACTTTGCCACATGGAGGGAAAGTGTCTTAAATACTGTAGATAGAACATTTTACTGAATGAAGACTTCATTTTTATTTTAAAATCAAAACTATCTGCATTCAAAGATTTTCGAAAACTCGCTTGCCACACTTGGGAATCGAACCTGCTAAAATTTAAAAAAATAACAGCTTGTACTTTTATGGCATCAATCGATAGGGTCAATCATAAGGATCAAATCTATCTTATAAACATGGTCAATTAAATGAAAGGAAAACCATGATATCTTCACTTATACGAATAAAAATTAGTTAAAATTGCAATAAGTAAAGATTTTATGGGTTTCCTTTCACTTCATTTACTATGTTTGTTAAAGAGATGTTATCCTTATGATTGACCCTATCAATTTATGCCATAAAAGTACAGAATGTTATTATTCGGATTTTAGCCGGTTCGATACCCGAGTGTGGCAAGCGAGTTTTTGAAATGAAAGCAAAACCATAACATCTTTACTTATTTTAATTGAACGAAAAAAATTGGGTAAACTTAATAATTTGTTGCTCGAAATTAGCTTTATTTTGTTGGATACACTTTATCTTTGAATTCTTAAATTTATCAGTTTATATTTTATGGTTTTCCTTTTTTTTTATTTACCATGTTTGTAAGAGAGATTAGGTGCTTGTGATTGATCCTATCGATTGATGCCATAAAATAAAAGGGTGTTATTTTTTCGGATTTTAGCCGGTTCGATTCCCGAGTGTGGCAAGCGTCTATTTGAAAATCTTTGAATGCAGTTCGTATTATTTTTAAAATAAAAATGAAGTCTTCATTCAGTAAAATTTTCTATCTACAGTATTTAAGGTACTTTCCCTCCATGTGGCAAAGTTGTGGGACACCCTGTATATCGAGCAAATGATATCTGACATTACCTAGACTAGACGGGATAAAGTTTTGCATCTTTATTACGACTAGATATGGAAATGTGTAGGTTTTTCTTTTATGACAAATACTCTTAAATTTCGACAACATTGAGGAGATCTTGACAGTATTTTATCATGGTTCGAATAACGATGGATTAGCCACTTCTACCGTGTAGGTACATTCTTACTGGCTCTACTTATGTTTTATGCATAGGCTGTGACCGCCAGGTAAGTAAAACGATCACGTTTCGGTGCGGCAGCGCAGGCGCAGCCGAGCAGCTTGACTGAGATGCAGTGCTGCCAACCACATAATATTTGCGTTTACTCTTATAGAAAATGCTATTCTTCATGTTTGCGTACAATCTGAGTGAATTTTATATGGATGACATAGGTACTCACCGACAAAGTCAACCAGTTATGAGTGCATCTTCAAAAGGTCATAAATTGGGTTGCTTGCTAACTTAAATTAACTCTGAATTCTTCATAAAACTCGTAGAAAAGTTAATATTGAGGCTTACCTACAACATAATTTCTTCTGTATACAACCATCAGCCTAGGGCTAAATAAAGTACACCTTTACCTGTACCTTAATTTGTTTTACGTTATAAAGTTGGCGGTACTGTCTAAACGTAGAAGCGACGTTGCATTACTACATTCACGTGCGAGAGAGATAAAGTTACCAGTTGTGCGAATAGGAAAGAGATGGTGAAGACCGGCCGGGCAGGTAAGCGGCGCGGGCGGCGTCCTGCGTGCACCGAAATCACGAAGCCAGATGCATACAACAGCAGTCTGTTCACCAACCAGGTATACGTGCTTTTTATATAGGTAGACATCAATAACAGACCACGTTGCGTGGGCTGCGTGGACCTTAAAACTGTATCTTTGTCTGTAGAAATCTTCGCAAATTGGTATATGAGTGGATGACATTTATGCTAATAGAATACCAATCCTCTGCAGCCAAATGGCTTGTAAAACCAGCCATATTAAGAGAAACAGGACAGTAAATTATTTAATAATAATATCAATGTCTTAAAACCTGATATTTTAAAGGTTTTGTATTATGTATTTAACTTATAGGTAGGTAACAAAGAGCGTATAACCACTACGTTATATGTCTACATATATCTAATTGCAACCGTTTATTTGTCACCTCTCCTATATTGGTAAACCGTTGAAAAATCAAATGCTAATGTTTGTTGCCGAAAATAAACAAAAGTGATTAAGGAAAGGTGCTTTATTTAAAAACACTAAAAGTTGTGTTATTTTAGTAATTAAACGTTGCATATAAGTTAATATTCCACTTAGTTCAGTTTTATTAAAGTTTTAATCAAAAAGCTCGGGCTCGTGCAGAGCAAGAAAGCGGAGCAATTCAATTGGTCGGCACCGCAACGCTTAGGTACTCGCGCGGAGGGAGTTTAACCTCCCTTGTTTGCTGCAGAGGTACCATCGGTTTTAGGCAGCATCGTTCCCAACTCGAAATTAAACTCGATTACAACGAAACGTGCAAATGATGTGTAACATCCGAGCCTCGAATCCTGTCTAATTTAATTAACTCGTGTAATTATCACCCGTGTATTGCTTATGAGCGCGGGCTCGAGAATCCGCGGTTGGGGTGGATTTAATGACTGAGCTCTGCGTTTTAACGCGCGGCATAGCCTTGTGTAATATTTAGTTCCCTAGTTGACAAATTTCCTCGTTGGCGGTTTCATTCCACTTCACATAATAAATTAATTACTTACTTTCATATTTCATGTATAAATCTCCTAGCCTCAATTTATAATGGTTTTAAGTTTATCCTTCCGTCGTCTCGGCACGACAGACTCCCGGACCGGAACGAACGATATTATCTTTCAATAAGGTTTTAGGAGCGGCCTGTAGGTAATAATCTTGTAGCGTTGCTGCTCGGATAATGTGGCCCACATTATGTACAATCAGGATAAAGGAATCGGAATCGAGCCAAATAGGTAGTTGCTCGTACACATCTTACCACGAGCGACATTCTTTTTACGGCGCCAAGAGATAGTCAAAATTTATTCCGGTTCAGTTCGTACACCCAGTAAAAAACTACACATTCCTAACATCTAACAATTAATGACGCACAGCCTAAATTTTTCACAGGAGTTCTCTATTTAACGTAGATGAGGACTAATTAGTTAGAAACTTTAATATGAATATTATTTTTACCCAGGCTTATATTTATGACTCAAAGCCAGCCGTATCAGCGATTATAGCGAAATGTCTATAAGGGGTATGATTTTTTTTGTGAAAACCATCGGGCACACGGCTAGTTCTAAATAAAATAATGTTAATCCTCAATCCAGATTCGACAAAAAAACACCCAACTAAGTATCTTGCATAAGTCGGCACCAAAAATCTGACGAATTCTTGTGTTGGCAGCACACGTGTTGAGCAAGCTCACGCATGCCTGCTTACAGGACAAACACCGCGACCTTAGAGCAACTGCCACCGGCGCCGCCCCGGTACTCCGCGAAACGACGAGAATACGAAATTTGGTCGTATCTTGCGTGAGAAGCAGTTTGGCTAACGGACGCCTCACACGTGACGCAAATTGTACGCAAGATTCGGAACTCTGATTATGTCTCAGTATGAAAACTTTTAAGATAAGTAGCTACAATAATATTTTCATAATATTTTCCCCGACATCAATTTTCTGCGACACGTTAAAGATAAAGGCGTCTCGTTCTATAGTTGAACTTATGTAGATTTTACCGAGGCCCCTAGGTAGGGTTGCCACCTGCCACTTCGTGGTCTAAGGATTATCAAAACCAAGTTGGTATACGGATTTTGTTTTTTTCGGGGACCGATTAAAATAGCCATTGTTTTATGACTTTTTTTATTTTTAATGAAACCCTCCTTTTTCATATAGAGTAGGCACCCTAGAATGATTTTCTCAAGCGTTGAGTAAGTAAATACCTACCTACAATTTTTTGTAGATGTAACAAATAGTTATGAGTATGATAAAATAATCTCCTAAGGAGCTCCTTATAGTCACCGAATCATACGGCCACAGATAAGGTAACCAGCCATGACGAAATAATAAGGATTATTTGACAAGCCATAGCCTGAAAAACGGGATAACCCATTAATAAGGGGCAACTGGCAACCCTATCCCTAGGTATGATATTCAGGAAACAGTTACATAACTTAGAAAATAGTTATTCTGCCGGTACACCTCAATCCAGATTGTTAGTGTACCTCTACTCAACGTTGTTTTATGATATACGGGCTTCCATGTGTGGGAGAGAAAAGCGTATGCCGTATGCTTAGAACATTTTCTAGATGCAGAGCTTTTAGTTAATTGAGAATTCTTGTACGTCCGTCGCCTAAGGCCACATTTTTAGGAATATCTTGACCCCGAGACCATCCATTTTGAACGCGTTCTCGGCTTTACGACAGTAATTCTTGCCTACCACTCATACTTTTCTCGTAACTTTCAACAGCCGTAGTTCTTCTAAGTGTTTCTTAATTGTGTTCAAGTTTTCCTCTTAAACAATTCCCGAAAGCGACATTCCGCAACTTTCTATCCGGTATAAACTGGAAGTTATTCCACTTAACAAATTTTGGGGATAACTTCACCGATGCCTTTTTAAATAAGTGTTGTGAACTTGGGATACGCTCGGTTTGTTCCATTGTGTTTCACCCCAATCAAAATTGTACCAGAATACTTTTGTTGACCTAGATTTTCAACATTTATTAGAATTTGTAACTTTTGTTCTCAATAACTTCGTCTAGTCATGAAATTTGTAAAATAGAATATTCTTTCTACCGAAAAATTGTTTGAAAATTTCACTACAAATTGTAACGGTAAAATGCAGGAAATTGTATGCTTTGCTTGCACTAACCAATAGCTAGTTAGACACGTCAACTTACGCACATTGACCCCATTTCGTTACAAAGAAAGAAATAAAGCGTAATGAGAAAATTTTGTGCGAATGGGATAGTGGGAACGGGGAGATAAGACACAAACACCTATTGTATCGAGTCGAACAGTGGCGTGCAAATAACCCAGCCACTATTGTTTTGCAGACGGCGTACAATACACACACAGGAGTACCCTCATACATGTGTAACGCCGCACCGGTGTAGTTACTAGAAACTCGTGTGGAATAAAGCGGATCACACGAAACTGCAGTGAATGCAACGAAGAAGCATCCAGTTGCGTTTACAATTTGAATTTATGACTAATAATGATGGTATAATTAATTAGTTAATCCTGCTCTTTAAGACTAAAAACGTTAACTGACGACTCACGTAATCAACAGGTAACAAAACGCTTAACTAATCGATTTTATAATAGTTGTTATTCCATGACTTGGAACGGTTACAAAATAAGTTATCGTGTGTCATGCAATGGAAACATAACTCAGTTTAAATGAATTCGCCGCATAAGCCGAGTCTTCAAATATCGTCTGCTATAAATCTCCACCGAAAAGCCCTTAATGTACACCAAGTTTTAAAAGGGTAAACAATAAAAAACTCTTAAATGAATAAACAATTTTACGAAAGGAACCCTTGCCCGAACGTGAAAATGTAAAAGTCTCAGAGGACCACACAATATACAAAAAATATTGTTACGCTGGGTCACACGAAAAAGACGACGCCGGTGAAAAGTAGTTTATTAGGCAACTTCTATTCCTGTCTCCTGTGCCAACACAGCCTCGTCTGACATAAAAAACATCAGGAGGCTAACAGCTTCTGAATTTCTAGCAGAATCCTAAGCAATTCCCCAAAATTTATGTAAAATAGTCACACATTTTACACTATTCGTGACTCTGTGATTCTGTTAGAAAATCAGAAAAATTAATAGCGTTTGCAGAATTGCTATATGACGCTGTTAGCCCCCTTTTTGATTTTATACACCGAAGTATGTGCAAGAGGGTGGGTACGGGTAGAGACATCGGCTGGCACAGCAGAATCTTGCCACAGATCCTGCCTCAGTAGCTTCAAAACGGTTTTTTATGGCTTCATGTATTTGCGGCCTAATCCATTCAAACACAAACATGGCAAAAATACTAGGTAGGTAAATAGATATCACTGTTCTTGGATACACCATATTGTTTTTCTGTCCTACTTTTATACCTCGAGATATATGTGGTGAGGATTGTTTACAAGTCTGAGTTAATTTTTTCCTATCTTATGCGAAAACAGGAACCGAGGGAATCCTTATAAAGGTACACCACCACTATATTCGGGTACGTTGTGGATTTATTTAGCTTGTATTGAATTTATTTATTCAGTGCGTAGAAGATTGAAATACGCGTCGGTCACTTGACCCCCCCTAAATGAGTTTGGGATATCTGACCCCCTACTAAATTACTTCACAAAACGAATAAATTGGTTCCCTGAAAGCAATTGACTAACTCCATTTATATTCCAGTATGATTTGTTTTTTTCCGTTCGATATCAAATCCTATATTATGTAAAAACCGTCTCTTATGTAAATAAAAATAAAAACGTATACGTTATTATTTAGGTCTCTTTTAACTGTGAACCATGATACTGATATTTTAATAAAATTGCAACGTCTATTCAAAGTGGTTGTTTAGACAACACACTTAACGTCTACGGTATATTTCGTTCTAGGTTTCCTAGAATCAACCGTACAAGGAAACAGGGCCAATGCAACCAAAGCACGGTTCGTTAATTGAACTTGGTCTGCTATCCTATCATTGATTTCCCGGCCCGAGGAAGTGGTGGGAACAATGTGAACAATACGTGCAAATGTCAGCCGCCGAAATATCAGGAATATGTAAACAAAAAAACACGGATCGAATTAAATTACATGAAATGTCAAGCGACATAAATTTTGCCTTTACATGTGTTGGCTTTAGATTTTTCCATTTCTGCGCATTGGCTCGTCTAGTGCTAAAAATAAGTGATTGAGAAACGAAGGCTACAGAAAGTTTGACGATAAGCAGAGAATTTCAAAGCAAGTGCCTTTTAAATTCTCTGTCTCTAGTCCAGACGTCATTTGCGCTCCATTGCTTATTCAGCTGAGGATGTCAAACGTGAAAGGTTACGCTCTATTCGTCACGCTGGCCAAATGGGTTGTCAATGCGAAGCCCAACTTATACATAATTGGTATAGGTGTCTTAGTATCCAAGTCAGGAAATTTAAACGCGCTTGGTTTCGTATTGGTCAGAGCACAGCACCAACACCTAACAGATAATGCGATAATGCTTTAGCATATTTATAGGCAATAAACCACTTTTTCAGTCACTATACCAGAAGTACAGTTACAACCAGTTAGTACAGTTATTACCAGAAGCTACTGTGACAACCGGGAGGTTAAAAAGGCCACATAGCAATTATGAAAAATCAATTCATTTCCTGATATTATAACCACCCTTATCAATTCCGCTAAACCGTAAGTTAGTCAGGAAATAGCGCAAAATGTGTGATCATTTTATTTTAGGAACATTTTGCGGAATTGCTAATGATTTTGCTTGACAATCAGGTAATGCATTGCTGTAAAATTGTTAGCCCCGCTAGTCCGATTTTTTGGTTTCCAGTATTTCAAAGGGCTAAAGACAGTCGCTCCTTGAAACCGACAGTATTACAATATTTGAAAAGGGTAAGAACAAGGATGTCCACTTACCTTCCAGTCCCATCAACAGAAGCGGGAAATTGCTAATTAGTTACTCTAGGTTTACATTTCGCAATAGCGCCGCTCGCCGCCGTAAAGTCGTTAGTCCGGACACCGCGGTTACTCATTTCCTTCGCTTATTATTTTAAACAAATTACTCAGAACATCCCTACTTGTTGTTGAATTTTCATAGCAGGTATTTAAACAAATACCTAAAATAGGCGTTCTCACTATTATGTTACTTTTAAACAAATATTTTTTATGATGGGATGGGTACCAGATAATGGACGTCGAGGTCGAACCAGGAAGAGGTCGTCACACCATGACCTGGACTTTTATCTGGAGGGATGGATGGAAGCGGCGTGAAATAGAGACGCGTGGAGTATATTGGGGGCATTGGGGGAGACCTTCGTCCAGCAGTGGGATAATATAGGTTAAAAAAATCCAGTACAACACAAATTGTATGCGCTCACCTTGATCGCGAGAATAAGCAGAAGACGGAGATGTATGTGATACATTTTGTTACACATTAAATAAAATTACAAATATTACAAATGACAAACTTTTCTACATACTGTTTGTTTACCGCATTTATGCCAAATGAAGTAAACAGATTTCAATTCAAAGGGACTTTTATTGGAGCACAAACGAGATGTTTAAACTGAAACGTGAGTTGTAAAATGTTTAAGTAAATAACAACGCTAGGTAGGTCGGCTTTTTATAAACACGAATAACAGGAATAACCTAATAACCAACTTGATTTGATAAAAAGTTGCTTTTAGGAATTATGAGAAAAATATCATTTTATTTCGTGGAAAACGAAGAGCAACTGTTAGTATGTGTTCTATTTTGGTAAAGACCTTTCCGAATGTGATACAGAATGTACACATTAAAATATGATGTAAAACTTGGAAGGTATAGAAGTGAGCTTATAACACCGCTGCCAAAAAAATAAACGTAGGTTCCTATTACTGAGGAGAATAAAACTAAGTAATTCGATTCCGTAATGCTTTGATAAGTCATATAAGTAATCAAGATAATATGAGAACTTCAGGAGTCTCCATATCGTTCTTACAAATATTTTAACGACACGACAGTCGCAGTGCCTCCGCCAAGTATTGTAAAAAACAGTTACGTAACTAACTCGTAACTTAAATAGAGTATCAATTAATAAATTAACGAAAAAAAATATTTTCAGTCATTAATATTGCACGTTTTTAAACATTAAATTTACTCGAGTCCCAGGTACTGTAATTAAGACTTGAAATTATTCATTAAGTTTTTAATTGGGTACCTACCGACTGGTAAAACCAAAAGTATTTTGCTGTAGAAATTCCAGGCCGCTATACAACGATTCAACACGAACAGCTACCTAGTTACAGTTCGAATATAAAGAAGCTTATATAGGACTTACTGATCATATACTTTTAGTGTCGTAAGCCTATTCCTACAGGAATTATCCGGTAGGAATAAAAACCTGATTCGAAAAATATAACTGGCCTTTTAGTGTTTGTGATGTAATTCATCAGAAAGTCTATACGAATCATAATAGGTATATTCTAATCATTTTTTTTCTTTGTCGATAAAACATTATTATCACCTGTTAGGTGTATACTGTATACATTAAAAATAATAGCATTATGTGTGCTTCAATATATCAAACATGTCGAATTGCTTTCTGAAGCTGAAACAGCGCACGCCTTGGGCGTACACCCGCAGGAAATTAATTTTCTATCAGATAACTTGTGATATGACACGCACAAACTGTACATAATATTTTAATTGAATAATTCAGGGTATTGACATAATGGCACTCCACCTGTAGGCTAGGGTGATGGACTAAGGCACCGAATCCCTTTGATTATACTTGGTATAATGGAAATAGACCAAAACACTATCGCCGAATGTGAGAGCTCTGCACTACACCTCTGCCTATCCCTTCGGGGAATAACGCAGGCGTGGTGATATACACCTGTGCACTTAATTATTTATCCGTTAAATTGTAACAGCGTGCAACTAATTCAGAGCAGGTACCTACCTAATTGACAAATAAACTTTTAACACTCACACCGGTTCGGTTTCCGTTAAAGTGGAATTTATCGTTATAAATTCCGCTTTCACCGTTCGTTTTAACTTACATTTATACATTCCCGACTACGATAAATAGGGGCAGTTTCAATAAGTCCTTTTGGATAAGACTTTACACTTTGTAGAATTGGATAAATACTGCTCTATTCGGTAGGTACCTACAGGAAAGCAAATCAATTTATAAAGAGATACCGACACAAAGCTCCCCTAGCGTCCCGCGGGATGTCGTCATGTGACATAATGACATCGTTATCTATCACTTTATCAGCTCATACATGAATAGCGCCTCCATAATGTATATAAAAAGTTATAAATAGGTATATTCAATTCAAATAACGTTAATGGAATCCCACATTAAAAAGTTCTTGTAAAAATTGGCAGTCTCTTCATGCACCAGCACTAAAAAGTCGTGAATGGAAGACTATCAATTCAAAAAGTATTATAATTAGTTTTATATTTAATTATTGTAACGATTCGATTAAGTTTTGAGATTTATTGGTCTGTCTCACGCTATCTGTAGGTATAGATGAGAAATACACAGAGGTTGGCAGTACAAAGCTCTCGGGGTTTCCACATGAACTTCATCAATGTCAGTATTAAGATTCGTAAGATGCTCTAATCCCGGAAGGTTAACAGATTTTTATCCAATTCAAGTTTAGATGGGAATCAGGGGTTACTTTGTGTACGGTTCGCTAAACATTCGGAGACGATACCTACTTCTCAGATCGGAATAAATCGAATCGTCCTAACATTAAGTAGGTATATTGTACCTGGAATGTGGATCATAGAACTCGAAACAATTTTGTGGAAGCGTGTGTGAACGAACTCTAATAAACATTCACTTGTCACTTGCAAGTTCTTTTTCAGCACCAAAATTACATTTTTTATTCTAATCTATTTCTCAACTAGGTTTTGTTAAAAGCTGAACTAAATTGTACTAAAACTTTTAATATACTTTACCAAATGAAATCCTTCGTATAGTTACTCCAGATTTACGAGTATTCGTTATAAATGTGTTACTGTTAGTGCTGTTTGCTATTCAAATGTAATAAATATATGGAACAAGGCAACTTTACCTGTTTACTGACAAGAATAATGATACAATACCTACTAATATAATATCAGTAGGTATTGTATCATCATTCCACCCCTTCTTTCGAAAGAGTCCCTCAGTAGATGTACTTCTGGTCGGTAAAATTTTGTAACATTCACAACTTACTCTGTGTTCCCTGCTTTGATTTATTTCTTTTAGATCAGAGTTCCAAAGCCGTGGGCCCTGATAAGAAATAACAAATAGGTATTTACTTGGCTAGATCATGAATTACACGATAATCAACATTTCAGAAAGCTCCCCGTCGCGCACCATTGCCGCTTGCGTTAGCGTGATGTAATATAATTACATGATAGTTTAGTGTAGTGAGTTCGGAAAATAATCGTAGCAAAAGGCTCTGATCTAGATTTAACATGAACGTGATTCCAGACTCACTAATTAGGTAAGTTCACGGATTATTATGAAATTTAAATGTATTGATGAAAACAATAAAATGATCAATTTTCCATGCCAAGTGAGATTATGTTATGCTTAACCTTTTTTAATTAAAATCTTACGATGGCATAATAATTGATTCCCTAATTTATTTGGTTTCTTATTTTTTGTGTTATTTTTAATTATGGTCAAGTAACTACAGGACTTCCGCGATGAGAGTTCTGTAACAGAATATTAATTTTAACAAAGACATTTTCAGCAATAAGATTTTTACTAGTAATTTGAGGGTATTCATGTTTTAGTATATCCGTGATAGTGATTACATAATTAATACACACACATCCCGCCTTCTCTTTAAGTACTTGCTTAATGAGTAGTTAATTATACAATGTTCACGAAGTATCATACAACAACTTTATCAATCTGTTATTTAAACCAATAAAATAATACTTAAGTTATACCGAACATAGAGTTTACATAGGTTTACGTTCGTATCTGATGTTAGATGACACAAATATCAAATTAATTATGGAGGGGGACGAAAACCAACGTTTAATAATTATGTTATTATGTTGACATGTTGCGAGTTAATTTACCTATGACACGAGAACGGTGTATTGTCAATAACTGCGTTAATTATAATCACTTTCATCTATCTAACGTACCTACGTGGTATTAATTAAATTATTACAGGATTGAGGATTCTGTATTACATATATATTCCCTAGACATTATTACCAAGTAGTAGAGTTATGTATTACCTATAATAGTATTGCATATACTACCTTAAACCTACCTATAGTTATCTTGGACCTGCACTGGTAGCACAGCCGCGAAAAGAAAAAACGCGAGATAAATCGATTTTGTCTAATTCTCTCCTATCAATTAAGAAGGGAGAGGTACTGGCCCAGTGCGAGATAATGCGTGACAAAAGTCTTGACGTGCCGCGTGTGCTAGCCCCGCTGAAGCTCAGCTCTTCACACTGAAGGTACATACCACAGATTCAAAAATAGTAGGTATACCTAGCCATCGTGTAATAATATGCTACTAGGCCATTTATTCTCCTCCCACGATGGCCCAAGACTACGAGCAGTGTTATCATTGTTTTTTTTAAAGGATTAGGCCTACAACACACTCCCACCACTTACCTACTCCTGTAAGCCACGATCGACAATGGTGCCCAACAATGACGTCGAGATTTGACCCTCAACGAGTTCCGGGGAAAAGCTAAGTTGCCTTGGAACCCATGCGGGTTTATTGTTATTTAATTAAAGGTGGAGTTGGAAGATTATATTCACTTCCTCCGTTGCATAGCAGGAGACAATAATCATGTCGATTGACATCTTCAAGAAAAATAATGTGCAGCCGATGACGTAGACTTGGGCCTATCACGTGACCTAGTTGTCACGAGGAGACAAAACCTGGAAAATAAATTTATTCGCCGAAACATAATGTTATATTCCAACACCTTAAAAAATCGGAGCATTTCACACATAGCCACCTTAAGATATTACTAAGATGTAAAAAATAAATGTAACTGTTACGTAAAAAATAGTAATTACACGTATGGATTCAGTTAGCGGAAACGTAGTTAATTGAATAACAGGTAGGTACTATCCGTACACGGCCTCACTAGTGACGATACGAACACCGCTAAATAATTAATGTACGACGCAGAAACTTTTATTCATCTTATCGAATTTCTAAAACTAGTTCGAATGTTAGTAAGTTTAGTTCCACCAAGTTTAACGAAGCAAAACCGTTCTTTTTGGTGTAATCTTCAAGTTTGCGGTCGTAACTTGCGGACTCTGAACGGGATATTAGAGATATAGGTCATTTTAGACAGTTGTTTCCAAAATATACAGGATGAATTTTTCAAGTGTGCGTGGATGGCCAAATCCAAAACTATGAGGAATATCGAAAAGTACTCAAAGGAGTCTCGGGGCCGATTTTGATGAAAACTAAAACTGCATCATAGGATTTTTGAAAAAACTAAATTCGTAGACAGGAATCGAACTAGTTGATTTTGAAAAAATACCACATACTGTATTTATTACAACATTCGATAGTGTCGCTGATAAGGAACGAATTCTGGAAAGTAATGACATACAGCAAACTTAAGGAAAGTGTTGGTTTTTAACAAAGTGCTCCATTTTTTCAAGTTGTCTTTAATAAATCATACGTACATTACCTTTACCTTGTTCGAAATTATGCTCAATATATTTTTTATTTACCTTCGCAGCGCAGTCATCTTCACAACATTATGTTCTAATTACAAATTTTCAATCATTTTTGGACAATTCATCAGTTAAAGTTTAATAGGAAGGTAACTTAAGAGAAATAAAATAGTATTTTGTTTAAAATAAGCTCTTTCCTTAAGTTTGCCGTATGTCATTACTTCGCAGAATTCGTTCCTTATCAGTGACACTATCGAATAGTGTAATAATACAGTATGTGGTATTTTTTTTCAAAATCAACTAAGTAGTTCGTTTCCTGGCTACGAATTTATTTTCTTCAAAAATCCAATGATGCAGTTTTAGTTTTCATCAAAATCGGCCCCGAGAATCCTTTGAGTACTTTTCGATATTCCTCATAGTTTCGGATTTGGCCATCCACGCACACTTGAAAAATTCATTCTGTATACTTAGATATAAAATTTGACTTCGAAGCTTTTTTGTTTTAGATAAATAAGATAATCCATTTGCTTATTTACTATATCTTTACTTATTTTATGCATACATATTTCGGAAATAACTTTTTTATTTTATTGCTTTTTTAAATGTTGCTTTATTAATACAAAAATCGATGTTGTCTCATTCTCTCATATGCATTATGTAAGAGAGAGAGCGACTCGGTGCGACATAATGCGACACAAAAGTTTTGTCTTGGCGCGTGTGTTAGCCCTTCTGTACTGGCGTTGTTTAGTTTGGGACCATACAGTTGGTGTTTAGCACTATTTACCTATTTATATAATACTTGAGTAAATTCATGTTTAACTCATCACGTAGGAATGTTGAAACAATAACCAACTCGATATTTGAGCAATTGGTTATGTACAATTACGTTTATAAGCAGACCCAACTAGATCGGAGGATTAAGAGGCGTATCATGTCCTAAGTTCTCTAATTCGACGAAAATATAGAAATACGTGGAAAACAGAAATCATAGGTACACGAAGTCATTAGTTTGTCATGTACCGCTGGGGGCCACAGTGAGCTAGTAATATAAGGCGATGTTGTCTGCTCAAATAACTAAGGAACAAACCAGTATCTTCATATTACGTATCTACTAATAATGTGTCTTGTTATACACCCGTGTATATCCAAATAATTCTACGAACCAATGTGATTTTTATATACCTTGATATAATAACCCATGAATCAACTAATGAAACCAAAGAAATTGGAATAAATAGAAATGAAACTGAGGTTACTGAAACATTGATATGAAGACTCCATTTTAGACGGCACATTGACGGTAAATAATCAAATATTGACGCATTTAAATATATTAAGTATTATATATAAAGCGAAATGTAAGAAAGTGTCACGCAAGAAGGACAGATACAAATGAGTCCGAAAACGTTTCTCTGATAAACGATCGAACTCGTCGAGACATACAGAACTTAATGAATTCCGCTCAGTGTTCTAATATCGACGAAGTTTGTTCTTTAGAACCGATACAAAGATGAGAAACACAATGTAATGACTAAACTTTATCGTGAAGGAGCCTCGTAAAATACTGACAACGATTAAAATATAATTACAACTATACTCGCAGAAAGAATTTAGATCACTTATCTATAAAAACTCCTACAAGCAGGCTATTAAACTTATTACAAAAAACCGGTGCAAATTTTTAATAAGTTACGCTCGACGGTAAGATTTCATTCCTGCGAGTTTCCAACGTTCAAGTAAATAAGCCAAAGTTTTCGGACAATAGGCACAATCCACCAAAGCGGATTATTTCACCAATAGATAAGAGATAGGATTTACCGAAACATTTGCCTACCTTTACATAATGTGCTTAACCAACCTCTTACTTAAGACAACTTTAGGAAAATTACCCTAACTAACTACGTTAAGGGAACCAAATTGTACATATTATTACGCAAACTGAATTATACTATGCTATTAATTTATCCATAGTCGCTAACAAAATTAGGTAGGTATAGTTCGCGACAGGTCGAGATGACATTCAAAATTAAGTAGTAGGATCCGATAAACAATTAAAATCGCCCACAAAATTATTAAATTAAATACCTTAATTTAGGTATTTTGTTGCGTTGGTAATTTTGATTCGGATTTTATTTTATTTTATTACCTGGTAATTTTGATTCGGATTTTATTCTGCAAAAAGCTCATAACCCGAATGTCATCTCGACCTGTCGCCCACTATACATAATTTTATTATAAGAATACGCTGTCAGGTAAATGCGCCTATTACGGTACATATAATTTATTCGAGGGAAGCGATTGTTTCACGCATGGCGAGTGACATGACGGGGTCACTCCATGGCGAATAAAGAAACCTGGTCAACAATCAGTCTCATGCAAACGGAAGCCCTCATTCGCCTGGGAGGTAGTAATAAAAGGAAACGAGCTGCTTGTGAACTGAACCACGACGACATAACCGACCGTTGGGAATCAAATACTTATAATTGAGGAACTGCAACTCTATAGTTATAAGACTTATATTATTATATAACCACATTTAACCTAACCAACTATAGGTACAACAGGAAGCTCGCTAGTAGATTGTTAATGTTATATGATAGTTCAATAGATTTGGAATCTCCAAAGCCATATTTAGCAGAACCTGTCCCAACGGATATTGGGTTTGTCGTGTGGAGTATTAGGATTTTTTTATTTTCTTTTCCCACCTATTTCTTTTGCAACCGCGTCCCGACCAGCGACTCATCTAAATTCTTTGAAATACAGATTTCACGGTGAAAAGTTTATTGAATTATTGGAGGGACGAGAGTTAGCTCTCAGGAAACCGGGATAATTTAGTGAATGGATACGTCGCCACGGATTGAAACGAATAAAGGAAAGCTTGAGATAAAAAGGAATTTTGCAGCAGCGTTTCAGTCAAAGTGACATATACCTGCTATACAAATTTAAATTAAAACATAATCAAAATAAATATTAGATCTGTAAATTCCATAAGGAATAAGAAAAAATGCCTTAATGCCTTAGTTAAACAAAATAGTTAAGGGAGTTGCGAAACAAAATTCAGCCGCGATTGTTGAGCGCGGAAGTTCAGCAATAAAAGTTATTTGGTTTTGCGGAATAACTGCCTGCTTTAATAATCCAAGAACTCAAGTGCCAGCATTTTAGGTTAAAAAGTCTATTGTCTCGGCAACAGTTTTCGTGATGTAAAAAGTTAGGTGACGCGACTCCCACAGTTTTTTACTTTAATTATTTTTATTCTTTTAAAAATGTAATGGTGTCCTATAAATGTCGTAATAGACAACTTAAGATCTACTGTATAACCTTTAAAGAAGCTTTTAGCATTTTATTTTACTAATGTTGCAACAAGAATGGTAGATTACAGTTTTTAAAATATAAGCAACCTCTTTAGAGAAGTGCCTTGCTATTTTAACGCTCAAGCATTCTCTCAAGAGCAATTTATATTGTTTTTATTTTTACATTGTTGCAGACCATTGCAGTTTTAAGTGTCAGATGAATCTTAAAATAGCGCAGGAATGCAGCCACCTTCTGCAAGCGTAAATCAAGTTCCGTTTGTCCAAACCTAAACTGGCTACTTACACTGAACCACATACTTCATTTAATAAGATTAATTGCTGCAGATAGTTGAGGAGTATTATTAAGTTCTACTAAAATAACTTGGTGAGACCGCGCTATCGGACCTACTCTACCACGGCCGCACACCTGCATCGGAACCGGTTTCACAAACATGATTTCACTCTCTCAGCAACTCGGCACCATTGGAGTTGCCTAATTTACGCATTCGAGCTTGAGTTTGAGGGTTTTTCTTAGTTTTATCAATTGACTTTAACTTCATAACGAGAAATAGATGAAAGCGATGAATTTGGTATTTCCTGCGGTCACCATAATGGCGTACTGCAATAATAGAAATCCATTAAGAGTAACGCTTTTGTAACAGTAAAAGGTGTTGGCGAGTTTCTTAAGAACTGCTTATGCTTAGGACTTTATTTTAAATTGTTATATTACAGACAATCAGATACTTGGTCGTGGTCATAATTTTTCTCTTGGGTTTTAAGTTGTGGGTGACATCATATAGGTAGCTGCCCATACGATGTTTGGAAATAGTTTCATTCATGGTTTTATATGTTGGTTGGTTTTAAATGCAAAGATATAAATTGAAGATTCCAGAATTCAAATACAATTTAAACGCTGCATTTTTGATGCCACATGGTCACCGTCAATACAAAGTGTTTTTGCAAGCCATCATCACTGGTTTAATAATGCAAGCTGTAGAGCGGCTTACGTGGTTGTTTGCGGAAGGCTACCGCATTGCGTGTATCATTTCATACTTCCTACCTTCCTAGTAGGTATTACGAGGGTAGTTGTAATTTTTTGAGATCTTTTGACAAAACATTCTTATTTCTGACAAATAGGTACCTGAGCTGTCGGAAATACAGACTTCCTTATACGGAATTTCTGGTGTGCCAAGAATAGTTTATCTCACCCTATTCACGTACCAGCTTCCCTTGCCTTGCATACGGTTAAGAGAGTCAACAAACGCACACATAGGCGGTTTACACCTTTGCACACAAAAGCAGGCTCCGTGCCGCGGCCCGCGCTTGTTGATACAATCCAACGCACCGTCGAGCGTTCAGCGCGCCGAGCTAAGGTGAGTCAGAAAGTAAGTCGGCGGCTCCGCTTACCTGTACAAATCAGCAGCAGAGTAAATGGTGAAAGCAGCCGCTGGGTCCCCATGTTGGCGCTCCGATTACTTTCTATCAGTTATGCACCAGCAAAAGAATCTTATGCGCCCATCTTGCAACACATTTTTAATTAATGCTTAACTCCAACTTAACTGTTATGCATCGTACACACAAAGTAAACCGTCTACACTACGGATAACCGTTACACTTTCGTCCGTTTGACTAGCACGAGCAATATCCACACTTTCCAACTTGGTGCACTTCAAAAAACAATCTCATTTTCCAATCCTCAGTGTAAACTTTGGCGCGATATTTCCGTTACGTACGGGCGGCGCGGGCACGTTGTACACGGGCGACGGTTAGCCCTAGGCTGAATAAATTTCAAATTCCAAGCGCTGCGTGTGAAAGAGACAGCGTTGCAAACCGAGCGAGACAGACAGATAATAAAGTTTGCCTTGTCTTGTCCGGGAATGAAGTGGCAACAACGCGTCATGTCGTCTTGCGAGTTTTTCACTAGATGGCAGACCTGGAAGTAAGACGCTGATTGGTTGATATTGCTACCGGTCAAGACGTAGGAGTAAAAGCATAATTTAAGTAACTTTAAGTCATACTGTATAAATAACATGTATACAGTATGACTTGAATTAAAAACATTGTTATAGCCGAATTTTTTGTCCGAAGCTATGCATATTTCATTACTTTGGTAGGACGATAATGAGGTCTGCCACCTTAATATTTCTTTTGACATTTGTATGCAATGTTTCATTAAGTTATTTGTGTAAACCAAGGAAGTTTTAAGTCTCTAACACCTGGAATGAGGACTTGGCAGCAAAAGTGAAGCCGACAGCGAGATACCATACTGAACGTTGTTTCCTTTGCCAACAAGAGTGACCATAATATTTTGAAATTTTGAGAACGTCCCCATGGACATCTAGTGAAAACGTGCTTTTGTTCCGAGATTGTTATGATAGGAAAATAATAAAATAAGGAAAAGGATGTTTATTTTCTTAAGAACATGAGTAGGTACAATAAATTAGTCTGCGGTGGCCAAACCACACGAGTGCCTGTCTGTATCTTGGCAACCTAAATGAAGTTACAAAATAGTATTTAAGATCGTAGATTTTGCCACTTTGTAATATAAAGTAACATGACACTTCACACGCTTGGACGTTGTCTAGGCTCTCCATATCTATGGTTTTTCCTATACTTATCTTTCCTATACTTACTCTTTTTCTATGCTATAAAAGGTACCTACTACTGTTAACATGTTATGTTTGATTTGGGCTGTGCAAGTTGTGACAGACGGACATAGAGACAGATAGACGGACAAAAAAGTGATCATATTAGGGTTTAGTTTTTTTTCCTTATTAGGTACGGTACCCTAAGAATATCCAACTAATTAGACCATAAGACAAAATTAAAGGACAATGGGCAAAATTGTATGGGACTTGGTCCAAATATACACCACTGACGAGACCTACGTAACCCGATAGACCACTAAATACTGAATAACTTTTACAAAGACAGATCAACAAAATAAGCTGTCAGTAAAAAAAATATGGGTAGTTTAAAAAACTATTTTTTTTTTATTTCACCCTTAGTATTATGTTTATACATTTTTTTCGAAAGGCAACAATACAAATACTCTTACTAACATTAAATAAAAATAAAATAAGCTGTCAGAAAGCAAAAAATGCCGTGAAAAATATTTTATTATTATTTTTGTTACCTGATGAAAAGTGAACAACAACAACAACAGCAGCATTCTTACGTATTTTCTGATGTTGCGCTTCTATAAAATAAATAAGCAGGTACCTTCTATGCGTTACCTTACTTTTTCACTTATCATCAGGTAACAATAATAATAATAAAATATGTTTCACGGCATTTTTTGCTTTCTGACAGCTTTTTTTATTTTTATTTAATGTTAGAAAGTGTATTTATATTGTTGCCTTTCGAAAAAAATGTATAAGACATAACACTAAGTGTGAAATAAAAAAAATATATATATTCTTTTAAACTACTCATTTTTTAATGACAACCTATTTTGTTGAACTGCCTTTGCAAAAGTTACTCAGTATGTAGTGGTCTATCAAGTGACGTAGGTCTCGGAAGTGTTGGACATTTGGACCATTTTTGCCCATTGTCCTTTGTGCTAACGAAAAGGAACAGTGAGGGCAGGGCATTTTCTTTTAAAACTCCTTGTGTTAAATTAGGGACATAATCTGTCGGCTTAAAATGCTTCCTGCATATGACGGAATTTTGGGTAATTTTTCTGTAGCCAATAGGTATTTGTTGTAACCAATTTACACGCCTGGGATCTGTAAAAGACAAAATTGTTTTTTTGTTTTTTATTGTTTAGGAGTAATCGGGAAGTGTAAAGTCAAAAGTCGTCCCGATTTCAAACAATTTCAATCGACAAACCATCGGTCTCGGCCTTTATTTTATATTGTCCATCAAGGGTTGCAATGCTGACCGCGCTGTGGAGCCCTGGAGCTGCGCTGCGCCGCGCTTTCGGCCATCAACAACGCGCCCAGCAACACACTCATTACAGACCGTGGCAGTAATGTACTATTAAAAAGTAACAAAAGGGTAAAGGAAAGGGGCCCCGAGAATTACATTGCCTGAAAGGGTTAATCTGGCCCTAGACGTGCGCGTTCCTCGAGCGTGTGAACGACGCGAACGCCGTGTGCGAGCCCGGCGAGCCGTGACAACGCGGCGTGAGCGTCGCGTTTTACCAGCGTGTGGTCTGTCGCGCGTTGCAAATGCGACCGACTTCAAAAAGTAGCGATGTAGTCGTGCGGCAACGAAAAGCGCGACTTTATCGCTGCAAACAGTTCCCGTGGACGATATTCCTCAGTTAACACAGACACATAATAAGATTTATATTATAGTCCTTTTTACTAGCGAAATTTATGTCACCCGAACATCTAAAATGTACTTAACGTGGAAAACATAGTTACCCACTTACCTATGTTAAGATAATCCTTAATTCGGATAATATTCGCTTTTACACCCTTCCATTACGCATATTCTACCCATTTTTAGGAGAAAATTCAGCACAATCCTCTAGATTTAAAATTAGCTGAAAATATCGTGTGTCACGCAAATTGACGTTCTGTGTTTCAAGTTTTTAATTTTATTTCTGCTACGATTCCTATAGACATCACGGAACTGACAATTACAAGCGAATTATGAAAGAAGGTAAGTACTTATTTCCAGATATTTATTTATATTTGAAATTTTAATCTTAGAATATTCTTATACTTTACCATAGGTATTTCATTAATCGACTTTATTATTTATTATTCTTAACATGAAAATGTACCAAGTTTAAGGTGATCGAATAAATATTAACTGGCAACACAAGGGATGAAAGGTTGTACTGTTAGAAAGGGAAAGAAGGCGCAGTTATAGGTATCTGGCTCGGACCGGTTTTTATAATGCGTGCATCGTGGGCGTTAAGTCCGTCACATAAGGATTATTTTTGATTAAATGAATGGAAAATAAAGTTTGTAGTCCACAGTCATGTTCAATGGTATTACGTCGATGGTGTAAACGTAAAAATTCTTTGGTTATTTGATAGGTCTAGATTCTGCTCATTGTACACTATAATATAATGGGCCCTTAAAATACTCTTCTGAAGTACCCGAACTACAGTAGCGGCACGTTATGATGGCCGTTTTGACATGTAGAGGGGGGAAGAGGATGAACCTTATTGCAACGAAATAAGATTCATTTTAGCATTCATTTTTTGACATTCCAAAATTTTAAAACTGTCATTCTTATTCCGTTATAATAAGGTTCATTTTTTCCCTCCCCCCGCATGTCAAAACGGCCATCATAGCGTGCCGCTACTGTAGAAGCAGAAAAACAAATATTCCGGCATTTTTCCAGATCTTCAGATGTTCTTCAGGTGAAAAAGTATTTTTTAAACCGACTTCAAAAAGGAGGAGGTTTCTCAATTCGACCGTATATATTTTTTTTTTTATGTGTGTTCGCGGATAACTTCGTCGTTTACGAACCGATTTTGATGATTCTTTTTTTGTTGGAAAGGAGATATTCCAGGATCTGATGATGGCATCCCAGAGAAATCGAGGGGAACCTTCGAAAATCGTAGGGGCGACTAGTGCGTTTGTAATTTTTTTCATTAACTAGGTTTTTTAAAGCACTACTATTTTATGAAGGTCTGGAGTCGATCTGATGATGGAGACGAAAGACAGTCGAGGGAACTCCTCAACGATTTACAGCAATTACCTGGTGTTTGGGCTTGATTAATTTATATTGATGAGAACTTTACACCTAGATGGGTTGTGACTGTCATTAGGGGTCTGATGATGAAGACGTAGGACAGTCAAGGGAACTCCTCAACGTTTTACAGTAGCTACCTTGTGTTTGGGCTTGATTAATTTGTATTGATGAGAACTTTACACCTAGATGGGTTGTGACTCTCATTAGGGGTCTGATGATGAAGACGTAGGACAGTCAAGGGAACTCCTCAACGTTTTACAGTAGCTACCTTGTGTTTGGACTTAATTCATTTCTATTGATGAGAACTTTGCACCCATATCGTTTATAAGTGCCATTATAGGTCTGATGATGGAGACCATAGACAGTCGAGGGAATTCTTCAACGATTTACAGCAGTTACCTTTTGTTGCGCTTACTTCATACGGTTCAATATGCCAAAATGTTCATTGGTATGGCGCCTCTAAAAATCGTGAAATAAAATTATTTTTATTAAAAAAAACAAACCGACTTCAAAAAAACCTGATGCACTAAAAAGCCTGAAATAATATTTCTATAACCACCTCTGCCTACCCCTTCGGGAAAACCAGATATGATGGTGTGTTATCGAGTATTTGGAGTCGGTGCCAATCTTGGTATGCCAAGTCTACCTACTATAAAAGTAAGAAGATAGATTGGCACCGACCCCAAATACTCGATAACACACCATCACGTCTGGTTTTCCCGAAGGGGTAGGCAGAGGTGGTTATAGAAATATTATTTCAGGCTTTTTAGTGCATCAGGTTTTTTTGAAGTCCGTTTGTTTTTTTTTATAAAAATAATTTTATTTGTTTTGCTGATGTTTCCGTTCAAGTCTGTCAACGCTCTAAAGTTCACGTCCTGTGTGAGCTAGAAAGTTCTAGGAATTAAATAAAGTAAACAATACAATGTCACGAAATAAACGGCACAATCGTTTTAAAAATGTCCTGAAAACGTTCTAGCACTAACAAATTCGGACGTACCAGAATAAATCGGACTTACATATGAACCAAAAACTGACAAGAGGTTTCACGAACTCATTATTTCGTCCAATTCTTTACACGGGGTCAAGACACTCAGGAATTCGTAATCATTCAAACCTCTCGTCTACATCATTTTTAAAAATCTGTTGCAAAATATTTGTATATCTTGTTTGTTTTTTTTCTTGACTTGGATGTTATTTATGTACCACACCGTAATGATCTGAGCAAGTGACATCGTCTTGCGGTGAGTACACTCGATTGAGAAAGTAAATGTAGGGTGGATAACGCAGATAAAGTTACTCCTTATAATAAGCTAGTATATAAGTACTTATGTTTGACTCTTCTAAACATTTTCACTCTTTTGAACATTACTCAATTTTCACAACTTTTTACACCAATCTATGTATTACATACCTTATTTATAATGAACTTAAGCGCTGGGTTCCTCCAATGGCGGCGCCGTGATATAACGGCCGTAACTAAAACGTTGGCTATGTATAGTTCGCGACAGGTCGAAATCAAAATAAGCAGGACCCGCAATGCAACAGAATAATTTAATTTAATTTAATTTAATTTAATCCTGCTAATTTTGATTCGGATTTTATTCTGCAAAAAGCTCATAACCCGAATGTCTTCTCGACCTGTCGCGAACTATACATAGCCAACGTCCTAGTTACGTCCGTTATATCACGGCGCCGCTATTGGAGGAACCCAGCGCTTAAGTTGCTATTAACTATAAACAAAATGGCGCGGTTTCCCAGACCGCTACCTGTTTACGTAGCCAATGTTCTAGTGCGGCCGTTATATGATGGCACTGCTATTGGAGGAACCCATAGCATTAGCCACCACTCATTCTAAATTGTCACCCCGGTCACAAATTAGAAAGGAACAGATACATCACTCCTATGCAAAAGCTAAAATACCTACGCTATTATGTTATTATTATTATTACGCTCCCCGGTGCCCTACCTGGTCCATAATTTACTTATAATTATGTACTATATTATACAATTTAAATTATCCATCTCGGTAAATACACATTGTCACTAATTATGTCGCACCTAGTCGCTCTCTCTCTCTTGCTTAATGCATAGGAGCGAAAAAGACAAAATCAGTTTACCTCGCGTTTTGTCTTTTCACGGCCGCTTGTGCTACCAGTAGTACGTTATATCTACTCTGTGCTAGTACAGTAGTGGTGGAATGCGAAATAGTGGATATGAATAACTTCTTCACAACTTTTCATATCTTCATCTTACTAGACATGACACATTATAATTAAATTCATCACGCACATCATGTTACTACTTAATGTAACATTAATATTCTCACAAGAACTATCGTCTAGAACTTCGCCTACAGCTGACGAGTGGAATATAATATTAAAATGAACCTCAAACTGAACACGACATTCGCGGTAACTTTGAACCAAAAACTTTGTTAGCACACGGTTCCAAACTGTGTACGTTGAACGAGTCAACATAACTGTTAATTATGCACCGAAGTTATCGATACTAAAATAAAAAGCTTCACGACTAACTTCCAAGGGATAGTTGCAGAGTGGTTGCAGATGCGCCTCTGTACATATAGGTACACCCAAATCGCCGATAGTGGTCCCAATGTGAGTAATGTAAGGCAAGGTTATACTGTACCTATTACCATTCACCCGTTACAATTTGGACTCGGTACTGCTACTCAGAATTTCTTAACAGGAAATCTAATAAAAAACAAGTTTGACGAACCGAGAATCGAACCCATGTCCTTGTAATCAACAAGCAGCGATTGCGCGAGTAATAGACGTAGTTATTTGAGATTTCACGCTGCAGGTCGTAGGTTCGATTCCTACCCGAGACATGCATTTGTGTGCATGAACATGTCTGTATGTCCGGAGTCTGGGTGTATATGTATATTAAGTATGTATTTACAAATAAAAAAGTAGTATATGTAGTAATATCAGTTATCTGGTTTCCATAGTACAAGCTCTGCTTAGTTTGGGATCAGGTAACCCTGTGTACAAAAATGTCCCAGGATATTATTATTATTATTATTTCATTTTTGAGAATTTCGACTGAATAAATATTTTAGGTAAGTACCTATTAATATCGAGATCAATAATAAAAAAACACTCTTTGATGTGCGTAAAAGATCCCTTTACCCATATAAACCGACTGATCTGAAGACCGATAGATAGTTTATTAGAAAGTAGTGCAACATCAAAAAAACACGAATTGTTGCATTTGATCCGAATTTCTAAGAAATTAATGGTTTAATGGTTAATGTCGTTAATGCTTTCCTGTACATCTAGAATCTAGATGTTTTACCTACTGTTGGTATCTAGGTATCTGTATGACTAGGGATCTACTAATAAAAGCATAGGTTGACTCATTTATTGCTAAAGGATGTTGAGTCAGTCTGTTCAAAATATCATATTCCACATCCCTGATGATTCCGATTTGAGTCTTAACTTAGGAATCAAGTATGCGAATTAAGCGAATTTCTTTTGTTTTGACAAAAATTACCTAAACCTACCTTATTATTATTTTATTGAATATTAGAATTGTGTTTTATATGCGGAATGACAACCAGCTTACCATAGATACCTAAATTTAAGTAAATAATAATATGTATAAAAACCTTGATGAAATAGAAAACCAAGTTATCACAGCAATTTATACTTGTCCCGTTAACATCGATGAACAAAGGACAAAATCTCACAAAGCAATTTTATTCGACACTCGACAATACGTAGATGAGAGCATATTCTGTGCAGAATTAAGGTCGTCTGATCCCGTCAAAGTGTTGAACAAAAACAAATCTATTTTAAGCCGCTAAGCTGTAGGCTATCGCGAAATTCTCGGCATTTGCTCAATAAATTCTGACGGACGTTTTCCCGTAGGTATAATACCCTTTCAATCTTTTAACGCTCGTTAAGTCTATTGTTAAATTACTTTAAGATTCATAATATATTATTACGATTAAGTATTTATGAATAGAAAGTATTAATATACCTAGGAGATCCATTAGCTTCGATGAGCTCCATTTCAGATAAAAATACCAAACCAACACCCCAAAGACCAGTTAGCTAGTAAAGATCGTGATTTTATGTAATAGGTTATAACTGAGTAACACTGATTTTGAGTATTTAATTGGTAACTGCGTCTTTCGAAAAAACATAGGTACCTAACAATGGGTAACCTTAACTACTTAAAGCAAAACTTCGTCTCATCTTGTGGGTTAAACCAACTGCGGTTGCCAAATACAAGATATTTCAATATTACATCCATTAGCCTAATTGAATAGTCTGGCAAAGTTTTATATTGGACATAAATTATCTTTGCTTTTAAAGATTTAATGGAAATAACTTAAGCCTCTTAGTCAAGTATCACTTCAGTTCGATTCGACACTTCTTAGGACAAATCTATTTTAGAGAAATTACATTTTTTCTAAAGAACCTACTTGAGACAGTTTTTTTTTGTATTTGATAAATTTGATTTATTAAGGTGTAAAAAATGAGTTGTCATTATAATGAAAAATAGGTTAACATTTTTGTGAACAGCTTGAGTGGCAAGAATTTATTTTAACTAGTCACCAGGCCTGGATTCATTCGTATTTTTGTGATCAAAATTACAGTTCAGATTTAAAAATACCGAGCTTTCGGATACTTGGTTGCTTCCAAATAATGTTAGCACCTAATTTACTTACCTAATAGAAAGCTAGCATTTCCCCGCGACTTCGACCGCGAAGAATTTAAATTTAAAAAAATCGGATCTCTGATTCCGGATCCCGGAGCCCGGATCCCGTTTGCTGAATCCCGAAGCCCGGATATCCCGACTCTCGTATCCGGATCCCAAAAAATATAGCCTATGTTACTCAGGGATAATTTAGCATTCTAATGGTGAAAGACTTTTTGCAATCGGTCCAGTAGTTTTTGAGTTTACTCATTACAAACATACATACAAAAATACAAATCTTTTCTCTTTATAATATTATTATTATATCATATTACTAGCTTTTCCCCGTGACTTCGTCCGCGAAGAATTTAAATTTTAAAAAATATGATCTGGATCCCGTTTCCCGTTTTTACCGAATCCCGGATCCCGTAGCCCAGATATCCTGGATCTCGTATCCCGGATTCCGTATCCCGGATATCCCGGATCCCAAAAAATAGCCTATGTTACTCAGGTATAATGTAGCATTCTAATTGTGAAAGAATTTTTGAAATCAGTCCAGTAGTTTTTGAGTTTACTCATTCCAAACATACAAATCTTTTCTCTTTATAATATTACTAGCTTTCCCCCGCGACTTCGTCCGCGTAGAATTTAAATTTAAAAAAATCGGATGTCTGATCCCGGATCCCGGATCCCGTATCTCGGATCCCGTTTCCCGTTTTTACCGGATCCTGGATCTCGTTTGCCGGATCCCGTGTCCCGGATATCCCGGATCTCGTATTCCGGATCCCAAATCCCGGGACCCGTATTCCGTGTCCCGTATCCCAGTATCCCGTATCTGCCAGCAAAAGTCTCTTCAAAATCGGTCCAGCCGTTTCGGAGATTAGCCGGAATCGGTACCGCCATACAAACTTTTACCTCCTATTTTACCCCCCTTAGGGGTGAAATTTTCAAAAACGCTGAAGTTAATATTTCTTTTTTATTTATAAAAAAAAACCTCCACACGAATTTTCATCATCCTCACTTCAAAAATGACGAACTTCCATACAAACTTTCATCCCCTATTTAACGCCCTTTTTTAAATTCATAATATCTTTTGAATGGGATGTCCGATTTAAATAATTCAAAAAGTATTCTACAGGTATTAAAATAGTCTCAAATAAGAAATGAATTATTTGGATAAGGATTAATAGTAAGGTATGGATAACATGGTCTGATTTTGGTCGGCATTTCTATCAACTTTTAAAATGTAAAAAGTAGTTATAGTAATGTAACTACAATAGTTGGACATATGGTATCGCGAAGTTTTTTGTAGATATTGATATGTTCTTTAATATTGTAGAACATTTTTTTGTTCTATCATCAAAAGTTTCCGTGGCGCATGCGATGAAAGTCATTTTATGGCTATTTTTTTTACACCTTTGGTTACATTATTTAAGTTTTAGTAGGGATCCCTATTTTTTTCTAGTAATAAATATAGCCTATGTTACTCAAGGATAATGTAGCATTCTAATGGTGAAAGAATTTTGAAAATCGGTCTAGTAGTTTTTGAGTTTACTCATTACAAACATCCAAAAATACAAACATACAAATCTTTTCTCTTTATAATATTAGTGTAGATGTAGATTATTATTATTGTAGTATATTAGTATAGACAAGGCACTAAAATCTTTCCGTAGAGATAAACAAGAGGACTACTTTTAGGCAGGATTATTTCAGTACCTTGCCTACTATGTATGACTACAATGACGACCGCTTGGCGCAGGAGTTCGCGCATAGGCCGCTCTGCTTACGGGTTGCTTACGGTTACGCTAACGGTTGCGGGTTCTATTCCGGCCAGAGGAAAGTTTCGGAAACGGCCTTTTCGTAATTTGCCCTCGTCTGGGTGTCACTGGGATCGCCCCCAGGCCAAACTTTACTTAGTTTGGGACCATCCAGTTGGTGTGTTTATTTGACGATATTTGTTTATGTTGTTTACTTTCCTTCCCTGTCATATTTCTTACAGTTTTCCATTTTAACTCTCTAAAGCTGCGCACTGACAAACGCACCCGCACGATCGTGAGTCGAAGATACATTTGGGACAATGGTAAACAATGGAGGGCCCTTGTATCTGTACGTATTGTACGCTAAACACGGATAGGTACCAATAATGTAAATGAATACGACAGTACTTACGTACTTATCTAAAAGTCAATGAACTCATCCAATCTTAAAAATGTTGCCTGTTACTCATTACTTCAAGTTACGGTGAATAGGTACGTTAATGCATCTCTATGTTTTAATAAATACCTATTTTTTAATGTTTACTTACTTACTTATAAATAACATAAAGGTACACCTATTTACATAGTTTAGGACTCAACTGCTACAACTGATTAGGAAAGCTGTGCAATCGCAAATTTGGATAGTGAAGTGAAAAAGTTCTGCAGGCTATTTTCAAACCGCCAACTCGTATTTTTTTTGCATGGAAAGATGTAAAAACAGGAATCTGGATGGTGCACACATAAGTGGTTCTATTAAAAATAATTTATATCGATACTGTTGGTCCGATACTCCAAACTTTACGGTATTTTTATGAAGCTAAAAAAGGGCCACGTTTTTATCGACACTTATCTCCTACGCTTATAATTTACGTCTTCAGCGTAAATCCTGACGAATACCTATTTAAAATTGGAGTATCTGAACCGAACGCACCTATTGATATGACATAATTAGGTTTATAGGGTGTCAATTATCAACCTACAGTTAATAGTAAAGCTAAGGCTAGGGCCGCACTGGTAAAGCGACCGCGATGCGAAGACGAACAACCCCTTATAAACATATAGCGGTGGCGGCATCACATAGATAAGTGAAAATTAGTGCAGAAATCGCCATTACGTCGCGATCGTCTTACCGCGCGGCTAAAGCCGACTAAAGCCTTATAACAATTAGGTCTGTTTATTGCTGTACCCAAGTCTGCGGCATGCTCCGAGCATAATACATATAGCTACTACTGAGGGCCTCCTCTTTTATAAACGAAAACGAAATTTCGGACGAAATTCGCGTATTTCCTTTCGTTTGTAAAAGAGGAGGGCCTCTGGATCGAATCTGAATCGAAAATACCACGTACCTAAATAGTTTTTTCTTTTTATTCCTAACCTACTCCACTGGAAATTATAGTATTAATGAGGATATTTTTTAGGCTGTAGACAGTCTCGTTTATATAAATTAGGGTGCAAACATAATATTATTGTCAGCAAGGCGCGACGCCCGCCGTCGCTTGTGGCGTCTCGTCGTAAAAATCTGTGACACGTAGTCTGTTCGGAAACACATGCGTGCGGTATAAATGCTTAACTACTAGGTACATACACTATTACACTTATTTCAGAGTGACTATTCCGTTCGAAGTTCTGTGCATAATCTGTTGTGTTGTGCTTAAAGGATTCGTCACTACGCTATTATGCACTACCTTGTTCTCAAGGCAATCTCGTAACTTTCATTCATCACATAGGTTGCGATAAAATGTATTGTCTGTGCTTTGTTTTTGTAGCTCGACATTTAGATAATGGATGAGTCAATATTATTTTGTAATTTTACTAAGTACTCTTTTCTATAGAACTATTAAGTTTAATCAGTATAGTAGTAAATACAACATTCCCGGTTGTATATTATCAAACAATAGATTAGGTATTATGTCTCATATTGATCGCTCAATAGGTAAACCTCGGCCATGATACCTACTTGTACCTCATCTAAGAATAATGTTGAAGAACTATCTATAATTGGAGGTTTAAACTCTCCATTTGTAATACAAATACTTAGTTTGATTGGAGAGGTACGAGTTTAGCTACGATCGGCAAAATCTATGTATAGACTAACATCAGAATCTATTGTCATTTTGAAGGACATGTTAAGCCCTGTTCAAGTGCCGAGGTGGAGATTTGGGTATCCAAATACTTAGGTACCACGAAAACAGTTTTGCAAAATTAATCTGTGGTAAAAATTCAAACCCAGTTAGATGCTTTTAATCAAAGCTTATAAGCACATTATATGTAATGTGGTTTCAATTACTGTATCAAAACCTAACAAAACTACTTTGTAGTAGATTATAAAATAAAAAACATACCTATTCATAACCATAAATACTTGACTTATAAACATATACCAAAACGCTTTACACTGCAGTTAAGAAATAGCCCAGTCGTGCAAAAATGAAATCTGTGACTGTATTTTAAACCCAACACAGTCTCGCTATGCTTTTAATTCCCAAATAAACTTTCTAGTTTTGTAGCAAAATGCAGAGTGTACGCGATGTTACGCATCCGCACCAGTCCGTTTTAAACAAACTGATTAAACAAGTCGGGAAACGTATCGTGTTGGGAGTTTTTACCCTTCTATTTAACTTCACCGACGCCCAGGGGCTGTTGACGAAGTCCTTAGGTAAGTTTGTTTGTTTCCTTCCCACTGGTTGAGAACTTACATTAAAATACATTAAACCACTTATATAACTCTACTTTTGTGAGGTTTTGCTCGATAGTACAGTCAACATCAAAAGTAGCTATCTGAAATGCCTAAAAGAATCACATTCTTGAACACGTTTGGTTGTCACCAGAAGGTCTCTAAAGTAGGGATACGATCACAACGTATTGCCAGCTATGTGATTCACGAAGGCCAATCATCCTTACAGTCATGAGTTCAACGTTGAAACATCCGTGACATGTGACTTTGGAAACTCTCCCGAGTTGTTTCCAAGGGTGATGTCTGGTTTGAAATATCCGTGACTGATGTAAAAATCAGACTTCAGTGTCATAGGTACTACTCATCTCAGCCGAAAGACGTCCACTGCTGGACATAGGCCTCCCCAAGGTTCGCCACAATGACCGGTCTTGCGCTGCCCGCATCCAGCGGATTCCCGCGACCCTCACCAGGTTGTCGGTCCACCTTGTGGGAGGCCTACCCACGCTACGCTTTCCGGTGCGCGGCCGCAACTCGCGAACTTTTCGGCCCCATCGGCCATCTAGTCCGGGTTCCCTAGAACATTTTTTTTTATTAGTATCAAGCTAATTTTCCGTGAGTACCTTCATTTTGATGAGACGCCCAACAATTTCTGTACGAAAAATCTTGATTGTGGGAGGTAAGAGGGGTGATGATGATTCTCAAATAATTACTACTGTTTTTTTTTTGTTAAATCTGATGATAATTATCTAAATTATTCGAAAAAATATTTGTCCTACAAAATGTATGGTTTGATTTAAGAGTCCCCCCCTTCCAACATGTATCCATAACAAGGTCATCAAAAATGATTACTAACCAGCTGATATAATAATAATAATATCCTGGGACATTTTTGTACACACGGTTACCTGATCCCAAACTAAGCAGAGCTTGTACTATGGAAACCAGATAACTGATATTACTACATATACTACTTTTTTATTTGTAAATACATAGTTAATATACATAAACACCCAGACTCCGGACATACAGACATGTTCATGCACACAAATGCATGTCTCGGGTAGGAATCGAACCTACGACCTGCAACGTGAAAGGCGCCTCCGCGCCAACCACGCTAACGGGCTCGTCAATCTATATTCTATACATATAATAAGAATGTAAAATTGGTCGCGTCTGTACATTCGAAATATTTGGAAAAAAAATAGTGGGGGGGACTTAGATTGACCAGCAGAATTCATTTTTATCATTTTTAGAATTTTTGTCTGTGGGTATGTTTGTATGTTTGTATGTTTGTATGTTTGTATGTTTGCTCAGATTTTCGAAAGAGCACAACTTCGAATCCACCGGATGGATTTCAATGAAATTTGGCATGGATATGACTAATAGTCTAACTTAACATCTAGGATACTTTTTTTTTGGAAAATGTTTAGGGTTGCCACAGAAAATTCAAAAAACTACTTAAAAATTCTAAATGTTTGAAAGAGCACAACTTTGAATCCACCGGATTAATTTCAATGAAATTTGGCATGGATATGACTAATAGTCTAACTTAACATCTAGCATATTTTTTTTTTCGGAAAAATTTAGGGTTGCCACAAAACATTTAAAAACTACCTAAATATTCGAACACGCACAACTTCGAATCCAGTGGATTGATTTCAATGAAATTTGGCATGGATATGACTAATAGTCCAACTTAACATCTAGGATATTTTTTTATAAAATATTAGATTGTAAAGTTTTTATGACCACACGGAAATTCTAGCCAACAATAAGTTTTAGTTATTGAAATACGTCTGTTTAGAGCGGAGCCCTACGGAGCCCTACGTTGTGTGTGATCCGACACTATTTGGAATACATAATCTTAATTTTAATAATAATAATATATATTTTATTGCTGCGTTCTACCATCTTAAGTTTCGTTTTTCTTAACTAGATGTCGCTATACTTAAAATCAGACAATACCTGCCTTGCACCACATGTCAAAATTTAATATCTTCCTTGCTTCAAGAAATTTAGTTTTTTTATTCCTAATTACGTATAAAAAATATTAAGCGGGTCTTTGTATCACGCGGAATCTTAGACGTTAACTCTGGAATTCATCTCCACAGTACTAATGCCGTAGGGAAGCTACCTACCTAAGAAGTAAGTCTAGAGGACCTGCTGATTTTGAATTAAGTAGTAATAGAAACACAGACGTTGAACTCTGAACTCCAACCCCTCAGGAATGATGCTGCTGGGTAACTGCCTGCTTAAACCATAAATCTGGAGGACCTGCTAACTTTGAATTAGCAATGTGGGTATCAAGTAGAAACTTCTCAGGCGAGGTCGCGTTTCCGATCCGGCGCTAGAATTTAAGGAAAACATGTAAAATGACTACTTGTAAGTGCCCTCCTAGGCCTAAACATAATAAACGCTTTGACTATTGACTTAGACGATAAACTCCGGACTCTAACTTTTTAAGCACGATGTTGCGCAGTGACTCTTACCTAAGCCGTGAGTCTGGAGCACTCACTCATTTTAAATAAGGAACATGGGTATCAAGTACAAACTTAAACATTGAGCTCTGGAGTCCAACCGCTCAGTCGTGATACTGTGAGTAACTACAGATATAGATAGACGGATACAGATAGACTGGTACAGACAGAGATACTCACCTACCGATAGATTACAGACAGACCGATTCAGACAGACAGATACTTACAGCTAAACTGATACACACAGACAAATAAAGTCAAACTTTTGTTATACAACTAAGGCACCAGGCAAGCGTACGCCCCACCTGTTGTTAAGCAGTTACCGTTCCCAATAGATGCTTGCAACCAAAGGCATCGGTAGCACGTTTCCAACCTGAAGGGGAGTGGGGTTAGTGGGAGGGGACGGGGAGGTGGCTGGGTTGCGCTTCCGGCTCTCTCCCTCATCATACGAAACGAAGGTAAATTAGCTACTTGAATGCCGATCTCCACCTTACTGGTCAGAGTCTACCACCTTACTGGTATAGACTGGTACAGATAGACAGCCACGGACAGACGAACTCAGACTGATGCTCACTGACGTAATACAGATTAGACGATAGACAAAATTATATTTAAGGGCTTCACCGACTGGACGCGGACGGAGTCGCGGGCACAGCTAGTATATATATAATATGATATTTTTTTCAACAATTTAGATAATTATCGTTAGATTTAACAAAAAAAAACCAGTTAGTAATAAATTTGTGAGAATCATCATCATCATCATCATCATCCCTCTTACCTCCCACAATCAAGATTTTACGTACAGAAATTGTTGGGCGTCTCATCAAAATGAAGCTACTCACGGAAAATTAGCTTGATACTAATCAAAAAAATAATAATGTTCTAGGGAACCCGGACTAATCCATTCTACGAGCAATGTACTACTATGAAGTGTTTAACATCGTGATCCGTTTGGCTGTTTCAGATACGAAGCTACTTTCGATGTTGTCTGTACATTGTCTCTTCGTTTACAGATTAGAATGCTCTGCTCGAACATTTCGGTCCAGTAGCCGCAAATTAAGTAATTTGAATAGAGTTGACCGTTGGAATTGGGAGAGAGTTGGGTAATGGCCTGCGGTTGGTTATTCCGCGTCCTTTGACAATTAGCTTTCTTAGCCAACGATATAATGATATCGAAATTAGAAGCGTCGCCTTGCATCCGAAATCCTGTTACCGGCAGCTGTGGTCTCCGCACGTCACTCAGCCGAGTGACATGTGAAGAAGGTAGGGAGGTAGGTTAGGTATACGTCGATTTTTTGCCCACTCCCCACCCTACTTCGATTCATTGCCTACAAAGAAAATTATGTAAGTCAACTTCTGAAAGGTCCAGAATAAATTAAATATAGAAATGTCGTAGGTTCACAAAGGTTACCTATCTCGTTTTGTTAAAAGAGCTTTCGTTAAAAAATTATATCAAATGTTACTTTTATCTACATTATGCGTAGTATACCTACCAGACTTTTTTATATTTTTATTTTCACCAGTCCAGTATGAGCAGAGATTTAATTTATAGCCGTTCAATGGCCTCTTGGCCGAACAAATTAATTACAGTTTTGATGTAGGGCGTCGTTGACAGGAGTTCTAGCCGGCTCCACACAGGAATACTAAATCCTACAGGCCCAACCCTGCCCGACCACTCTCGGACAAAACGGTCGTGACGTAATTAAATTTATGCCAGACACGGTCTTAACATTCAATTTAGATGTTCAAGTGGCAAATCAACTTTTTATAACAGAATGTACCAGCAGTGTTAGAGTATTGAATGAACTAAAAGTGATTAGGTATTGTTACCGCAGCTAAGTAGGTTTTCACAGTTAAGTTAATACTAAAATTGTAAACGTTCATCTAAATTTCCACCACCACCACGCCACGACTACAATGGCATGTTATTTAACGCATTCTATATACTTCTTCCAAGCATTTATTTTACTTTTTACCCGACTACGGCGGAGGGTTATGATTTTGACCGGTATGTATGTATGTATGTATGTATGTATGTATGTATGTATGTATGTATGTATGTATGTATGTGCGTCTGTTCCCACCTAACTTCCAAACTACTTGTCGTAATTTGACAAATGAGGTATCGTTAGAAGCGGCTTAATGGCGCGCTGGTTATAGGCTATGTGACGTCACATAAAATTGCATACGGCGCCCTCTAGAGGACATAATGTCATGAACTAAAAAAAAAACATTTTTTAATAAAACCGTGTGGGGTATCAAATGAAAGAGCTTGATGAGCAAATTCCAAAAATATATATATTGTTACCTATAACTCCAAAATAATTAAATAAAAAGTAAGTTTAAAAACTAAAACCCGACTACTGAAAAATCGCGCTCTAAATAGTATGAAACAAGAAAATATTCTCATCTAGAGGATAGCCGTGGTCCGTGTTCATATGCCATTTGGCCCTAAAGGACCTACACGGACCACGGCTATCCTCTAGATGAGAATATTTTCTTGTTTCATACTATTTAGAGCGCGATTTTTCAGTAGTCGGGTTTTAGTTTTTAAACTTACTTTTTGACATTAAAGATGGTCAAACAAAAATAAATCTTAGTGCGTCATAATAAGGCTCATGCGTCATAATCTATCAATTCTATGGTTAATTGTATAATACTATAGATGAACTATAATATAAAGTAATACGATTCATTTTTCTTTGACATTCTTTAAAAGTAAAATTGGACGAAGTATAATAAACCAACAAATTGGCATGGTCAAAAATTATAAAGTTTCATTTTTTTTTAGAAAATACAGTTTATTTTAAGAAACTGTAATTTGAATACCAATACCTATTTATATTTTACTGCATTTTTATACGTTAATTTGAAATTATGAAACTGATGACGGAGAACGAAGGAGAAGATTTGGGCATAAAGACTTAGCTGGATTATTTTCAAATTTTCCCATATAAACATGAATAGGTAGCACTCTACTTATTCCTCGAAATGGTTTTCATCAAGACGATTTTTTTAAAGTTCACCATCCCCATTGTTTAGTCAACACTCAAGCGTACCACGTAACTATGAAATATAGGTACGAACTCTGTCAGTTGACCGTCATTTTCAATCGAAACCGTCGCATCGGATATGAATCCCATACTATACGCTCGGCCAAACAGTACTGACATATCCATTTAAAAGTCAACCGTCGTCGCCGCTCGATATCCGGAACATGTCTATTTCATACTGTACAATGTTTATGTAATTCTCGGTTTCGCCTCTTTTCCCACCGATTTATCATCCAACATAAAGTCGGAAACTTACGGACCGTGACCACGTCCGATGAAGTCGCCATAAAGGAAAAAACCGGCCAAGTGCGTGTCGGACTCGCACATAAAGGGTTCCGTACCACCGTAGAATAAAAACGTCAAAAAAATCAAGTTTCTTGAATGGGGACCCCCTTTATTTTTAAATTTTATTTAATTTTAGTAGGTTTTTGTTTGGCAACATAAATACACATTCTGTGAAAATTTCAAGTCTACCTATTACGGTTCGTGAGATACAGCCTGCTGACAGACTGACGGACAGACGGACAGCGTAGGCTCAGTAATAGGGTCCCGTTGGCACCCTTTGGGTACGGAACCCTAAAAATAGGCATAACTATTGGTATCCGGCAGTAAATCAAATCTGCACTAATATTGTAAGGAGAAAAGTTTGCGACCACGAAGAACTCTTTCAGTGATTGAGAAATTGCTTGCCTTTGAGAGAAATACATTTAGGTAGGTCATAGGTATGTTAGGTAGCCTTAGGTAGGTAGCCGTAGGTTAGCCTTTTTAGGCTCAATTCTTTAGTAAGTTACCCGCATATCATGAGATAGACGTGGATAGATTGTCAATTTATTTGTAACATTGACGTGCCTAGGCACCTCTGAGCTAAACTGACCTATTGCAGACGCTCTCTCAAATTAAGAAAACCTGGGGATACCGTGATGACCTAAAGCGTCAATCAGTCATCATTGCCGTCCTTAACCTTGAATCCTTTTCGACTCTCAAATCAATGATCATCTATTCTTTTCATCCGAGATTCTACAATAGTGCTTGAACTACAAAATCATAGGCGTTTTAGAATGGTTTCCCTAAACACACGTAAACCTCGTTTCAATCAGGAAAAAAAACTTTGTAAACAAACCATCACTCAACATAAAATCGTCGATTTCACACTTATTTCGTTTTAACTACACTAAATTCTGATGTGGGAATCTTCGAAAGCACTGTCGCCATCATATTACACTCGTTTTAGATTGTAATTTCAACTAAAACATGTAAAAATCGTCGAATTTATAAAATTTTAATTAGTTCGTTGTTTTTTTTCCGAATGCTTTTAGTGACGTGCTGTGGTATACGACATTGAATGACTGAAACTCAGATTCAAAAAAGTGAAAAGGCGAAGGAATTTCATGCCATTATGCCAATATGCCCACTGCATTTTCGTGTAGTTTTAGAAATATAATTTAACAATAATCATTTAAATTTTAATTCTTACCGATTTGTTTCTACTTCTGTGTCCAACGAGTGCAATTTGCACTTTACACTATATTTTTATCTGAATTTTATTTTACTTATATCTTTTTGACTGTATGTTGAGTCTATACCAATATTTGCCAAACCGTCGTTCCAGAGAAAATCACAAAGCACTTCAATGACCATAAAAATATGAGCCAAATAGTCGTAGACAGTAATCAAACACATAAAAACACAAAATTGATTTCATTCCATAATTATATTTTGATAAGTCAATGTAAAGAAACCGATACCTTCTAATCAAGTTTATTCCATCGAATGAAAACAATCCATTCACTCATTCGTTCATATCCGTTATAGTATACAATAGGCACATCACTAAAACTATTTAAAGACTTTGACGTTTCTTTGTTTACAAAGTTTTTTTTTCTGATTGAAACGAGGTATAGGTTATTGTATAAGTATTAGGTACATCGATTAACATAAGCCTATTAAGTATTAGCTACGTTTCTATTAGGTAAGTACAAATTTACCCTACTTATCCTTAGGTAATTTGATGGGTAACATTTATTAGGGATTAGTGAATACCGATTTCTAAGCAATTAAAAGTTGGCACGCATCTATCAACTCGGCACCCGACCAGCACCGCCTCGTCGGTCTGCATCCACTAACTGAACCGGAAATAAGTGGACCACGCGCTGACCACACGGCGTTCACTCATTGACCACGCGCGGTCCACTGGGTGATCACGTGACGTTTATGGTGTAAAAGCAGCGTCCGCCCGCGGGCCACCTGTCGACAACGAGTGGACGCCACGGCGAGGCAGTGCTGGTCAGGTGCCGAGTTGATAGATGAGTGCCAACCTTAATTCGTAGAGAAGGTATAACACAGGCAATCCTAGTTTAAGTTACAGCGCTTAAGATCAATTAACGTATTATTAGACGTCTTTTACCTATGACAGGTGTGGCAGGAGGTGTCGGGAATCGGGATGCCATTGGGTTATTCAGTCACAAAAACGATGTACCTAACGCACTAGTTCACACAGACACTGCAACAATCATCTGAAAAGATGCTGTGGCTAATTTATATGGGTTTAGGTAACTTCATCCCCAATCAATTGCTATCCAATGTTTCCGTATGAAGCGATGAATCGTGGATTTGTCGTTGAAGCAGTTTGTCTTAGTCAGGAATCGGGAATGTGACTTCAGATAAGGAAATAAGGAAGCTTAATCATTTAGTCGACGTTCGATATGAATCTACTGCGATAAGGCTACCGCTGCTATCGCGTCTATACTTTCCCTGAGGGCCTACTCTTTTACAAACGAAAACGAAATTTCGGACGAAATACGCGTATTTCCAACTACGTTTCTCATTGATTCCGACGTTTCTTACGAACGAAAATTGTTTGACGTTTAGATTCGACCACGACGAAGACGTCAACAAATGTTCGCTCGTAAGAAATGTCGGAATCAATGAGAAACGTAGAAGGAACGCGAATTCCGTCCGAAATTTCGTTTTCGTTTGAAACAGAGTAGGCCCTCAGAGCCGGTTCGAAAATCCAATATTTTACATGTCCAAAACAAACCCTTGATAATTTCACAAGGCCGGCCGAGGCAGGCTTAGTCGTAAACCGGATCTTGGCACCAGGCCGAGGATCTATTCCACTGAAGGAAAACAAGTTGGCGATAAAAATTTATATCGTTTATCGGAAAATTACACGGAACATGGAATTTTTAAGAGCTGTAGAAAAACGAACAAGCGCTGGGGTATTCTTATCCTGGCGACAAGTTTGTTTTGTGTTAAGTATCTAATAACTCTGTTTTTGTTTACTAAATGTACGTAGGTTTTCAGGGAGTCATTTCATCCGATCCATTTAGTTTGACGTCTGATGAGATAGCTCTTTACCTTACATGAACGTAAAATCCCTTCGACATAAAAGAGGACGGCATTTGACGACACGTGGCAGGTAAAGATGGAATTATTTTGGATATAATAGTAAAAGTATATAGGTACTAAAGAGTTCCAATTAGTTAGTAATATAGCTAAGTATGTTTTTTTTAAATGTAGTAGGTACAGGTACCGGCTACAGATTGACGATGTCACGAATTTGAATGGGTTGCTGAATTATAACATTTGACGTCCTAAGTGGTTCAGTGGGTTGGGTTGGGGGTCCTGCCTGACGCATTACAGGCAGCTAGAAGTAGCCAGAAGACTGAAAAACATTTGACTGAAGTGACTTAGCTCACTCAGCTCAGTCACAATTTTAACGTTATCCTGCCGTCCTCGAGAAAGCATGCTATTAATGTCTTTATGAAATGTTTAATGTGAGCAATTTGTTGGCGTTCAAATATGAAGATTAGGTAGGTTACATCGCTTCGTTTCGTAGGGCAGATATCGCAGCAATCGTTCTGTGTGATCAGACAAATCAGAATACACTGTAAGCCGACCCCAATAAAATTGGAAGAAAGCTAAAAAGTTCATTCTCATTCCAAACGAAGGCGATAAGATATCAGCTACTTTTGTTCCCCTGTACCTACTCGCGTCGTAAAGTCAACTACAAACAAATTGCTGTGTTTGGTGGCAAAAGACGTGTTTACGTTTATGATTATTTGAAAATGAAAGGTTTAGAAGGTACCCTACTTGCAAATCCCGCTCGTGAAACTATACAGTCTTAGGTAAAATTATGCATTTTTAAACCGACTTCAAAAAAGGAGGAGGTTTCTCAATTCGACCGTATATATATATTTTTTTTTTTAATGTGTGTTCGCGGATAACTTCGTCGTTTATGAACCGATTTTGATGATTCTTTTTTTGTTGGAAAGGAGATTTTCCGGGGGTGGTACCATGATAAGGAAACCAGGATCTGATGATGGCATCCCAGAGAAATCGAGGGGAATCTTCGAAAATCGTAGGGGCGACTAGTGCGTTTGTAATTTTTTTCATTAAGTATTTTAAAGCAGTACTATTTTATGAAGGTCTGGAGTCGATCTGATGATGGAGCCGAATGACAGTCGAGGGAACTCCTCAACGATTTACAGCAATTACCTGGTGTTTGGGCTTGATTAATTTGTATTGATGAGAACTTTACACCTAGATGAGTTGTGACTGTCATTATGGGTCTGATGATGAAGACGAAGGACAGTCAAGGGAACTCCTCAACGTTTTACAGTAGCTACCTTGTGTTTGGGCTTGATTAATTAGTATTGATGAGAACTTTACACCTAGATGGGTTGTGACTGTCATTAGGGGACTGATGATGAAGACGAGGGACAGTCAAGGGAACTCCTCAACGTTTTACAGTAGCTACCTTGTGTTTGGGCTTGATTAATTAGTATTGATGAGAACTTTACACCTAGATGGGTTGTGACTGTCATTAGGGGTCTGATGATGGAGTCAAAAGACAGTCGAGAGAACTCCTCAACGATTTACAGCAATTACCTGGTGTTTGGGCTTGATTAATTTGTATTGGAGAGAACTTTGCACCCATGTGGGTTATAAGTGCCATTACAGGTCTAATGATGGAGACCATAGACAGTCGAGGGAATTCCTCAAAGATTTACAGCAGTTACCTTTTGTTGGGCTTACTTCATACGGTTCAATATGCCAAAATGTTCATTGGTATGGCGCCACTAAAAAGCCTGAAATAATATTTCTATTACCACCTCTGCCTACGCCTTTGGGAAAACCAGACGTGATGGTGTGTTATCGAGTATTTTTTTTTTTTTAATAATTGACATAAAACTAAGTTTTGTACTATACTTACTATAAGTTAGTAGGTACTATACCTGCCTGACAGACTCATAGAATTCTGTTTGAATATGCTGGCATAAATACGAATAACACGACTTTCGTAAACTTTCTTATAGGCTCATTTTTCTTTAGCGTCACCACGTATTAATACAAATTGTATTATAATTGCTTCTCGCTAATAAATCACATTCCCCTCAAAAAAAGAAAAATATGTTGCGAGCATTGCGAGTCGACACGCTGAAAAAACCTCCTGAATAAATTGTACCTATTCAATTATTTTCATAAAGACCGTATTTTTGTTGCAATCCTCGTGGCAAAATAAATCACTCCATATATCGCTTTCACAATACGTATCGTTTTTCTATAGAAATTATAATCATAATTCTTCCATAGTCCATTACACGCGAAACTTTACGGCTCGGAGAGACGGAGGCGGCTCTCTTGTTACCTTCTACAGCTAACATTATTTTCTCAGTTCAATACCAGTGTCAGAAAAATACGCAAGTGGAGATCAACAATATTTGTTCATTGTGTCTGTCGCCAACAACAGTCACTTCGATACACGACTTTGTTACATGTTTGGTAACTTGCCACTACATCGAGTTCATTTCAGTCGCCGCGCCATGAACTGTGATGAACGCCACCCCTGAATTTTATAGCACAGTAAACGTCCTAATATTAGGCAGGTCGTCACTGCCGGCACACATGTTGAATACAGATATTTTTTGTTACCTTGTTTAGTGGCCGTAACAATGTTATAACTCACAAAAATAAGTTTAGACCGATAACTCTTATTTACCAAGCCGTAAAATAATTACCGCAGGGTTGGTTTTGAACTCTTTACGAGCAATTTACAGGTTTTATTAAAATGAACCTTTATTACGTCGTGCGAACCGTCCTATCGTAAGTCAAAAGCCTAAATAGCTTTATTTGAACCAATAAATTCGCACTGCCCCGTCCCCATTCAAAGCAGTAGACATTGGAATATATCGGCTATAAGTAGATGTAAATACGGTCACCATTTTTTGATATTGTATTCTGTAACAGCCACTTTGCATACAAATACTATTATTTCCAACTGAAAACAGCGCTGTAAGTTACCAATCTATGTGCTTATCAACCTTACAGTGTATGTTTTAATAATATGTAGGTTAAGTATATCGAGAAGGTATCTAATTTAAGGTAGGTATATATCTCTCTTCGTTCCTGATTCTTTCAGATATAGTCAAGTCAACACGCTCACAGTAGGTAGGTAGATATTTATACTATGCCAGTTAGGTAGTCTTCAATTTAAAGTGTCCGGTAAAACGTGAATGGGTGCGTCTCAGTTTTCACTTCGGAATGCATAAACATAATGTCATAGCATAAGTGCTCGATGCACCAATTCAACAACAGGACCTCAGAAGAAGATATGACCACCGTAAAAGCGGAGTAACTCTTAGGATAGATATCACCTACATCTAACTACTAATTGGATATATATCTATGTACGATGTACAGCTATAGAATTAATTTCTTTGCCTTCGAGGCAGGGTTAATAACAGGTGCCTTCATTTTAACCCACGCCAAAATGTTATGTACCAACTTATCAAACAATATTTACGTGCAGTTAGCACCTTGTTGATATTAAGTGGAAATACAACAATGGTGCCGTAGGCTAGTATAGACATTTCCATGTAATGCTTGCTTAGTAAACACCTTCGCAAGATATTGTAATCAATTCTGGTACCAGGTAATATTGTGGTTCATGATTTAGAATTAATTAGGTAACTTAGTTCATGTTTGGAGCTTACATCAAATTTTCCGTAGAAACGGGTCGGTTTTCAACAATTACCTTAGAACATACTGGAATAGGTTTTTTGTTTACTTATAGGCTATTTACACAAACGCTGTTTCCGGCTTAACCTGAGTTCAGTAATTGGCCATATCACTAAATCCCTAAATAGATTAATACATGTACCTCCCGGCTTTGTCACATCCCACGTTATGTAAATTAAATTTCTCTAACAAGCATCCGTTTGAATGGAAATGGCTGGGAGTCAATTCAACACCGACATCAAGTATTACGTTAATCAATATTGCATCTGCGTTTCATGGTTTTCCTACGTAGATTGTTTGGGAATGAAAATTATAGGTCCCTTTGCGTAATGCATAACAATATAATGTTAGGAACGCCGAAGGTTTAGAAATTATTATAGAATTGGAAGGAATTATTTGATAATTTTATATGTAGATCACAATTTAATATAAAGAGCACGAAAGCAAGTCATCATTGGCCTTTACTTTCCCCACTAATTCCATTCATCCGTAGTTCTTCCATTTCATCTGTGGTTCTTCCATTCTGCATTTCTGTCATTACTCAGTACTCACCCACTTTAATCCTCTTCATTCATGCATCTTATCTGGGCCCTGAGTATAATTTTTCCCGTAAGCTAACTGTAGACTTTATAGTCTGCGTATTTCTCATTATTTGCAAATTGAACAGCGCCTACTGGATCGTATCCAAAACTTTCAAGTCTCCATACAAAGCGGACAACTACGCCAGACTAAAAAAAATACAGTTTGCTTCCGAGAAAAAATGTCTTCATCTCGCTGAAAAGCATATATAATAATTAACTGTTAAAACTGATGGGTAAGAAGAAGACGACGATACCGAGACAAAACAGTAAACTTAATTCCTGGAAATTCACACCTAGACAAAACTGTAATCCTAATTCCTGTAAATTCTATTCTCCAAACACCTGTACCTCGAAAGACGACAATAAGCCTTGGAAGAGTGGCTCCCGAGAAGCACAACTTGGAAATAGACTAAGTACTTAAGGCAAGGAACTAAAGGCAAGAGACTGAAGCCGATAATGGCGTAGGTTGAAAAAGTATTATGGACTCGTGACACTTTTGCAATCGATACGAACATTTTTCCAGAGAGAAGCATCTTTTCTCGTGAAATATGAAGACTTTTATAAGAAACTACTCTTACGTCCCCCAAGTGATTGCCGAAACACATTCACCCTAAAATTCGCGATGAATGATATACTGCGTAAATTATTTATCTTTCTGCCAACGACTTCCGTTTCCTATCGTTACCGCTGACAAAAGGTCCATCTCGACACACGCGTCTCCAGAAATTTCTTTATGAAAATCATGCGGGCCACGCTCTATGAAAACGGGAATTTATCGCTATGTAAAAATGTGGGAAGGTTCAGTGGATTTTTGAAGTGGATATTCTCCATCTGGTTTTATTTTGAAGTTTGAAAATTTGAATTTACTTACTTCATACCATTTTATTTTTAATATTGGATGGATTAACAGCCACATTTAATTTTTTTCCGTAAAACCGAAGGGAAGCGTGTATGTGTTTTTGTATGATACAATAATAATGTATAAAGACTGTATAAAGAATCCCAGGATACTACTCCCGCCGACGGGGAACTGATTGTGAAAAATAAATCTAGACTAATCAACGAAATTCAGATTACGTACAATTCCTATCTTTAAAAGCGATTCTAAAACACAGATGCGATGGTACTAGAGTTAGTTCCCTATATCCTTATACATTGGTACAGTTCGGATTACCCTTGAGTCCACTTTATATCGAATTACCATTATTGGTGCTTCAGTGATTCCAAACTACTTGTAGGTACCTTAACAATATGTAGGATGTCAACTCAACAATGTTGTACAATTCTCTCGTCCCTAAAACAGAAACATTAAACCCCAAATGCACCCTTTTCGTAACGTAAGCAACGATTAAGAAACAATTTTTGGACCTCTACCCTCTACCCCAAGTGGGGTGTTCTCCCAAGAGCAAAATGCGTTTTCGCGAACCGCCGCGGGCCCCGCAGACTGTACATAAAATGCAACTTATCTCTCTGTGTAATCTCCTATCGGAATTCGCACATAACTTGCTGAAATTCCCCACGGGTTTTCTTTTCTATCTTCCAATGTTATTAAATACCAATCATAGGGCTATTGAATGCGTAAAATATTTTAAGCAGTGAATAGGGTGCAGTACCTTTTTACATTGTAAAAGAAGAATTATTTGTTTGAAAAAAGGTTTGCATGTTTTTAGGTATCTCCTTAGGTACCTACTATAATATTCTTCAAACCAAACAATCTACAAATGGAACTCGAAATGACACTTGATAAATTGTATTGACCAATCTATCGTATGAGGCTGCGTAAGGGTTTCCCTAAGACGAGTCTGGCTAGTTGGCCCAATTAGCGTCTGTCCGGACACATAGACAGAATTGGCACAATTCCTTTCATACAATCAATGTCCATGGCACAAATTTACCTAGGCTATAGCTCTATATGGAGATAATCATTTGGGTTGCCGCAAGGATACACGTTGAAATTTCTCAAGTCATTTTGTACATCTTCTGTAGAACGATTGTTTTTTCATAGGCTCGGCACAAAAACTTTTAAAACGAATGAAACAAACTTTTATATAGTGCAAAGTTACTTATGATTTTCTGATAAGTACTTTTCTTCGAAAAAATTACGTTTGGAATATCTTTTTTATTAAATACTAAGTAAGTTTCTGAAGGAAATCTGTTTTTAATTTGTAACTGAAAACATTGAGAGTCGTTTCTGCACAAGTAACTGCTACATGTAGAGTTACTTGTCGTATATAAATCCGCGTCAGCGCGTCATGAAGGCAGGTCGCTATAGATAGAGCAATATTGAAGAGGAAACGGTTATTGTCTACCCCGTCTAAAGGGTCTCGCCGGACTCCTATTATCCCTAATAACATTTGCCTTTACCTACTATTCTGCCGTAGGTATATCTTTATGAAAATAAACCTGTTTGTTTGTGCGTCGGAGAGGAAACAGCATTATTTTTTTGTGAACGAAACCTATTCGTAGGAAACATTTGTTTCTGGGGTAAGTGACCTATTAATGCAAACATAGTCCAGTGATAACATTCTCTTGGTCGCTTTTCACAAAATCACATTTTAATATACGTAGATAGGTACATTTAATGGGCTACTTAAGTCAAGTTCACTAAAGCAACATCATCAAAGTAAGTCAACGCGGCTCTAAAAATCAAATAAATTGGGTACTTGGTGTATAATGAGATGCGCTGTCGCCAGGAGAGCTGCGGCGATAAACCGAGCCAAAACATAAGATTCGGTTCCGCGTGACTCCGAAACCAAGAAACACGGTCCTGCTTGAACATATTCAATTTTAAAATAGGATGTATTATTTTTGCTTTTCCATCACCGGTCTTATCTATTTATTTGCAACGGTTCTCATTTTTCCACGGTGGATTTTGAATGCTGAAAATAATAAAGCTGAATCCTGGAAGCTTTTTGGTAAAATAAATTCAGCAGTATTTACAGATAAAACAATAAAATATTAGTCCTATAGATACTGGAGAACAGCGACACAATGACATATAAATTTGTTTGAAATTCTATTTAGATTTCGGTATACTATCTGTTTTTAAATAGACATCACTATCAGTCTTTGTTTAGGTAGGAACCAGTACTTAGGTATTTAGGATTTGCTTTAAGTTTGTTTTCTCATTGCAAATGTAGATAATCTGCTAATGTGGTCACGAATTTTACCAACCACGTAGGATCAACATCGTGACACGGTTTCCGGATCAGTGTCAAATGAGCAGTGGGAATTTATGAGTACAGAACGGTCTACAGCAGCGGTTTAACGGACCTAATCACACAATACGCACGGCTAACTACTCTGCGCTACAGCCTCACTTACATAATGTACTGCCTCATCCGTATGTTGAAATGGAACTGTCCGAACAATATGCGTAATCCGGACTAACTTGCGTGTTTCCGTTGGAAATTTGTCACCGAATTTGATTTAGGGTGATGGCACGAACGATGTTTGGAAAGAACAGCTATGCAGTAAGGGATTAGAATCGGATGTTGTTGTAACAGTTCCAAGTACCTTTCGATAGCTGGCATCGAGAAAGCTTCCCAAATAAGAAATGAATAAATATTTCTGAGCCAAGTATCATTTTGCACTGTCACAAAGCATTCATAGTTTTAACGTTGAAAATTATTTGTTGGATATTACTCGTTTATTTCATTTATTCTGCCTATGGTTTACTTCAGTGTGTTTAATTTTGTCTGTGCTGTTCCTTTTTGTTTTGTGTTGTGCTGAATAAATATTTTTTACTTCATTTTTTTTCATAATCCTATGATTACAAGGAGATGTGTTGGACATGCATATAATGTAGGTACGGAATGCGACAAATTCCGCAGTTTTCGCGCAAATACCAAAGTTAATTTCTAGGTCTAAAATTGGTCATGTAATGTTTTTTTAAATTCTGTAATGTCAACAGTGCCACGGATTGGTTATGGGAATTTAGAGTTGAAGTTTGAGGCTTTCAGCATTAGTTTTATTAACATGAACATCCCTAGTTGATCAGGGAATCACTGTCCCTCTGGTGCTACAAGCCAGCTTATCCTTAGGTTCGTCAGTTGTTCACGTACCTACGCCACTCCTTGCCACTCGTCATCGCTCACAAACACCTACCCCTACAATTTATAAGAAAAACTTATTATATGCCGCCTATTCCCCGCAAAAGAATAGGCCAACGCTATCTCTTCCCGGGGGCATCGTAAAAAGAACCTACCTATGAAGAACAGAAGAAAAAATAAAAAGTAAATGCTTACAGTTTACTGACGGTATGTTTTATATCCCTTAAAATATCTACTCAGTTTAGTTACATACCACTTGAGGACATGATAAAACACTCTGTGGGTAATTTACCAACCTGGCTAAAGAACGTACCTATACCGACAAATACGATAAATGACCTACGAAAATTTGGCACACCATGGCAAAAATAAGCTAAAACAGACGGTCTAACTATTTTGCCCATTACTCTGATTCTGAGTTTGTGACTCTCATAATCGCGTTAGGTACGTATTTAGAAATTCCGCAGTAGTAGGGTTCTAAAGGCTAAACCGAATTCACGAACACTAACGGAATAATCAAACACTAATGGACTGCTAGAGCAGTCACCGATTGTTTGATGTACCTACTGGTAACAGTCGTTTACTGCTTTAACGGTCCGTTAGAGTGTGTGAGTAGGTCCCATTACTAGCGATAGCACGAATGTACCACTTACGTAGAAATTACTACCGCGATCAACTGTCATTAGTTACACTATTCATGTATCTTCCGGCTCTCTCACTCATCGTACTAAACGCAGCTGTAATAGCTACTTTACGCCGATCTTCTGTGAGAGGGTGGTACTTCCCCGGTCGTGCCAGCACGTATATGAACTGCAGTCAATTGGCTACAGCTTGGCTCTACTACCAAGGAATAAAATAATGTTTTACCACGCAACGATAAGGTTAATCTTCTTTTGAATTCTTCCAGGTGGCAATCGGTCAAAGAATCCAGATAACAGTCCTCTGCAAAAACCAGTTCTATGTGACCGCAATTACGCTCGGTGGAATAAGGTAATTGGAAAAAGAACATTTCTAGACCTGGACTATCTTTACTTGTGATTCAATTCATCAGTGGAGACAATTTAGAATTTTTCCCAGACGTTCCAAACTGTATTTGTATTAACAACAGTTCAGAAGACTTAACGAGATTGGTGGAAGTGCGTTGGGCAAAGATCCATAACATAAATTGACTTATACTGTTTGAACACCAGTGTGTTAGAACTTTACCACGTATAAAATCTAAGATTCCATTTTACGAGAACGATAGATAATAATTCTGACCATTTTGAGCAATCAAGCCATTTTGCCACGGATCATTATATTGGGTTCATAAAACTCCGAAAGAACCCGTTCCCATGGTAGACCAACTCTAATGAAATTAAAAATATAGTTCTCATAGTAATAACAATGAGCGTAGAGGGCGAACTTTTGACTCCTTGCGCAAACCAAATAGACCACCGAAGCAATTCCTGCAGAGCCGAAATAACTTATTTTGAGGGTCGTAATTAAATTATGAGTATCCCTTTGGCGGGTCCGTGAGCTTAATAAAAGCGTAATAGTTATATTTCGGGGGAGGGCGGCCGCTTGGTGGCGCAATTACCACGATTACAGGGGACGTTATTTACTCGACTGCGGCAAATCGGAAAGGATTGCTGTGAGTTTGGATTATTTTTGCGAAATTAGACACGGCGGGAGAAATGTGGGGTTTAGTGCACGGTACATTGCCGTTTCTGGTAATTTTTGTGCCTTTTATCGAGGGTCTGTGCGACATAAGTCGATTTGATTTATTAAAAACTAAAATTACGTAAGGGGTTTATCAACTGATATGAAACGTTAATAAGAAAACTCTACATTTTAAACCATTTAAAATAAACGGTGACCGGTTTATCATTACCGATACAGAGACGGGTAGGTACTTAGGTGAAACTTTAGTGTTGATAACAAAGAAAAAGTGTATGTAATTTAAAACTATAGTAGATAGGTAATATCGTAGCACTTTTTATAAAAGTTGTAGCAGTTTTCTGCCAAGTAGGTATCTCTCCACCCGCCACCCTAAATGTGCTTTTACACAAACAACAACGTTTAATGGTTTACATGAAATGTTTATGCATACCTAGTCCAGGCAATTTTGGTGCCTAACTCTATCATATTATTAAATGAACGACCTTGTTAGGTCTTTCTATAATATTATCAACTTCCACACCACTCGCATAATTCAATTAAACATGTTTAGATCAAAAGAACACGACGATTCGCAGGTTCAAAGGACCCAATTATTATTAATATTATTATATGGGACCACTATAATTCCATATAATTCATTCGTCTACTTCCCCATGGATAACTCTTGAACAATATCAGGAAATGAGATAACTCCAACCGTATTATTGTATTATTCTACACTTAAGTGTACTTACTAATAACTCTTCGTACCTTTTTTCCATGTAAAAATGCGAAAATTGCGTCAAATTCCCGGCACCGCCTCTCGACAACAACCGAATGTATTTCCAAAAGCAATAAAACATCACCTGAAGTTGGTAAATACACACTGGTACACTTCAACACTTTTTATTCAGCGGCGTTCCCGTTTCATTTTCAAACTTGTCTGTCAACGTCAATTGAACGCGCCGACCGTGCTCCCGGTCCAATTAACGATTTTAATAAATTGCTCTCTGTTGCATAGACGATACCTTTCGTGATCTACGCAGCCTGTTCCGCAGCCCTCCCAGGCTTGTCGCTAGTGCTCCGTGTCAAATTGCCTAAATTTATGCAACTGCGCCTGCTTTCCACCCTACACATCAAATGTCATAATTGAGAGGGGATCGCTTCTACTCAGAATAATGTAAATGTAGAATGTGTAATGTGTATTAGTGCACATAAAGGATATTTCTAAATTGAAATAACTTCGTGTCATCATTTCGAGCAGTTGCGAGTTTCCCTTTACCCGAAACTTGTGAGCCCTTTTATTGTCGCGTCCCCGCGGACCTGATATTCGCCGCACTTAGGAGGCTGGTGTATAAAACGAGGATTAGGAATTTGCACATCATTTGCGAGGTCATTTATTATCAATGATAATATCTAGGTTACTATTACCTATCTACGTCTCCCACTGACTCATAATTAATTAGGAAGTATGTACCTAGATATTTGGGACGATTTTTCTCCGCTCCGTATATTTATACTGTGACTCCGTTCTGTATTTATGTAAAAAAACAAGTGAGAATCAATAACTAAGTAGGACACATTTTCCTGAAGAAATAATGTGAAGTAGGTTATTTAAATAAATTAGATATTTACGTTATCCGAAAAATTTGCGCAACGCAGAACACTTAAATGAAAATATTTGGTCATTCAGGCCACTGGTTTTACAAAGGAGTTAACACCAATACACTTTGGTAATAAAATACAAAGACATCCAATTATGTTCAATCTCGAAATAGTACCTAGGTACCTACTGCGTTTTGTTGGAACGACGAACAAAACGACTTACCTATTGCTGTTCCCATAGTCTAGTTCGAAAGTCTTACCCCTAACCCTACTGATAGTGAAAAGCTACCTCTTTATTATGGTGCCATTTTAAAAAAAATGCCGTAATATTTTGACTAAATCTGGAGTTGTGACGAGCATATCTCTCACTCAGTGAACGTTTATGATTCACCCAGGATAATAGGCAGTTCAAATACTATGTAGGTCGGTACCAGTTATGAAGGTTTATGAGTTCCCAGATAAATTAATTCTGTCATAAACTAAACATCCCTCAGCTTTATGAGTATTTGCCATTTACATAAACCTACGAGATTTAGGTCTTGGTTGTCTTTAGTTGCCTATTTCGTTATAGCTGAAACAATATCATGCAAAGAATGTTTGTTTAAGTGTATTGTTTATCAGAAGGGAAAGGGCGAAATAAAATTTCGGCTGCTCATCTTGTTCATGCACGCGTGAGCTTGCGTTCCCCCAAAGTTTTTTTACCCTAATGATTTGCGCTGGGGTCTTTTCAACCAATTGTTTATTTTGTAGCGCTCTGAAATTGTATTTTTATAGTCGATGGTTTCGTCGTATATTGGTTTTTTATAGGTATATGGTATTGTGGTTCGTATGTTTTCTGTAATATATAGGTATACCTACTTATATAGGCAAAAATTAAAGTGCATCGCATGGTGCTGCTGCCTTATGCCTTCTGATACCGATGTCCTGGTCTAGATTTCGTCGTCGACGTCGTGGTCGTGTGTGCGGGTGTTAAGGAATTCTATATTCCCATGTAAAAGCCCACTGTCTATAAATGTACCCGGTACATAAAGTTAGGAACAAAATGCGGGCGATCTTTCGCTTCCAACTCCACCTATCCCTATGGGGAATAAAGACGTGATAGCATAAACGTGTATATTTTCAGGTTAACCAAATACTGGCCTCCCCCTATATATAGTAAGCACGACGTCACACAGCACGCTTGTCACCTTATGAATACACTTTCACTTAAAAAAATATAAGTTACCCAATAATTAGACACACCACTTCTCCAAAATTAACATTTGGCACACCTATTCATTATGACGTCACTGTAATTTCATCGCCCTTTTTTCACTCTTCCCAAACTCTAGGTTTCGCTCTTGAAAAGTTTTCCTCACTACAGTTCGGCGTATTTAGCGAATATTTTTTTTCCTATCTTTCTTTCAGCAGCTTTATTTCCTGCCTAGATCACAATTTATACGAATACATATTTATAGTGACCAATATTCACAATAAGACATAACGTTATAATGTTTCCTTTAGTTCCAGGGATGATCTATCCCGAGTGGTTATTTGTTGAGAACTCAATGAAGCGTAATGTATTGCCCTCCACTCCTCCCACAGAGCGTAAGCAATAGAATCACCTCGGTACCCCAGAGCGGGGATTCTCTACAAAACACCGCAACATCTAAATTGCCTCTGGCGACGCGTAAAAAGCAATGAAAGCATTTTCACATGACCAGTTTTCATTTCACCGACGCCCCTCTGATCCCTAAGGAATTCCAAATAGTATCTGCAGTAACTAATAATGCCTGGGGCGAGAGGGACCCCGCGATCCATTCGTCCTCGTAAAGCGTATTGTTATCATGCCCATCAAAGGTACTAATATTTTATTTCATCGGCAGGCATTTGAATTTGTCAATAGAAAATTAAAATAAAGGAACGTACCTATTCCCAAAATGACCTAGAATATAAATATGTAAAGCTTACATATATGCATTGATGTATTATCATATAGCAGATAGGTATGGTAGGTAGCTCCTAACATTGGCAATCACAAGACTTGTGCTCCACGCACCCCTTACATCCAGTGAAATTCACACATCTGTTATCGCACTAGGAATACCACAATCAACTTTCATAGTAATTTCTCTGCCTACATGAAATGTAAAAAGTAAAGAACTCAAAACACCTAACCATTATAGTAGCGGCACGCTATGATGGCCGGTTTGACATGTGGAGGGGGAAAGGATGAACCTTATGATAACGGAATAAGATTCATTTTCCCATTCATTTATTGACATTCTTATTTTTTAAAACGGCCGGTCTTATTCCGTTATAATAAGGTTTATTTTTTCCCCCCACCCCTCCACATGTCAAACCGACCATCGTAGAATGCCGCTGCTATAGGTACCTACTATGTTAAACCTGAAAATTGCCTAGCAACAAGTTTCAGATTCAATAAACAAATATTCCAACTTGATTCCACATGCCACCGTTTCTTGTACAAACTAGAAAGTTCGCCAGACGTTTTTCCATCTTTCTTTGCAAGTATGTCGCGTGAAAAGGATGAAAAATTAATGAGGTTGAAGTAGACTGCCTTGGAAGCAAAACAACGGAGATGTAAATACGAAACTAGAAGGAGTTTGCGGACGGCGAGGTCTCACCACGGAGAGTGAAACATACCATACCTTTTAGCCTATTGACTACGACGGCAAGTAGTTGACAAGACAGGGGACGTATTTTTATTTTAAATATACACACAATATTAGAACGGAAAGCAAAGGTATGTAAAACACAACGTGTAAACGCAAATAGGGATCCGAGATTTTTCAAGTTAACGTTTTTCAAGACTCTTTTAGTAAACCCAGCTAGTCCCTTAATTTATGCGACACTATTTCAACAGCCAATAAAAATTCCACTTACGTTTTCGCTACAATACCAAGTAACGATTATGTATAAACCGTATATCGAACGGCCTGGAATCCGATCCAAACACCCAATAAAAACTTAATATTGCTGTCATCATGATACCAAATTAAAGATATTGTAGCACCGAAATTCGTTGATCGCGGAATATTTTCTTAACGAATTCCTTATTTCGTAACCAGCAAACCGTTAAGCAATTGAAACTAATAACGAACCAAATACACACCTATCTGTACCAATACCAGTAGGTACTTGCCCTATAACGTCTCCTCCCGACATTTTACATGTGAGCACAGATGCCCTCTCCAGTCCCGAGGGTGGAATCATCCACATTGAAGGGTGGCTCTTGGCATTACGTGGTCTCCGCCCCATACATAATATATGCATTATCTTAGCTACACAAATTGCTGTGACGTGACAAAACGTGGTTTATTGCTAGTGTTCCGAGGACAATATGCGATGCTGTTAGGCCACCTGTGTGAGTACAACATTGTAGAGCACTAATTAATTAATTGCATGCTATTAGTGTCCAACAGTCTTCCGGCTGATGGAAGAACGTTAATAGTGTGTCACAAAGATGTCATGATATTACATCCCACCACTATACCAAAGTTGCTTTTTCTAGAGGCAATAGCCTAATTCTAGACCCCAATCCGTAAAAAATACAAATATTTATGTAACCTAATTATATTTTATGTCCTTTATCTTCAGTAGATATAAAACTAAAAACAGTGTATAAACGATGTGGGTATGTAAGTAAAACTAATAATAATAAAATAACATAATACATACCTAATTGTATTTGCAAATCATATTGGAAAGGGTTATTTATTACTTTTCATGTTATTCATGTGTACGAACTCTATACCCTAAAAGTATTAATAAAATAACGGAAAAGTGCGTGCCACCATGGATGTGTCCAGCACTCGAGCGTGTATGTAAATAAAATACGATAACCATGCCTCAGTTCCCTATAACAGCTCCTACACTACTTTGAGAATACCTACAGACAGGTGGAAATTAGAACGATATTTGACACTAGCGACCAATGATTGGGAAGAAAAACCCCACTAGCTGTACTGTAGGACTCGACGGAAAAACTACTGTGAAATTGCCGTTCTGTATTAACTAACCTACATTGTCCGACAGCTGCGCAGATGTTTTCCCCACAACCTTCCATGGCTGTATCGTGGGTCATCTTAGCCATTAACTGATTGTATCCATCTCCGTTTATATGGCCCTTATTACCTAAACAACGACCATTATTTTATAATTTTAGTTTGCATTCTCATTCGTAGATGTAGTTTAGTTATAACATTTTTATTTCCAAAGGTATTATTCTAGATTCCCCGTGGTCCTCCAATTTACTTAGATATACACTACATTTACATATACGATAATCTACACGGTTTTATTGTCCCTAAGGACATCAGATTAAGGTCCTACCTAACGAAGATGGATTATGTTAATACTATGTACTTTTGCTGACGCAAAGTTTATGCAAATCTCTGGTAAGTTCCTGTATTATTTAATAACATGAATATTAGTCGGTACAGTGATGTTTAACTTGCATAATAATATGTTGGTAATAGCTAAGGAAAACAGGGGGTTTGGTTCCCGGTAAGGTACGACCTATAAACATATACAACCCTTGAGGGCCAACTACATGTTAAATGGGAATGCTTTTTACTTAGAAGTGCGAAATACGTAGTAAATTACCTACAACTAATCCAAAAAACTGCTGAGCGAGTGTACAAAAATAAACACACATTAGTTAGATTATTACGAGATAATTTAGGAAGTCTGTACTCTGCATCTTTGTTCCAAAAATATCTATGAGGTCAGCGATTGGGGAATACTTTAGTTGATCCGAAATAAATAATAATAACATTGACTTTAAGCGTTCACGGGTGCTTGCCAGCTTCTATTAGGCCTTCATGATATTAAGTTACCTTGTGCCCTCATGTAGAAATGGTTTTGAAGGTAACGATCGACCGATCAGTGCGATCTATGTTCGCACTAGACTGAGCGAACGGAATCATCTCATTAGATGCTGGTAGAGTCAAGCTGTCGTCACTTACCTAACTGGAGCACATATATGGGCTGGCACGACCGGGGTAACACCACCCTCTAACAGAAGATCGAGGTAAAGTAGTTATTACAGCAACGTTGAGTGAGAGCCGAAAGCCCAACTCTCCGCTTCCCCTCCCTCTGTCCTGCTCCCCTTCAGGTCGGCAACGTGCGAGCAATGCCTTTTCTGTAGCAAGCATAATACACTGAACAGCAAAGAAAACGGGTCGGTTAGAAAATTCAATATCTTCAAAAGTACCTGACCTAGCTTTATGAAATAAAAACCGGCCAAGTGCGTGTTTGACTCGCACATAAAGGGTCTGTACCGCCGTAGAAAAAAACCGACTTCAAAAAAACCTGGATCACTAAAAAGCCTGAAATAATATTTCTATTACCACCTCTGCCTACCCCTTTGGGAAAACCAGACGTGATGGTGTGTTATCGAGTATTTGGGGTCGGTGCCAATCTATCTTCTTACTTTTATAGTAGGTATACTTGGCATACCAAGATTGGCACCGACTCCAAATACTCGATAACACACCATCACGTCTGGTTTTCCCAAAGGGGTAGGCAGAGGTGGTAATAGAAATATTATTTCAGGCTTTTTAGTGATCCAGGTTTTTTAGAAGTCGGTTTTTTTTTAATAAAAATAATTTTATTTCACGATTTTTAGTGGCGCCATACCAATGAACATTTTGACATATTGAACCGTATGAAGTAAGCCCAACAAAACGTAACTGCTGTAAATCTTTGAGGAATTCCCTCGACTGTCTATGGTCTCCATCATTAGACCTGTAATGGCACTTATAACCCATATGGGTGCAAAGTTCTCTCCAATACAAATTAATCAAGCCCAAACACCAGGTAATTGCTGTAAATCGTTGAGGAGTTCTCTCGACTGTCTTTTGACTCCATCATCAGACCCCTAATGACAGTCACAACCCATCTAGGTGTAAAGTTCTCATCAATACTAATTAATCAAGCCCAAACACAAGGTAGCTACTGTAAAACGTTGAGGAGTTCCCTTGACTGTCCCTCGTCTTGATCATCAGTCCCCTAATGACAGTCACAACCCATCTAGGTGTAAAGTTCTCATCAATACTAATTAATCAAGCCCAAACACAAGGTAGCTACTGTAAAACGTTGAGGAGTTCCCTTGACTGTCCTTAGTCTTCATCATCAGATCCCTAATGACAGTCACAACCCATCTAGGTGTAAAGCTCTCATCAATAGAAATGAATCAAGTCCAAACACAAGGTAGCTACTGTAAAACGTTGAGGAGTTCCCTTGACTGTCCTTCCTCTTCATCATCAGACCCATAATGACAGTCACAACCCATCTAGGTGTAAAGTTCTCATCAATACAAATTAATCAAGCCCAAACACCAGGTAATTGCTGTAAATCGTTGAGGAGTTCCCTCGACTGTCTTTCGGCTCCATCATCAGATCGACTCCAGACCTTCATAAAATAGTAGTGCTTAAAAATACTTAATGAAAAAAATTACAAACGCACTAGTCGCCCCTACGATTTTTGAAGATTCCCCTCGATTACTCTGGGATGCCATCATCAGATCCTGGTTTCCTTATCATGGTACCACCCCCGGAAAATCTCCTTTCCAACAAAAAAAGAATCATCAAAATCGGTTCATAAACGACAAAGTTATCCGCGAACACACAAAAAAAATAAATATATATATATATATATATACAGGGTGTCCGAAAACTTTGCCACATGGAGGGGAAGTACCTTAAATATTGTAGATAGAGAATTTTACTGAATGAAGATTCATTTTTATTTTAAAAACAATACGAACTGCATTCAAAGATTTTTGAAAACTCTTGCCACACTCGGGAATCAAACCGGCTAAAATCCGAAAAAATAACATCCTGTACTTTTATGGCATCAATCGATAGGATCAATCACAAGGATCAAATCACTCTAACAAACATGGGAAATTAAATGAAAGGAAAACCGTGATATCTTAACTTATAAGAATTAAAATAAGTGAAAATTAAAATAAGTAACGATTTTATGGGTTTCCTTTCATTTAATTTACTATGTTTCTTAAAGAGATTTTATCCTTATGATTGACCCTATCGATTGATGCTATAAAAGTACAGGATGTTATTATTCGGATTTTAGCCGGTTCGACTCCCGAGTGTGGCGAGCGAGTTTTCAAAATGAAAGGAAACCATAAAATATTCAGTTATTTTAATTGAACGAATAAAAAATGGTAAACTAACTAATTTGTTGTTCGAAATTAGCTCCATTTTTTGTGGATACATTTTATCTTTGTATGCATGAATTTATAAGTTTGGATTTCATGGTTTTCCTTTCATTTAATTTACCATGTTTGTTAGAGGGATTTGGTTCTTATCATTGATCCTATCGATTGATGTCATAAAAGAACAGGATGTTATTTTTTCGGATTTTAGCCGGTTCGATTCCCGAGTGTGGCAAGCGAGTTTTCAAAAATCAATGAAAGCAGTTCGTATTGTTTTTAAAATAAAAATGAAGTCTTCATTCAGTAAAATTCTCTATCTACAATATTTAAGGTACTTCCCCTCCATGTGGCAAAGTTTTGGGACACCTGTATACGGTCGAATTGAGAAACCTCCTCCTTTTTTGAAGTCGGTTTAATAAAAAGGTGCCAACGGAACCCTATTACTAAGCCTGCGCTGTCCGTCCGTCCGTCCGTCTGCCTTTTTCTCAGCGGGCTGTATCTCACGAACCGTAATAGCTAGAGACTTGAAATTTTCACAGAATGTGTATTTCTGTTGCCGCTACAACAACAATAAGTAAAAATAAAAAAATAAATAAAAATAAAGACGGTATTTTTGACGTTTTTATTCTACGGTGGTACGGACCCTTTATGTGCGAGTCCGACACGCACTTAGCCGGTTATTTTTATTTTCATTTAAGTATTCTTTAATTTAGTCTTTATTTCATAAAGCTAGGTCAGGTACTTTTGAAGATATTGATTTTTCTAACCGACCCGTTTTCTTTGCTGTTCAGTGTATAATAAGCTACGGCAAGGCTAGTTTGCCACCTTAGTCATATAAAAAAAAAACTCATTCCGTCTGTTCACTGAATCGAGGTTCAATTTTTTCACCTACGCGGGGTTCTCCAAAGTCAATTTAGTGGAACAGACGAAGTTGCTGTTCGCTCTCTAGTAAATACAAGTTTTGACAACCATTCATATTCTACCAGTGGCATCTCTAGCGGAAACAGCTTGAGACGTATTCTATATCGAATTTGATTTTCGTAAACTATAAAAACTTGTACATAGCAAGCCCTCACCTACATACGTTAGTTACTATAGGCATAGGTATATGTTGTGTCTATAATGTATTTTATGAACGGCTTATAAATTTCAATTGCTTGTAATTAACAGTTTAGCCCAAATGACATCATACGGGATGGGATTTTCGAGATAAGCTGGCATTTTATAGCATCAATGATGAGCCCCTCGTAGCATTAACCATTACTTATAGCGCTCATTTGGTTGTGTTCAGAATCGCTAGAACATCCTCATATTAACTCCGCTATTTTGTTCCTTATTCCAAATAATAATAATCAGACGCTGCTAGCTAGATCGAAGTACCTAATTCGATTCCAATCCAATAACAGAACCGTAATAACTCTTCGACATCAAAGGTAAGATTGTCTGTTATTTACCTATTTATGTTTATAGTTATAACGTAGATAATTATTTACCCCTAGAGCACAGATATCTATGTAGGGTTATCTAGTAATAAACATATGTAGTTAAATTGTTATATAAAAATTGTATTCATCATAAAAAGGTGTGCTACCTCGTTTTGCGATGTCGGGCAACAGTTGAACAACATTTATTAACTAGTTACTAACACTTAAAATTTGCAAAATGAAAAATGTTTGGTCGTTTTCCGTGAGAAAATTAACATACTACCTAAACTGAAATTAGCATAAAAATTAAAAACGAAATACTTTACTGAGATGAAAAATTGGAATCCATTTTTTCCTCTCTGTTCTAAATGAAAAATCACTTGACACCGTGTACAGACCGTGTGTAACCTGATTTAGTTTTTTTGTGTCAAACTACTACGTATACCAAATTACCGATTATAAATAAAGAAAACCGGAGAAGTGCGAGTGGGACTCGCGCCCTAAAAGAGTTCCGTACAAACTTAGTACGAGTTGAATTTTGAAAAACGCTGTAAAATATATTTTATATTTGTAATGTGTAGTAATCTTTATGCCTCTAGCTTCAGGAAAATTAGGACCCCATTAGTATAGGGAAACCGCTAGTGTTAGAAACAAAGTTAGTACCTACTTTCATCTCTATTTTACCCACTTAGGGGTTTTCATGTTTCTAACAGCAGCGGTTTGGGCTGTGCACGTCTTGACAGACGGACAACAAAGCGATCCTATAAGGGTGCCGATTTTCCTGGAACCTTAATAGAATAGAAAATCTGAGAGTCGGTAGACGAGACCTGCAAACCTTTGTTTTTTGTACTGTATTTTTTGTTCCGAATAAAGTTAGACAGCCTGCGCTGAGTCGACACCTCAATGCCTCAAGGGTCATGTCAACATAACACAATCATAACCTAACCTTATCTATAAAGCTGACGCGAAGGTAGGGAAGTGCCGACAACGCGCATTGGCCCCTGCCCTTATCGTCACATATTTATGACGTTCACCGTACGTAACAAAAGAGTTGTTGAGCTGTTACAAAGATCTAGCCAGTGTTTTCAGAAATAGTTTAGGTAGGTACTTTTACGAAACGTTTTATTTGTTATTCTTAGAGGTACCCACCTAATGGTCCAGCCTGTGCTGAACGTGTACTGTAGATGTAGATTATGATTTTATACTTATCGTTTTAAATTTTGCGTAGTCAAATCATGCTTAAATACATAGGTACCTACGTAAACAAATTATTGTTGTATTACCCAGATAAGCGATAACAAGATAAGAACAAATACGTGCATAGGTCAGTTGTAGCATAATACATGAACACGATAATTACTCGTAGTTGAAGTTCTAATGCTATTTCGAGGTGCCTTCTCGTTAGTTTTTATATAGACAGTGCTTATAAATGCGTTGGCGATCAATATGCTGCTATTTTTGCTCATCACGCGGAAGAGATGTAGTGATTCCATTGTAAGTTCTTTACGACCTTCAATTAAAGGTAGGAAGATCATTGAAATGTAATCTAACGTCGTGGTAACTTTTATTACGACCGGGAATCGAACCCATATCTTTCCACCATCTTACGAACTCTGTAAAAACTCTGATAGTGTTAGTTCTATGTCCCAAGACTGTCGATGAATACATATTTTATTTACATTATATAATATTCACAAGGTTGTTCCTATCTACATCATAATTTGGCAAGTCACCAATAAACAGTTACAATACTGTAGATGGAGTTGCCCAGACAGTAGTTGCTATTTATTAGGTTGCCGCTCTGCGAACAGAGTGCAATTACCATCTTTTTTAAAGTAGCACTTATTCAATACATTGTTAATTACAGAACTAGTCACGAAATGCCGGTGGTGCGCGTTGAACAAGGTGTTCTGAAGGGCACTGTTTGCAATACCAATACCGAAAATTACATCGCGTTCAAGGGTATACCATACGCGAAGCCGCCACTCGGTGAATTAAGATTCAAGGTGAGTGCCAAATGAAGACGTACCCGACACTCGTGCAGGTTGTAACGTTTTTTTATTTCTAACGAAAGCATGCCTAAGCATACACATTAGTATTCAATTCGAGAGAAGCTAACGTGATGGCATTATACTGTTACCACTTAATGGAAATTTTATTGACCCTATACTGTGTAAATCTCATTAACTTCTGCCTTCTTTGACATGCCAAAATATACTAAAAATCATGAGAAATTTACCTCTAATTCCTTTCGTAGGTGTGCTTTTAGGCTAGACTGGTAGTTCACAGTTAATTTACATTAATGTCTACCTGTTGACCTTGTGCGTTTGTGACGTCTCGCCAGTTAAGTACCTACTTCGAAATCTCTTTGTAAAACAAATTGCCTTTCAAAATGGATACGCTGGTTCACGCCAATAGACACTCAGTCTGACGAGAAAACATTAGCTTTTACATAAAATATACTTCACGCTTAAAAGTTCTCTTCAGATAAGTAAATAAATCTAACTACTTCTGAGTTTGTGGAATTTATTCACTTATCAAGATTGAATGTTAGCTTTATAAACTGGTTATTTGATACTTCGCTGCTATTCATGATGATATTTTTATAAAGGCGTGCGTTTTATTTCTCCTTCGCATGTTTGCATGTTTTTCAAAATGTGTACTAAAATGTCCTGCTTATTTTGTCGATCATAGTTTCTAAAGTAACCAAATTGTAAAGTTTTAATTGTGCAGGCACCTGAAGCACCAGAGCCATGGGAGGGCGTTCGAGATGCATCCCAGCACGGCGCAGTCTGCCCGCAGTACAACGAACGGATGGACCGCATAGAGCTCGGCAGCGAAGACTGCCTCTACCTAAACGTTTACACTAAAAACCTTACACCAACTAAGCCCTTGCCAGTCATGGTGTGGATCCACGGCGGAGGCTTTTACACAGGATCGGGAAACTCAGACTTTTACGGACCCGAGTTCTTTATGGCACATGACGTCATATTGGTAACACTAAATTACAGATTAGAAGTACTGGGCTTCCTTTGTTTGGATATAGAGGAAGTTCCCGGAAATGCTGGTTTGAAAGACCAAGCCCTCGGATTAAAGTGGGTGAAGAAAAATATAGCCGCGTTCGGCGGCGACCCCGACAACGTCACGATCTTTGGTTGTAGCGCAGGGTCTGCTTCAGTGTCTTGTCATCTGATTTCAAACATGAGTAAAGGACTGTTCCACAAAGCTATTTGTCAAAGCGGTGTATGTTTAAACGAGTGGGGCTATAACATATATGCCCAACAAAGAGCATTCCAACTCGGGAAACTTTTGGGAAAAGACACGGAAGACCCCAAAGAACTATTAGAATTTCTGAAGAACGTACCGGTTCTATCTTTAGTTAACGTAAAATTACCACCATTAGACGTGAAACACGCCGATCTAGCTGATAGTATTTTATTTGGACCTGTAGTCGAGAAGGCTGATCTCAAAGTAGACAGGTTCCTAACAGATCTACCGACGGAACTAGTTAAGAACGGAAAAATTGCAAACGTTCCCTTAATTTTAGGCTATACTTCAGGGGAAGGTATAGAAATAGCGAGAAAGCTTCCTTATATTGCTGGATTCCTCGGAAAAGTGGGTGCCGTTGTGCCAAGGGAGTTGAAATTGAAATGGACGATGGAAAAAATAGAGGATACCGATGAGAAAATACGGAAGTATTACTGTTTAGGCAACGAAATCACTGAAGAGAAATTACAAGCATTGGCGGATTTGGAAACCGATAAACTATTTTTGTACAACATGATCAGATATGCACGTTACCACTATCACCATGCTTCAGAAAAGGTATACTTGTATAAGTTTGTTGCTGAAACCGAAAGAAATTACACAAAGAAGCAGTATAAAATGGAATCCGTAAAAGGCGTTTGTCACGCTGATGAACTGCCGTATCTATTCAACGTTACGTGCCTGGACATACCGTTAACTGAAGAGTCTAGAAGTATAATCAAACAGTTTGTGAAACTATGGACTAATTTTGCCACAATTGGGTGAGTAAACTTAATACTTTAGTGAATGTAGTGATCATAAAGACGACTATTATATTTCTAATCGTCTTATTATTTAGGTAAGTACGTATAAGTATTACGAATTATTGTCGCTTCAGTAAAGTTTACAGTTCATAACCAATTTAATGTGTATATTGCAAGCTCTTGTTTGCGTAGTACTAAAATTATTTCATATCTTCATGTATTTATTCCAGAAAACCAACCTCATTTGATGGTGTAGAGTGGAAGGCATTCACAGAGACTGAACGAAACTGTTTCATTATCGGAAACGAAGTTAAATGCGTCCAAAATGAAGACAGCGAAAACATTAGATTCTGGGAAAATATATATGATGAAACGAAGATAAATGCATAAAGTTAATGAGAAAGTTTGAACTCTAGATGCGCGCAAGGGCGTTTACTGCATGATACCCTAACATCAGCAATAGTGGCATATCAACATTGGGAAACATGAAGATCTCTTAGCATAATCAATCATGTGTACTACATGAGACATCACACTCGGCCGAATACTCAAAGCCTACTTAAATATTTAAGTCCCACTTGGCATTTTAAGGTGCCGTTATCTGTAATTTTTGTATGGCGCGACAAAGTTAAGCAGCGCTCAAATTTTAGTTGCGTACGAGTATTCGGCGGTTAGTTCCTGTCATTAGTTATACCTTCATAAACGAGGAACCCTAAATTATTTTCAAAAATAAAATAAACATTATTGAAATGAGCCTTATAATGATTTTAATTAATAGTACACGTTATCTTAAAAATATATTATCCGAGATAGGTACCGCAGTATCACACAGTCATCTTAACCAATTATTTTCATTAAGGAATGGGAGACGTACATAGAAACACGCGAAACTACTAAACATAAAATCTTCCATTGGAGATGCATCGACTGTGTGTTATTACGGTATTTACGATACTAGGATATCAACACCATGGACTCGCGAATTACAGACCATACCATGACACACCACAAAAATCCACCACTTTATCAATACGCTCACTTTTTATAATACCACCGTTGATAAACAAATATACTGCACATTGCTATCAATACACGAACATAAATTTTAATTACCTCTATTCAAAATATAACCAATACCTTGTACTATATCTGTCCGCAACCGCTGTACCGCACCTGAGGTATGCGTGGGGAGCTGGGGAGTGTGAAATTAGGTATGCGCGGAGAGGGCTCGGGAGCTGGGGAGTGGGAAAACGCCCCCCGTCTCGCCGCTCGCGTACCTAAGGCGCGGTACAGCGGATGCGGTCAAATTATAGAACCACTTAAGGTTCTGTCTATGTCGCTGTATAAAATGTATGGGTACTGATATGGATATTAATTCCAATAAAGAATGCCAACATTCCTTACCTAATACGGAAGCGCCTATTAGATATTTTCTATAATATACAGATACACAAATGCCACATATACACGGACACTAGTGAGATGAGACGCATCAGACTGAAATATGAAGAACGAACGAAATTTTGTATATGTACTATAATAATAGCTATCTACTTAAAGACGTATAGACAGACTATAGAAAACATGTAGACACATTTTTCAAATTATTGCGATGTCTATCAGGCACTAAAGACTGGCAAGTGTGAACCTTAGAACTCTGTATTCAGTCATTATTTTGTTCAGAGTTGAAGATTTATTTTATACCTTATCCATCCGTTCAGGGAATACCGGCATGGCGTATTACAAATAATGTTTAAGGTGTATCACATATTTTTACGTACATAAAACATTCAAACAAATGGTGCGTTCCATTCACTGTTAATTTTGTTATTTTCGTCCACAAAAAGTGTTAAAAACGATAATAATGATCACTTTCAGTACAAGTTGGTGCGAGTGGAACGAGATTTGTGATCGAAAATAACGAAAATTACAAAATTAACAGTGAGTGGAACGCACCAATAATTACTTATTTTGCTTCTTTTATACCACACTAGCATAAAATAGTTTAAACAGCGGGCACAAACAGCCGCAACACAGTTTTATATTTAACGCAGTTGTTTACGCACTGATTTATTGCTGTATTATGTGCGTTATCGAATTGAAATAAACTCTTTAATTTAAAAAAAAATGTGAACCTGACATCCACTAGTGTCGGCATTTCTATGTCCGGTCCGGGGTGCTTGGTGTGGATTCCGAGTTCATGGGTGTCTGGGTGGCGGGCGCGGCGGGCGCGGCGTGCGCGGCGTGCGCGGCGGGCGCGGCAGGCGCGGCGCGCGCGGCGGTCAGTAGCGGCCGGAGCGCGAGTTGCGCGGCGGCTCGCGGCGCCGCTCGCGCGACCGGGAGCGGCGCCGGCGCTCGGGCGCGGGCCGCTCGCGGGACCGGCTGCGCGACCGGCGCGACGCTCCCTTGCGACGCGAGTACAGATATCTGAAACGAACCATATCATTTTAGTAACCTGCACGTATAACGGTATCATTTCCAAAGTAAGCAGGAGGTAACCTTAGGGCCCCGCAAACACGTTACTTTTTGTATCTGCGATCGGCGATTTAGTCGCTTTTAGCATCGGAGCAGTCACAAATCGGGATACAGCATCGATACGATCGGAAAATCGCCGAACACCGATGCAAAAAATAGCATGTCTGCGGTGTCCCTTGGACAGGCGGCGACCGTGTACTATGGAACAAACCTTGTCGCATTCGATCGGAACATTATGATGGTGTATAAGATTAATTTATTATACTTAGTAAATAGCCCTATGAAGTAAATCAGAAAGGGCAAAACTATCGGCTTTGGGGAAAAGTTGAAGAACCAAAGGTGTTGTAGGGTAGCAACTGTAGCAACCCTTTCTAATTCACTTTGTATACAAACACAGTCACCACACGGCTAAGATGAATTTCAGGATAATTATGTTTGTCCACAAAGAAGATGAAATTACCAAGATACCCAAGTTTTCGTTTGCTCCATTTTATCACAGTACCATGATACGAGACGCGTCTAAGCCTCGCTTAGTGCGCCTGGCAAGCTTCCAAGCCTACAACTTTAGTATTATGAGAGTAAACAAAATATTAAGTTCTACTGGCCTTCTAGTTGAACACTATAAATCACAGAATATTTGCATAAAGTTAACATTCACTCTCAAGGCTGTTAAGTGTTTACTTTTTCCTGAATCCTGAATAATTTTATTATTCGGTGTTGTATAATATAGCCCCAAGATTTATAGAAAGTTATGATTTACTTACAGTGTCATTACAAATCACTTTTGTTTCTAGAAATGCGTTGTAGAACCATTGTAAACTAGCTCAAAATCTCTACCAATTTGGTGGTTAATCTATAGGTGTTGTTTCACTACTATTTTTTAAGATAAGATAAAGTACTGAAATGGGTTACATTTCATATGAATAATATTGTTTTCAATGTAATTATGTGATAATGACTGTTAAACTATCTATTCCCTTCAATGGCTTTATTAAATAGCAGGGTTGTTACGAAAAATTCACCTTGTTTTAAACACAGTGATTTATTCATTCTGATTTAAATCAGTGTTTTAAACAATGATTTAAACACGTTTTAAACAGTTTTAATTTAAAATTTCCTGTTTTTTTGCACCCTGTTAAATAGTAATCTTCTTTCAAATTCTTGTATGGTGACCCAACTAAGCGGTGAGGAATAACATATTGGTAGGGGGCCGAGCTCTGTGCTCAGATCTCCTTCCTTTTCTCTGACGCCCAGTTTGTGCATCTTCATGTCGAATGCCATTCAAAATTGCTTCATTACTAGCACAAATAGGATTACAAGACTTCAAATAATTCAAAGTAGTATTATTTACTAAGTTTCCCCGTACAAAACCATGCAACTCTAAGTAACTGTATCATGTGGTCCAGTTTATTTTTGCTTAGATTTGTGCTCAGATCTCACCATCTACTCACCAATTACTAAGGGGACTGGACCTAAGCAACTCGGCCGAGTGGTCGGCCTAGTACTAATATCGACATAAAATGAAGCGAGTAGTTCAACTATTTACCGGTAGATAGAACAATGAAAATGAAAAAACAATGACCACGTTTTTTTCATACATATATCTAATAAGGGCACCTCTTTCTTTAGTCTTTACTCTGTGGGAATAACATATTGGTAGGGGACCGAGCTCTGTGCTCAGATCTCCTTCCTTTTCTCTGACACCCTGTTTATGCATCCTCACATCGAATGCCATACAAATTTTACAGTACTGCTCCAATAGGACTACAAAGACTTCAAATAATTCATCGAAGTAGCATTATTTACTAAGTTTCCCCGTACAAAACCATGCAACTCTAAGTAACTGGATCATGTGGTCCAGTTTATTTTTGCTTAGATTTGTGCTCGGATCTCACCTCCGAAAGAAGCGACTGTAGCCTAGGGGTGAACAAGTTGGGCTAACAACCAGAAGGACCCAGGTTCGATCCCCGGTGGGGCATGCAACAATAAATGAATTTTCATGTATGTGCATAATTTACAGTTCGCTGACGGTGAGGGAAAACATCGTGAGGAAACCTACCTATCCCTCGGGATTAGGTAATAGTCAGTTCCTGTATACACGGCGACAAGGTTCACCACCTGTCACGTTGGGTTCTGACTATCTGGTGAAACGTGGGCTTTGAGTTGGTTAATACCTCCACAATGTGGTGGTGTATGGCCACTCAAGCCTCTGACTACCCCCGAATGGGGATAAAAGTCGTGAAGTTACATCTCACCTCCTAAGTTCCCTGGAGATAGGTTTAAGGTGCATGAAGTTGCAGAAGCCACTGCGCGTGCACTCGCCCATCTCGTACTGGCGGCAGCACGCCTCGCGGAAGTCCGTCACCGGGGACAGCTCTGCGTACACCGGCCGCCCACCGAACCAACGGTTGTTCAGGTCGTTGACCGCCTTCTCAGCATCTTCCTCGCGGCGAAACTGGAGAAACCAAAAACCTTATTATAAAACACAGAAGAGAAATATTAAACTATCTATCTTGTACGTATAAGATATTTCTCTCTTCTTCATGCTAGTGCTATACTACAGCCGCATACAAACACTAGCAATGAGAGGTTATAACATTAGTGGTAGTATTCAAGTTTGGCACTCATCTATCAACCCGAAACCCGACCAGCACCGCCTCGCCGGTCGGCGTCCACTTACTGAACCGGAAATAAGTGGATTACGCGGTGACCACGCGGCGATCACTCGTTGACCACGCGCGGTCCACTGGTTGATCACGTGATGTTTAAGGTGTAAAAGCAGTGTCCGCCCGCGGACCGCGCGTGGTCAACGAGTGGACGCCGAGCGGCGAGGCGGTTCTGGTCGGGTGTGGAGTGGATAGGTGAATGCCAACCTTAAGGTGACGACAACATGTCGACCAGCAAGAAGAAGTTACAGTGAAGAATTCCCAAAGATAATATTATTAATGATCAATGGATTTCCACAGGAGTAAATTGCAGACTTGGGACCCTGATAGCCCATCAACTAAGCTAATTGATTGTGCTAAGCTTAAGTTAGCTTACAGAAATGGTTTAATGGTTGTTATGGAGATGGAACCTGGTACAACCTGGAATGTTAACATAGAGATTGATTGAAGTATAGCTTTAAGCAAATAAAATAAAACCTTTTCAATTCCAGGTTGTGCTTGACTGATATAGACTCGTATAGTAAAATTGCATTGGGACATCCTACCTTTGGCAAAAGGTGGGTGCACAGCAATACATTTCAGTCTAATCTTTCAGCATACAATCAGCTAAAGCGGCTTAGTTCGTGAATAGTGTGTTTATTATGAATAAAGGCTTGGTTTAGGCATTTTATACATGTTAAACACCATGTTAAACAGTAAGGCCTTTATTGATAAATCCATTCCAAGTTTGGGAGTGTACTTGGAAATCTTAGAAATATCATTCTAGTACAAAAGCTTACAAAAGATCGCTCTCAGACTTGAGAATGATTTGTTACTACTTAATTTAATATCAGCATAAGACTCACCTTTATATAAACATTTCCAACTAAGTGATCACCAAGGTTGTCACACACATTCATCTCTTCAATTTCCCCATATTTATCCTCGCACTCCACAAACACGTCTTCAAAGAAATTATCATAGTGCTCTTGCATTTCTTCATCAGAGACATTGGCGACCACCACTGGAAACAGGAAATAGTTAGATTAACAAAAACAAATTGAGTAAAATCTATATATAACATGCGAATAGCTTGAGTTTTAGCACATTTTATTCCTACAAAATACAATACATATTATTAAAAACTGGCCAAGTGCGTGTCGGACTCGCACTTAAAGGGTTCCCTACCACCGTAGAATAAAAACATCAATAATATCAAGTTTCTTAAATGGGATCCCCTTTATTTTTAAAATTTATTTTATTTTTAGTATTTGTTGTTGTAGCGGCAACAGAAATATGCATTGTGTGAAAATTTCAACTCTCTATTATGGTTCGTGAGATACAGCCCGCTAACAGACGGACAGCGTAGGCTTAGTATTAGGGTCCCATTGGCACCCTTTGGGTATGGAACCCTAAAAATAACACACTGCAGATTACCTATGCATTAGGCTGTCCAAGATATGCCACATCAACTCAAAATCAATATCCCATGAACGAGTGTACCAGAAGAAAAACAGTCCATAAGGAGTGGCAATGAGTTGACAAGTAAGCTACTAATGCCTATGTTATGAAATGCAGAGTGCTTGTGACTCTGCCAAGAGTGTAATGATGGAGAGAATTACATACTTGAACTGAAGAAGTATGAAATATACTTACAGTGACTACCATCAGCAGATTTAGCAGAGTTCTGAGGGTTCACATACAAATTTTGAAGCAAAACTGTTTGTGAGAATGTCGGTTTGTTGTGGATACGTGAACAACGGTCCCCGTGTCGACATGCTCCAATTTTGAAGTAAAAGGAACAGTTAACTCTGAAATAAAAACCAAACCATATCAGCACTGACATTACTTTTAGTAGTGTAATTGCAATTAAAGCCAATGCAGTAAATATTACTTAGTATAACAAAATTTACAATGATAGCCCAAGAGGCACTCTACGAGGTACACAATTACCTACGACAGCACCAGAAGTTTTGAATGACCTAACCTCTTTCACCCATTTAGAATATACTGGAATTATTATTTTATACAGATTTACAACGATGAAACACGTTTTTATTCATAAATTCATATGTATTGTTACTTACTTGTCTTTTTCTGTGCCAAATATAGCAGCCAAATACTCTGCCATTGTAAAACACCGACAGAGGCCTATACACTGGAACAAATGCTTAGTATTTTTGTGTTTAACACACACACTATAGTGACCAAGTTACAGATCTAGGTCATAAACGTAAAATGTAAATGCTACGCTCTTGATAAACCTAAAATATTATCTTTCCTGCGAACCATTTCATCAGTCAACTCTGGTAAAAAGCAAGCCGCGCCGTCCGCCACTCACTCGCGTACGTAGGGTAGTGTAGTGAAATGTGTGATGTACAAAATCGATTGTTCGATTCATATTTAATAAAAATAACATTAATAAAATTCTCCGTATACAAACATAGCCGATGCAATGGGTGTACTCAGCTGTGTCGAAATTTGTGTAAAAAGGAGTTTAGTTAGTATTAGTTTAGTATTTATTAGATTTTTAATATGAGAGTTTCCATGCCGATTTTATTTGAAGGAATTTAGTTACTGTTTCTACATTAACTAACTAAATTCCTTCAAATAAAAGAGATCAAATAAAATCGGCATGGAAAACTCTCATATTAAAAATCTATTAAAACAAAATTTGTAATAATAAATTTCGTAATGGAATCCGATACCATTATATACGAAATAAGCAAATTGGACAGATCAAGTGGCCCAGTCAGGCCCAGCCCTTCCAATTATAGATATCGCCACCTATCGTCGACACGGAGCCATCCATAAATTACGTCACACGTAAAGGGGGGGAGGGAGTCGACGAAATGTGAAATTGTGTTACAAGGGGGTGGGAGGGGTCCTAAGTTTTGTGACGTCACATTTAAAAATCTAATATATCTAAGTATTAAAACGTAAATTTGAATTTTTTACGATTTTTTTTGAAAAATTCCTGAAATTGTATAAAAATGTGACGTAACACCGGGAGGGGGGGAGTCTCGCAAATGTGACCAGCTGTGACATGGGGGAGGGGTCATGAATTTCGTGTGACGTAATTTATGGATGGCCTTCAAGGTACAATTTCACGCAATGCATCATGCATGTGAAGTATATACGGATCAAATACGGATGATGTGATCACGCCTATAGATGTAAGGTCGGTTTAAAATCAATTAAACCAATCCGTTTAAAACGTAAAAAGCCATTTTTTCAATTTAAAACGATTGGTGTTGATGAATATGTTTTTCTTAATTATAACTACATTTTCTTGATTTTACCGAGGTAGGGATATGACGGAGTAACTATAAACTGTGTAAAAAAATTAAATGTGTGATATACTGATATTGATATACTTACTTAGTGGGTTTAGTTCTAGTTGGTCCGTCCGCCTAAGCGCATATTACCTACCTAAGTTATAAAAACTCTATTTATAATTAAAAAAACTCTGTGTTGGTGAATAAATTTTTTTTATTATTATTTTAAAACGATATAAATAATCAATTTGATTCGGTTTAAAAACAAACTCACACACACACACACTCACACTCTCGCACTATCGTAATTGACGTCGCCGTCGTCACTCGCTCACTCGTGACTCGACGCAACGTTGCCACCTCGCCTACCCTACACACACGCATGCACATACATAAACGGCCGCGCGCGGCCGCCGCACAGTTTTAAACCGGTTAAAACGGGATATTTGGGGTTTAATACGTCAACATTTGATTTAAAACGTTTTAAATCGGTTCCCAAATCAGGGACGTCTTGAAAAAAGGCCAGGGGGCTTACCACAAGCTCTTATTGCGATTCAATTACAGGAACGTATTAACGTTTCAGCGACTTTTTGTGCAATGACGTACCTTATTGTCATGACAATAAGAAACGTCATTACAACGTCGTTAAAACGTTCCTATAATTGAATCGCAATAAGAGCTTGTGGTAAGCCCCCAGGTCAAGAGTACCCTAAACCGAAGAGCGTGTATGAAGGGAATAATGAAAGTGGACGAAGCGAAACAAGTATGTAAGGATCGTAGCAAGTGGAAAGAAGTGGTCTCTGCCTACCCCTACGGGAAACAGGCGTGATTATATGTATGTATGTAAATCGGTTTTTTTACATCTATACACGCCCAATCCAATCTACCTAATTAAGTTAGGGCCGATCAAGTTGCCAATGAAATCGTTTCGAGGCCTTCTCCCTCCAAACTAGTGCCTTGAAGTGCCCTTCAGTATTCTACGTCTAAAGCTATGTCTTCACCAGTGCGCTTTCACGTTCATCTTGCGCTTTCGTCTGACGCATGCATGAAGCGCCATAGCGCATGCAATAACGCGTGCGCTATTCTAGCTCAAAAACAGCGCACGCCCGTAGCGCACGCTGATCCGCCACCGGTGGGTTCGCGTGCAACATTCCGTGCGCTTTACATACAAAATGGCGGCAGATCAAGTTAAAACATTGAAATTATGAATGTTTCCTTTCGTAATTTTTGTTTCGTGTCATCTAAACATCGTTTATCCAGATACTCTTTTATCTTAAGTTTTTTCCTTGTAGTTAATACTAAAGATTCTGCACAAATAGCTACACTTGTACATCTTGACGACCGACCAGGACGCACAGGTGTAGACACTAAGCTGCATGCGTCTTAAGGCAGTCAATATTGCACGCGCTTGACGCGAGATGAATTGAAAGTTGAAGACGCAAGATGAACATGAAAGCGCACTGGTGAAGACATACCTTAAGATCCACACGACACGATTTGATAACTTCACATTGGCTGTTTTCACATTACACGGCACGGCACCGGCGACGGCATGGCGGCAGCTTTTTCATTGGTCAGTGACCCGTTGTCATTGGTTACTGACCAATGAAAACCCCGCAAATAGCTGTCACTGTGCCGTCGCCGGCGTCGTGCCGTGTAATCGAAAAACGGCCATTCCATCGCCGATTTGTTCAAATAGAGGGGTAGCTAATAAATGTTTTTTTTTTTAAGAATACTCTGATATGAAAAATATCGTATGATCGACGAAAATAGGATTATTCATGAGCTACTTTATGCGAGAATTGAAAATCTCTTCAAGAAAAAGAATTAAGAATTAAGTGAAATAAAAGAAATTAATATAACATAATAATAATAATAATAATTAATATAATATAAAATTATTATAAGGACCAAAGTAACCGACATAGCCCGCAGAATTGCTAGACTTAAGTGGCAGTTGGCAGGGCACATTGCTCGTAGAACGGATGGCCGATGGGGCCGAAGAGTTCTTGAGTGCCGGCCGCGCACCGGAAAGCATAGCGTGGGTAGGCCTCCCACAAGGTGGTCCGATTACCTGGTGAAGGTCGTGGGAATCCGCTGGATGCGGGCAGCGTAAGACCGGTAATAGTGGCGAACCTTGGGGGAGACCTATGTCCAGCAGTTGACGTCTTTCGGCTGAAATGATGATGATGATGAATATAATTTGAATTTTTGTTCCAAAAATCAAATAATATCATTGCTTGTGACAACTATCGGTTAAATTGAAACGATTATTTGTAATTGGAACAACACTAAAGTCTACCCAGCTAGAAGGAATTCTCTATGGTCGCAAGGATATCATTCATTACGTCAACTCATCTGACATTATTCATGTCTGTCAGTCATCATCTGTCAGTCATGTGTGTCCGTCAGTGAACATGTCAGGGCGGCCAGATTGTATAATTAAATGCAAAAAGTATATAAATAATTTGTTGTTCGCCGGCACACAGATAAATCCTGAGATGTTTTCCTGTACGGCAAAACCAATGTAATATTAGGTTAAGTGTTTCTGAAATAAATAAATGAAATGAAAATGTAAGTATATTTGATTACTGTGTATAATTGCAAAAAAATAATGATAAGTGACAGTGACAAGCAGATCTTTTTTAATAAATTTATTCCATTTTTGAAATAGCTTATCGTGGGAAAATAGGGAACAGATTTTTTTATTTCAGATAATTTCTCGATATTTTTGGTTGTGTATAATAATGTTCGATTTTGTATAATTTCAGGGACCCGGATGAATAAAATAAGGTGAGTTTGCGCTGGTAGCCCTGAATATAACATTTGACGTAAAGATTGTGGAGTGTGTACGTATTGTATCGGTTTTGGTCTGCGGTAAATTTGAAAAGATAAGAAATATATAGTTTTTTATTTTTAGTAATAATGACCAACAATTCTACATTGGATTATTTCTGCGGCTCTACATTTTGGGTAAGTTTTATGCAAGTTTTGTACATTGCTAGTTGATAGAAAAGTTCTTACGAAAAGATGTAAGAACGAAACTTTTAACTAAACTAAAAATAATAACATAATCCTCTTACTTTTTTGTTGGTTTATTACACACCAACACCACTACATAACCACTACCCATTGACGTCGTTGATGATTTATCAATGTGGTACAAGAATCTTACATCCTTGAACTACATTTTACTTACTTTCAGGCACCTTTAATAGAATCATTCAAACGTAATTTCCAATGTGTCTTTTAAATTTAGAGTACTTACTTTATACTTAGCTGCCTATACTTAAATAATCACAGTATCACAGTACTTCCCTCAATTCTTTTCAAACTTTCTGAATTCCTTATTAAACGTAGAGGTACATTCTAACTACTACTTACTAGGTTCCTTAGTAGGTACCGACGTTAGTTGCTGTATTACATAAATGTTAGGTATGTAAACTTATTTAAAAGTATTAAGTACCTTTGTTTAAATTTAAGTACAAATTTTGTAATCATAATTTGACTACAAATAAAAAAACTTAATTATTGTTTTAGAACAGCAACTTCACATGGTACACAGACAACCCAGATTTCACACCATGCTTCCAAAAAACTGTACTCGTCTGGATACCATGTCTCTACCTCTGGATAGCGGCCTTAGTTGACACATACAATATATTCAATAGCAAGGAAAGGAACATCCCGTGGAATAGATTGAATATCACCAAGCTATCAGTAACATTTCTGTTGATAATATTACAATTAATAGATGTAGGACAAGATATTTACATGTCGTCAACTGAAGATGAGAGAGTTTACGACGCAGATTACTATGAGTCAGTTGTGAAACTGTTGACTTTTGTAAGTATTTAATTTGATATGAAAGAAATTCCTTATTTATTTTCATAGAAGAACTGTATTCAAATACGTTACTATGAGGTCTCAGTGTGCACAAATGCACAGCCTGTTGAGAAATTTGAAGTGTTCTTTAGAGTTGTTCCCCTATGTAAACAAGTATTGTTTGTGAATATAGGTAAGGAAGTTCTTAAGTTCTGTTTCTCTCTCTACATTTTCCAATCATAGATGGGTCCATACTCAAAACAAATACAGCCTTGTTCTGATTAATAATAGAGGAACTGAGCTCTATGAAATAAAATACATTTCAATCACTTTGACTCTCGTCTCATAGACTCATCAACGGCAGACAATTCCTGACAAGTTTCAAGCCTGTCTACCTGGTTATAGAACTGATTGCACACATCATATTGATGTGATGTCTTTGCCCTTATCATTGTTATTATCATTATTGACAACAAAAAGTTGTAAGTACTTACCTGCATCTTGTGCCTAAGAAATCTAGATCACCTAATTATATTATTGTTACATAGATAATATAGATTACCAGGCATTTGGATCATTATCAATAATATGGTCTTTAACACACCACTCTTAAGTCTTTATCTAGTAATGTATTAGTATAAATTAACTAAGCTGGTGGTTTTGTGTACTGGATGCATATAGTACGAGATACGCTTAAGGACAACATTCACCCATCAACTTACCGGGTCAACCCTAGATTTTATCAAATAAAATATGTTTCTGAACATATACCAATAGGGTTGCCGTAAAAATATGCTCATGGCTATGATTAATTAAAATTATATTATAAAAAAATAAAAACCGACTTCAAAAAAACCTGGAGCACTAAAAAGCCTGAAATAATATTTCTATTACCACCACTGCCTACCCCTTCGGGAAAATCAGACGTGATGGTGTGTTATCGAGTATTTGGGGTCGGTGCCAATCTATCTTCTTACTTTCATAGTAGGTAGACTCTGCATACCACGATTGGCACCGACTCCAAATACTCGATAACACATAATCACGCCTGATTTTCCCGAAGGGGTAGGCAGTGGTGGTAATAGAAATATTATTTCAGGCTTTTTAGTGCTCCAGGTTTTTTTGAAGTCGGTTTTTATTTTTTTATAAAAATAATTTTATTTCATAATTTTTAGTGGCGCCATACAAACTTTATCACCCCAAATTACCCCTTTGGGGGGTGACTTTTCCAAGATTCCAAAACAAAAGTTTCTTAATTTATTATATGGAGTATACATACTAAGTTTCAAGTCAATCGGTCACAAATATATTTTTCTACCGTACTACTACCCCTAGTTTCCCCCTTTGGGGGTAGATTTCCGAAATGATTTTTTTACGGGACCAAAACGACTTAGTAACCTACCAAATAACAGTTTAAAAAGAAAAATTGGTTCATAAACGTTAGAGATAAACGGTAACTCTCCATACAAACTTCAACACCTCGTTTTACCCCTTTGGAGGGTGATTTTTCCAAAATCCTGAAACATGAGTTTCATTATTTCTTATGCAAAATATAAATATTAAGTTTCAAGTCAATCGGATAAAAAAATTTTTTTTAGACGACCTTCACCCCCCAAAATTACCCCCTTAGGGGTTGATTCTAGGAAATATTTTTTTATGGGACCAACTTGGAGCTACGATCTACCGAACAGCAAAATAATTTTTCAAATCGGTTCATAAATGCCGGAGAAATCGGTGAACATACATAAAAAAAAAAAAAAAAAAAAAAAAACATACATACAGCCGAACATAGAACCTCCTCCTTTTTTGAAGTCGGTTAAAAACCATTTTTATTAACAATTTCCACCGACTTGCTTGCTAAATGAAAATAATATCAAAATGAAGGCAATTTTATTGCGAATATAGTGTATAGTGTTGCTTGCGACAATCCAGTCAAGAATAACGGTAGCCGAGCTTTAAAATTAAAAAATTGGAGCAAGCAAAAATGTATGACAGAGAAGCATTGCGCATCCGCGTTCTATTTGATGCGATAGAGCAGGACGCAGTACAACAGCTCCGTGCATGGTTTTTAGCTTTTCCGTTTTTTTTGCTTTTTTATGCTTGAGGATATTCTTTATGGCAACCCTATTGGTATATGTTCAGACACATATTTTATTTGATAAAATCCAGGGTTGATCCGGTAAGTCGATGGGTGAAGGTCGCTCTACAGTGTATCTTAGACCAATATAGGTACTATAGGTGGTTACACTTGTTACTTGCAAATAATTTTACACATATGTTGACGAATAGGCACTTATCTATAGCTTTTATTTAACTATAAAATAGGTAGACTTACCGTAGATTACATATCTTATAACTAATATTTATTTTATATATTTACAGTGTTTAGCCACAACATTAATGTGCTTCAATAGAAAGTATGGTTTGAGAACATCAGGAGTCCTGTTTATATTCTGGTTGCTCCTGATCCTGGCGGGGTTGCCCCAGCTGAGGACAGAAATGATGCATTACAGCTCGACCGGCGAAGATGCAAATAGCCGATATAATTTCGCTAGTTATATCGTGTACTATTCGCTTATATCAATCATGTTTTTGTTGAATTGTTTCGCCGATTTACCTCCGAGACATACGCCGTACTGTTATCCAGAGGTACGCTTATAAGTTACCTTACGATAATTTACTTTAAGATATATTATCTCGTTCACCTTACACCGGCTAATGTTAACCCGGTGGCTAACATTAGGCTGTGTAAGATGGTAACGGTTTACCGTGGCCGTTACCGACACCGTTATAATAACAAAAAACGTTCAACAGAATCAATCACCTGAGAATAATTCAGGGTTCCCAAGCCGCCTCACGTTTAGCTGGTTCGATCCTCTTGCGATAATGGGCTATCGCAGAAGTTTGGTCGAGAATGATTTATGGCCGTTAAACCCACAACTCGCTTCTAAAGAAGCAGTTCCAAGGTTCGAAAAATTCTGGGAACGGGCTAAGAAAAAACGGGAAGAGTGAGTAAAAGTTTCGATATCATGTTGACCAAAACTACTTCATCTAACAATGGAACTAGGTAGGTACTACCCTGTGAACTGAAAGTAAAAATTGCAAGTTATCGAACGACCTTGACACAGATTCGTTACTTTTATTTTTAAAGGTGCACGTTTGATTCTACCTTCTCAATGGGTTGTAACACCACAGTGTTACACGTCACGACGTCAATAATTATGACATTATAATACAGAGGATTAACCGCCGAATACTCAAAGGCTACTCAAACTGCTAAGTGGGACTTAATCCCACTTAGCATAGTTTGAGACGTCGTTAACTGTCATAATATTTTGTATGGCGCCGAATTGCGCGTCAAAGTAAAGCAGCTCTCAAATTTGAGTTGCATATGAGTAGGTACCTATTCGGCCGCAAGTTGGTTAGTCTTGAGAATTAAACATAAGGTAACTTAAGTTCGTAGTCTAACATTGCACTTTTACAAAGGTCACGGTTCTTACTACTCTCAAAACAAAATAAACGGAATTATAGTACAGCATTACACAACAAGCAACAACAACCTACAAGCAGACTATTCTACGAAACGGAGAACATTTATTTAACATCCATACCCCAAGATAAAGAAAAACCTCGAAGAAATTTACGTGTAGACAACCTACCTTCTGACTAGTCTGCCTGTATATTGACCTGCTCCAATCTCCTCCTTAGAGCTCTGTATATTCCCTGGTTAGTCTATTTATACGTTTTTTAGTTCAGGAAATACAGACTCCGCATGCGACGATGTATGTGCTACCGAAAACCTTAAACATGGAAAGCATAGTAAGAAGCCATTGTCGATACTGCCAGTGGTATGTATTGCGTTCGGAGGACAGTTCGTCTTCGCTATGATCTTGAAGCTAATTAATGATGTTCTCACATTTGCTTCGCCAAAATTACTTGGGTGAGTACCTGCCTAAACTTGAGTACCTACATAAAAGTTAAGGCTGGATATTAACAAATTGAGCTCGGCTTCATGGGACGTAATACTCCACCAAGTCAAGTAGGCGTTCGGATGGAATGCGGCTTCCCCGCCCGCACACCCGCCACCGCCAGCGGCTTCCCGCCCGCACACCGCCACCGCCTTTTTGTGCGGGTGGCGTCATATTTGCCAGGCGCCTAGTTGGCTTGGTGGAGTAGTACCCAGCTTTTAGTCTTGTTGTGTCTTGCTTTTAGTTTTTGAGCTTGTACTTTTAGCTTATGGGGTGCAGGGGAGGGGCAAGTTAGAAATTTCCTAAAGGTAGGCAGGCTGCCTACTGCTGCCTAAGGCAGCTGCCCCCTCCCTGCACCCCTTCAGTACGCCCTTGCTCAGCTTAGGGACCTCAGCGCTATTGAGAGGATATTTTGTACCTGGTTATCAATAAATACCGGCCTGAGTTAATTTACTTACTTAATGTTCTCATCTTGTTATTAATATCGCAGACTCCTCATAGACTTCATAGAGGGCAACGAACCAGTATGGAAAGGATATCTATACGCGGCCGGCATGTTCTTTTTCACCGTGATACAAACTATGATCCTGGGGCAATACTTCATTAAGACAACTATAGTTGGCGTGAAGATAAAGAATTCCTTGTGTAATACCATTTATAAGAAAGCGCTGCGGTTGTCAAATGCGGCCAGAAAAGGGTCCACTGTCGGGGAAATGATTAACTTGATGTCAACTGATGTAGACCGGTAAGTAATCAAGAACTTAAATCATCTGCTGCAACAATATTTTCATTGATGTCATTATCATAGTATGTTTCATTGTGGTAGTACAATAATCTTGGGAAATAAAGTCTAACTCAAGGTTGAGGCTAGGGCAATGGATAATACGGGTAGCGCTACTGCCGTAAACAGGTCATGCTTGGCGTACAATATTAGTAATGTTAAAATCATAATTTTATAAAAATTTTGCGTTGAGATTAAAGTACTTTGCTAAACTGAAAATAATGATAAATACTTACTTACTGTTGTATTTAAGGTTACATGTTGTAGCGGATAAAATAGCAATGGGCTTATTTAAGTGGCGGAGTTCCCCGTAGCGATTACATCATTCAAAATTTACCTGTCATGTAAATAATTGGTGCTTGCATCGACATAACGATATTGGCTCTACCCACCTTGACTTAAGGTGTAATTTTGCTCGTGTTATTCTGGATCTCAGCTATATAGAATTCAGATTGGCTTTTGTAAGCGTTTTGCATTGCAGCCCAGTGTCCTCGATTCTTAGAGGACGACGCACGGCTCAATTAATTAATCATATTGCGTTCATCCAACTCATCGCTGCAATGCGATATCAGAACTCTGTTGTAGATATAAGCCAACCCACATTGCGATGATGTTCCTGGAATTTAAAAGTTAACATCCGTAAATAGCAGAAAAACTTTGTTTAAAACAGTTTCTTGCCAGTTCTTCTTAGTGGAATCAGAATTCCAAACTGGGTGGCTATTCTGTAATGACAAATTCACTTCGCACGCGTGAATGTGCAGGGCTATAGCAAATTTTGTTTTGAAATTTGACATCACTAGAAAATTCACGCGTGCGAAGTGAGTTTGTCGTTACAGAATAGCTACCCAGGTGGTGATTCTGACTATAGGTACTTTTTGGCCTACATGAACAATTTGATTTGATGACCAGTTAGTGCTTTAATTTGTTCTCTAGATTCAGCAATTTAACATTCATAAACCTTGTATGGTCGGCGCCGTTTCAAATAGCTCTTTCCCTGTATTTCTTATGGGGTGTGTTGGGCCCCTCGGTGCTCGCCGGTTTGGCTGTCATTATCGTATTGATGCCGTTCAATGGATTAGTCGCTGGCTTTCAAGAGAAGCTGCAAACTAAAATGATGGAATATAAAGATGAGAGAATTAAACTTATGAACGAATTGCTGAATGGAATAAAGGTATAGTTCATACTTTTAATAGGTAATTTCGAATTTTCTGGGCACGATGAATTGTTACGGGATTTCAGTTTACATTTGTATTCTTTAGGTACTGAAAATGTATGCATGGGAGCCGAGTTTTCAGGCGCATATAATGAATATAAGAAACAAGGAAATGCATCTTTTGAAGAAACTTGCTTACTTCAACTCGGCTACCGCATTCATATGGTTTTGTACACCTTTCTTAGTAAGTAGAAGGAATTTCTGTACTAATATTATCAATAACAAGATAACGCTCTCCGTTTTCTTTGGCTTAAATTATTCATTCGTCCTGAAATACAATAGTTTTTCTTATTCTTCGAATGCCAATGAGCTACCGTAGTAAGTAGCTACCTACAGTAATTCTGTTCGCAGGTATCACTCATGTCCTTCACATGTTTTGTGTTGGTGAACGATAAAGAAGTACTGGATTCCAAAAGAGCGTTTGTTGCATTGTCCCTTTTTAACATCCTACGTTTTCCAATGTCGATGCTACCCAACGTCATATCGGATATAATACAGGTAAGTAAGTACGTAGGCTAGAATTCACAATATTTGTGATAGTTTTTACTCTACTTACATAACTTGAAATGTTTCTGTGTAGACTGCAGTCAGTATTAAGAGGTTGAATAAATTCATGAATTCAGAAGAATTGGACACAAGCGCTGTTGAACATGATTCCAACGAGAGTGAGTATGAAATGCTGCATCTTAACTACCAAATTACCAGGGAATAAAAAAATCAAAAGTATACAGACAAAAGAACGATTGAAGAAACATACTATTTTGTTAACGAGCCAAGTCTTTAAGATGCTTTAAAAAAAATGGGTATATATTGGCAACATCTCCACCAAAATACAAGGTAGAGTACTATTTAATTATTTTTTTTTACATTTTCAGGTGACCAAATCGTTATAGAAAACGGGCACTTCACTTGGGGTGACCACGAGTCGGAGCCAGTTCTAAAGAACATCAACGTGCGGATCCCGCGCGGCGCGCTCGTGGCTGTCGTGGGCACCGTTGGTACAGGAAAGAGTTCCCTGTTGTCCGCTATGCTGGGTGAAATGGACAAGCTCTCCGGCCGAGTTAATATGAAAGGTACACAAGCATTCTCTTTTCTTTAGTGCGAAGCCCAATTTTAGGGTGTTACACTAACACGTTTTGATATACAGGTTGACTGGTAAAAGACTGTACATACTGCAGGAGGGTATTCAGTACTCGATTCTGATACCGAATATTAAAAAAATATATAGTTAAGTACTTAAAATGTTACCTAATTATCCTTAAAAATATTTATGTACGGACACCCGAGCCGCGCCGAGCATCGAAGTTCAAACACAAACAGCTATTTGAACTCGCGTGACCGTTGATCGCACCGTTCCCAGGCACCCCACGCCCCTACGAATCCATTGGACCATATTTTCTGAACATTCATACATTAATTTCGTTGAGGTTTACTATGTAGTTAAGCAATATTCTTATCTCTTTTTATTATATTTTTATTGGATACATATTATGTCCATTAACTATCGTGTCCTTCAATATGTACAATCTTTAACCAGTCACTCTGTATATTTGGCCAGTGTCAAGTTGTTAATATAATCTTGAAATATTTTTTTTATGAATATATGTTGAAGTAGTTCAGATTCTCGATTTGATTCTTTAAAAAGTTTATACCACGTGCTTTCGATAACATCTTCCAGGTGACGTGGCGTACGTTTCACAACAGGCATGGATTCAGAACGCCACTATACAAAATAACATTTTGTTCGGCAAACCGTTTGACAGGGTCAAGTACGACAATGTCTTGGACATTTGCGCACTCTCCGCGGATTTAGCAATGCTTCCTGGGGGCGACCAGACTGAAATCGGAGAAAAGGGTAAGTGGCGTCTATACCTACTGCAAGGTTTTTAGTACTTTCAAGCAAACAAAAATAAGGTACATATGACAACTTTTAAATCTTGATTTGTTTTAGGGATTAATCTGTCCGGTGGGCAAAAGCAACGCATAGCTTTAGCGCGGGCTGTGTATTATGACGCCGATAACTACTTTTTGGATGACCCACTCAGCGCAGTGGATTCGCACGTGGGCAAGCACATATTCGAAAAGGTAACTTCTTTATCAAACGACGACGATTGATGACTCCACACGGCGCGTACGGTTGGCATTTGTTTTTCATCAAAATGTAAGGTTCGACCAAGATGTTGGTCTCGGCGAAAATATTGGACTAATCTCGGCCGTGGCAGCGACTACGCATGACGAGAAGTTTGAATTTGTGATCGGCTCAAAACCTCTACTGCCTCGCTGGCGTCGTACGGCGCCACAAAGCAAAAACTTTTATTTTGGATGGTGCGTGACTGGGCTGCCTTAATTTTTTTTTACAATGTTAGCAACACTACCCAAGACCTTAGAGGACTAAAAAAATGTCGGGTAGAGTGACATTTTGAACATTGACATGTCATTTCTTGGTCTCGGTCTCGGCCGAGAATTTATCTTATTTTCGTTCTCGGCCGAGATAAAAAAACTGGTCTCGGTCGGACCTTATTAAAATGTGTTTGACGGTACAGGTGATAGGTCCCAACGGTCTGCTGAAGAACAAGACGCGCGTGTGGGTGACGCACGGCGTGTCGTGGCTGGCGCAGACGGAGCTGGTGCTGGTGCTGCGCGGCGGCGCCGTGTCCGAGGCGGGCTCCTACCACCAGCTGCTCGACAAGAAGGGCGCCTTCGCCGAGTTCCTGCTGCATCATCTCACCATTGCTGAACGAACTACTTCCACCGAAGGTAAGTACTGTTTCGCCGGAAATCCATCTAGGTATCTTAAAAAAAACCTGGATCGGTCATCTAATGATGAAGTTATAGTTTTCATCAAACAGGCCCCGAGGATTATTTAAGTATTTTCCACTATTCCCACAGTTCCAGATTTCGCAATCCACAATCACTTGAAATAATCACCCTGTGTAAAATGGATAAAATATCGAAGGGATAAAAATAAAGTTTAAAAAAAACATATTATGCTTAAACTATGTTTCAAATTGAATGTTTTGTTGTGTTTTTTATGTTGGGAATATGTTATATGTTTTCGCTGAGTTCATATTAAACGTATTTTAATTTTACAGATTTGGAAGTCATAAAACACGACTTAGAAACCAAACTTGGCCCAGAATTTGAACGCAAATTGCAATTGGCTCGTTCGCTATCCACCGTTGAGTCTGAGCACGAAGTATTGGAAGCAGGTATTTGCATCATTTTAGATTATAGTATTTTTCAAATTAGTTTCAAACTAAAAACTGAATTGCTTGATTGGTAGGTGACCATATTGGCAGTAAGCAAAAGTTAGAGGAAGCCGCTGAAAACGAAAAGGAAGAAGATAAAGATGATGTTGATAAGTTTATAGAAGCGGAGAAAACTGAAACAGGAAGAGTACGTTGTATGACATTTCACTATTTAAAATACCACATTTTATAAAAACAGTATTTTTTAAAATTAATATAAAATATCCGCTTCACACGGCTAATATAACGCCTGATTTACATAGGGCGGAAAATACATTTAGATGACGGTACATCTTATTTATTTGCATAGTCCTTTTGGGCGTCAGATAAGAACGTGTTGAGCGGGTTTTTAGCATTCAACTAACTACATGATTAGATGATATTGTGTTGCTCTTACCCAGGTAAAATGGTCCGTCTACATGCATTACCTGTCGAACATCGGCTTGCCGGCGTCCGTAGCGACCGTTATAGTGTACATCATACTACACACGTTCCAAATCGGAGCCAACTTCTGGCTGGCAAAATGGTCCAATGACGATACTGTGGTAAGTTTCATCCATCTGATTTAAGTTCTTTGTGAAAGCATCAAGCTGAACCAGTGAGAAATAAGCCTCTTGCTAGAAACAATTGACCACCCTGTCACAAAGTAGACTTTTTAGGCCAAACGCACATTATCTAAAACGTTATGTGAAGAAAATTCCGAAAGGCTGCTACGCGCATACATTTTGTACTGGACACCGCTAGTTTATCAGAAATTTTCCGGAACGATTAGATGCCTTATGTAGTCTGCATACGGTGTAAGGTTTCTGGCATAAAGTTTCTGAAAATATGAGAAGCACAACAAAATTGACATCACTAAAGCCCCACATAACGTCTCCTTTTTCGTAGCTTGTCAACGGCACTGTAGACCCTAAACGGCGCGATATGTACCTCAGCGTTTACGGCGGTCTTGGCATCGGACAAGGTAAATGCTACTATATATTAATGTACCGGTATCATATATTTCGCGAGCAATAACAATGAAGGAGATAAATGAAAACAGTAACAAGACGCGGGCGGAAGGTTTACCAGTTATACTAATTCTGATGATCCACAATCTAAAATTACCCCATTCAATTAAGTGCTTGCTTTGTAGCCTCACCTCACCTCAGTTCATAGTCCATGTGATAAATATTACAATATGCATCATCCACACTACATAGTATCACTAGCAGTAGTTGATAAAGAACACCTTAGTAGTACCGTGTTGTGTCTACTCCATTTCTGTAAATTTAGGCGGATCTACACATGACATTTAATATTTTTTCTATTGTGTTTAGAATTACTGCATACCAGTGGTTAAATATATCAGTAGGTTTTCAAACTCCGATGTTATAACTGTTACAAGAAAGTACCCATATTTTTCACTGATCTACAGGATGAAATCGAAATCGTGGGCAATATTTTAAAATATGACTCAACACATGATTCAGAATATTATGGGAAAACAAATTAAAAAATCTATTGATAAACAAATATTGCTCGGGTAAGCAAATAAGCAAACCATTTAACTGTTATACCTTACCTGGGTATTGCATTTTTATCAATTGATTTGTAGATTACTATTCCCTAAATATTCTGAATCATGTGTAGAATCACCGTTTAAAATATTACCCACGATTTCGACTTCACCCAGTATAATACAACAGAATATTCATCATGCACTTGTATATTATCGCACCAATAACACCCACGTTGAGCACTAACCGCTTTCAAAATATGTATTCGAAATGTTTTTGCCAATAATATTAACTGAAGAATCTCCGTGGACGTTGTTGCAGCGATAACGTCATTCTTTGCCGATTTAATGCCGTTTCTGGCGTGCTGGCGGGCCGCGAAAATTCTCCACTCGGTAATGCTGGACAACATGCTAAAGGCACCATTGCGGTTTTTCGAAGTCACCCCCATTGGTAGAATCCTTTCTAGGTTTTCTAAAGATGTGGACTTGGTGGACTCTTCGCTGCCATGGCAAATATCCAGCGTATTGAATAGTTCGTTTGAGGTAATCTTGAAAGCTTGTTTGGTTTGCTCTTACGGTTGTATTTTTGTGTTTTATGGTGGAAGATAGCGATGTCTGCTCACGATTAATTAAAAAAATGAAATATTGTGTGTTACTGCTTTGTTGTCTGTTTCAATCTGTTTATTTAATCAATCTATAATGTAATCTCACACTTCATGAAACATAAAATTTATTACATTATGCCCGCACTCAGCATTACACAGAATTCTTGGAGACAATGTACACGTTTCGTTCTTAAGTAGGTAGTTTAGGTAAACCTCATATACGTCGACTTACACGTCCCGTTGATGATCGCGTCAAAAGAGCTGAACAGGAGTCATACAGGTACATGAAGGCATCCCGAGACCAAACTAAAATACATCTTTCTCCTTCTAGGTAGTAGGCACAGTCTTCGTAATAAGTTACTCAACACCGATGTTTATGGCTGTGATCTTCCCGATTGGATTCCTGTATTACGTGATACAGAGGTTCTATGTGCCTACTTCGCGACAGCTTATGCGTATTGAGTCGGTGGCACGCTCGCCGGTATACTCTCATTTCAATGAAAGCATTTTAGGCGCTTCGAGTATTCGGGCGTTTGGCGTTATGGACAGGTAAATTGTAAAAAAATTCCATTAATTAAAATTCCTTGGCGATTTTATTGTGTACCATTTTATACACTTGTTTATCCCCATTTTTAGGTTCGTTTTAGAGTCACAAAATAAAGTAGATCATTACCAGTCATTCTACTATCTGAGTGCCGTTGCAGACAGGTGGCTTGGTATTCGGCTCGAAACAGTCGGCAGCCTCATAATATTTTTCGCTGCACTCTTCGCCGTAATTGGCCGCAAAAGTATTAGCCCCGGTCTCGCGGGACTTTCAGTCAGCTATACTTTGGAGGTACGTGAATACAAAACATTTTATTCCGTTAACCTTTGATTGATTTTAGGTTGTTTCAAGTAAGTTTGTCAATTTCGTTCGTTTATTCGTTATAGATAACACAAACTTTAAGCTGGCTGGTCCAAATGGCTTCAGGAGTGGAGACGGATATTGTAGCAGTTGAACGCATAAAAGAGTATGCTGAAACAGAACAGGTGAACGTGCAGTGCACCGAAAAAATCACATGTGTGTCTTTTGTTGGCGTAGACACCTGTTGCTAATGCTCTGATTTATATCGCAGGAAGCGGCGTGGACGCTACCGCAGGGACCACGCCCGTCCTGGCCGGAGACAGGAGCCCTACAGCTAGAAGGACTGACGCTTGCTTATCGAGACGGCGAGCCCGCGCTGCGCGACGTGACGTGCGCCGTGGCGCCGCGCGACAAGCTCGGCATCGTGGGCCGCACCGGCGCCGGCAAGTCCACGCTCACGCTCGGCCTGTTCCGCATCGTGGAGGCCGCGGCGGGCCGCATCCTGGTGGACGGGCTGGACGTGGCCGCGCTCGGCCTGCACCAGCTGCGCTCGCGCATCACCATCATCCCGCAGGACCCCGTGCTCTTCTCCGGCACGCTGCGCATGAACCTCGACCCCTTCGAGTCCTACTCGGACGACGAGGTGTGGCGCGCGCTCGAGCACGCGCATCTCAAGCCGTACGTGCAGGGTGAGTACCGGCGCGAGTAGCGAGCGCGAGTACCGGCGCGAGTACCGGCGCGAGTGCCAGCACTAGTGCTCGCTGCTCACCCGCCGCGCGACCGTGCAGGGCTGGAGGCGGGGCTGCGCCACGAGGTGGCGGAGGGCGGCGAGAACCTGTCGGTGGGGCAGCGCCAGCTCGTGTGCCTGGCGCGGGCGCTGCTGCGCAAGACGCCGCTGCTGGTGCTGGACGAGGCCACGGCCGCCGTCGACCTCGAGACCGACGACCTCATCCAGGTGAGTGACGTCACAGTCGCACGTCTCCACTAGCCGCGCCACACACACACTCACTCCGCTCTCTGCTCGCAGAAAACCATCCGCTCCGAGTTCGCGTCGTGCACGGTGCTCACCATCGCACACAGGCTCAACACCATCATGGACTCCACCAAGGTCATGGTACTGGATAAGGGACAACTCGTCGAGTACGCGCCGCCGGAACAACTTCTACAAAATAAGGATTCCATGTTTTACAATCTAGCTAAGGATGCTGGTCTAGTTTAATTGATTTGTAGTTTTAATTTAATTCCCATTTTTGGTGACTTACCTTTTATCTAGACTGAATTTAGTAGTTAACTAGGTATTCCTGTACACTAACTTCCACTGAAAATTACATACCTACCTACATTATGAAGATTACAAATTACTTTTATGTACTTACCTATATGTACTTGTGATAATTTGGTGCTGAAATTATTCATCACAAAAATCAGTTACCTACTTACTTACTTGTTTATTATGTCCTTAAGTGTAGTATTGTTTTGTGATTTTAGTAATGATTTAAGTTCTTCAGATGAGTACCAAAGTACTTACCTAATACAAAATATTACCTATGAACCATTATAAATTATTCTTTTTTACTTATAAAGATTACTTTTATGTACTTACCTATTATGTACTTGTGATAATTTGGTGCTAAAATTATTCATCACAAAAATCAGTTACCTACTTGTTTATTATGTATAGTTCTTGCAACTCGCGAAGGCGAGTGGCCCTTGGCCCACATGGGCCACTCGCCTTCGTGAATTGCAAGAACTATACTTAAGTGAAGTATTGTTTGTGATTTTACTAATGATTTAAGTTCTTCAGATGCGTACCTAACACTTTCCTAATAAAAGTATTACCTATTAACCATAATATTATTTTTTTACTTACTTCCTTTTTAGGGTTTCGCACCTAAAGGGTGCCACGGAACCCTATTACAAAGCTTCCGCGGTCCGTCAGACAGCGGGCTGTACTGTATCTCACGAACCGCAATAAGTAGAGTTGAAATTTTCAAAGAATGTGTATTTCTGTTGCCGCTACAACCACAAAACTAATAAAAAAGGGGGTTCCCATACAAGCAATTTAATATTTTTGACGTTTTTATGCTACAGTGGTACGGAACCCTTTATGTAATAATAATATCCTGGGACATTTTTTACCAAAGAGTATAGTAAGTAGTAAAGAGTGACATCTTGCGGCGTTTAGGCGCAGGACAATGAAAGCGCGAGCGCCTCTGTACTTCTTAACAAAAAACTAATGCTGTAGCTACCTACCTATATATAGGTATATATATATATATATATTACGTATACTTTTACGAATGCTGAACTACCTACAGTTTCTCAATTATTGAGCTATTTTTTTTCCAATTAAGCATATTGTGTCAATGTTAGAATAATCTGACATTGAAACAATAACCCAACTAGAAAAAAAAATAGCTCAATAATGAGAAACATTGTTAGTACAATGAAACAAAATATGGATGGATTGATGCGTACAACTCTTTATTAAATCATTTCAAAACATAACATTCAACAACACCCATTTCTGCAACCAAAAGCACAGCGATGCGGTATGGTACCCAAATTTCACACCCAACACAACACAAAGTAGCGTCTTTTTCGCAATATAACTACTGTCACTGGGAAGTTATCACAACAACAGGACGAAGCAACGGCGACGACGACGTCTGCAGCAGAGAAGGCACTCAAAAATCAACAATTCTCACAATTAATAACAACCAAACAAAAGTTTCTACGCAGCGGGGAAAAAAATAACCTAATCAGCCGACCGAACTTTTTTCTTGTAGTTGTAGGGATACCCGCTCTTAATCGATTTTCCGGAAGATCGATTCACGGCCATACGATCCCCGATTTTTTAAATCAATTCAAGGGAATGCGATCGTTTCTAAGATCTAATCATATGCCTATAAGATCGTTTGAAAAAAAAACGTTTCAACTAAAACTTAAACATCAACCGAAACGTATCATACGAACGTACGAACCGATCTTTGCATACCTATCGTATTGCCGGGAAGGGGACAAAATAACTACGACAAAGCAAGATTACCTACCTACACATTAAATGAAATTATACACTGATTTTTAATTTCATGGACTAAAATGACAGCTATAATTAATGTCAATTTATATTTAAATTAAATATATTTTTATGAGTGATCTTGTTTATTTTATTCTTTGGTAAATAAAATTTAAATTTGAACCAGAGTCATAAAAATAACATAACGATGAACAGATAAAACACTATTTTACGTTTGACATAAAAAGCTGTCATTTTAGTCCACGAAATTAAAAATCAAGAGTATAGTTTCGAGTTACATCAAAAGTGATAATGTATGAAATATGAAGGTAGGTATGATAATATTTTGTTTATTTTATAAGGTATTTTAGTTTTCTCTGATCTTTCGTTCTTTGATACCGTAATAGGCATAGGTAATATAATGTAAAAAAATAGTTTTGCACGCATACTGTGCTTTTATTTATTTTAATGAAATTACGATACGATCTTCCCAGATCTTCAAGGCAATACGATTAAATCGTGGATCGATTTAGGAGGTTACGATCCAGAAGACCGATTCAAAGCAAAAAATCGGGCATCCCTATTTTCTTCTCACAAGCTGTCATTGGTACATGGCAACATAAGGTCATAACTGTCACTTAGTGAGAATTTAAAAATAATATTAAATATAATTTACAAGAGCAATTATAAATGATTATTAATTAATTATGGAGTAATTTATTTAAAAATAAAATAAATATTTTAAAAATAATATAATATATTACGACTATTGAGTATAGAGACATCTACCGTACATTTTAGCAGTTTGGTTTCATGTTAAGTAGTTTAGGTGGCGTAACTGTCTTTTCCAATGAGCCTAATGGTCTATCTTTCACCCCCCTGTTTTTTACACACGACTACCAGAAACTAAGCAGAGCCCAACACGCACTTGGCCGGTTTTTTAAGGCACTGAAGCAAAATCTCGACACTCGTGCGTCTCTTTATCGGTCACTTTCTTTACCTGGATAAAGTAGTTGAGTTAAGAAATTCTACTTTAACAACCTAACTTACGGTCTATTATACCTTGACACTTCTATAGATAGGAAAACGAGCCGAGCGATAATTCCAGTGTGTATGGCACACTTCTACCTAAAGATGTGATAAACGGCTTTATATTAAAAGCACGTTGTTACGCTTGTGCTTGTTTTTAAAAGTCGTTGTAAAAGTGCTTTTATGCTTTTCTGCTTTTTTGCTTTTTTAAATTAAACAAAAATTCGTCCGTTAATAAACGGACAACAAAAGCAAAATGCTTACTAAACATAAGTTCAAGCAGAAAGCCAAAAACTTACGCGCTGTAAAATTGATAGTGAGTCTTATGTGCATGGAAATATGGTTTTTAATCTAATATAATGTATTATAAATTATTGCTTTTTATGGGTAAAGAAATAAGGTTAAATTTAATTAAATATTGATTTGAACGGTATTGTCATACAAATAAGGTTACTTTTTTGTAATTTCTTTCTCTTTCTTGCCGTCATTGCTTAAAAGCAACACGCTTAAATTTGTAAGCGCGCTTAGGCGCTTACTTAAAAAAGCGAACTTTTCAAACGGCTTTTCGTTTAAGCACCCACTTCTACTTCTACCTCTATGGTTCCTCAATCCGAGTTGTCATGCGGTGATCGCGGTAGGTACCTATAGCGCTAATATTAATATCAGATCTGTGGTCCGCACAGAATCCGCTTTTAGTGATGTAACATTTTGTATTTAATAATCGACATTTACATCTTCAAGTTCCTAATTATTACAGTTTTTTGATTTCGAGTTTCCGCTTAGGGGGCGTCCATAAATTACGTGAGGCATTTAGGGGGGGTGTTTCGACCAAAATCTTACGTGGGGAAAGGGGGGTCTCGGCAAATCTCACGTAATTTTTTTTACTGCAAGAAACAGTATAAAAATGCAAAAACCATGGGTTAAATTAAGTAAAACATGTTTCTCCTCTAGAATATAGCTTCTGAAAAATCTCACGTGAGATTAGAGGGGGAGGGAGGAGGTTGAGTAAAATCTCACGAAATCTCACCAGGGGGGAAGGGGGGGTCGAAAAATGTCAAAAATCACCTCACGTAATTTATGGACGCCCCCTTATACAGGGTTATTGGTAAAACAATAACAACCTTGCAGAGGCGTATTACTGACATCAAAAACATCAACTTTTGTTCTATGACTTTTTACAAAACAAAAAATCACTTTCAAAAATGTATTAAAAAAAAACAAAAAACTCGTCTAGAGGAAAGCCATGGTACGTGGTTGTATTCCACTTTGCCCTATAAAGTACCTAAACGTACCACGGCTATTCTCTAGATGAGCATATTTTCTTGTTTCATACATTTTAGAGTGTGATTTTTTGTAAATTTTATTTTTGTTTTAAAAAGTCATAGAACAAATCTTGTTGTTTTTGATGTCAGTAATACGCCCCTGCAAGGCTGTTAGTGTTTTACCAAAACCCTGTATTCTATTATTATAAAATTATTTGCCCTTGAACATTCAGAAGATACCATTGAATTTCTTACATTGTTAATATTTTGACACTGCCATGGAAATTTAAACTAATTACCGGCGCGGCGTAAGCACACACGTATACGCCCTACTACGCTGTCATAACTTGGAACATTTGGTTAAAGTGTTTGATTTACATTTCAATTTGATCAATTACTCAATCGAACTTCGACCCCTGAGCTACATCGACCGTTGAAGCGACGTAATTATTCAAATTCGGTCAGCTCTGGATCTAATCCTCACAGATGAACACATTTTGTAACATTCCTATTGCTTGAATTTATGCATTTACATAATACCAAGTACGCTGTACGCTTGCATGTTTGAGTGATACCTGAGATACCTCTATCTCAGTCTATAATAAATGTACTCTGTGCTGTGCTCAGCTCAATATGAATCATATTTATGCATTTACGGCAAATATAATTCGGTGACAAGACAAAAGTCACATGTGCATGCTAGGCCTAATATATTATTATTTAACCTAAATGACGACATCAATAACTTTATCGGCGGTAATAACCAGGTTAAAAGAAAAATCTATTTAGTTAAAAATAATAATATTATAAATAAATATCCTGGGACATGCAGACATGTTCATGCACACCAAAGCATGTCCCGGGTAGGAATCGAACCAAAGACCTGCAGCGTGATAGGCGGAATGGCGAAAACGAAAACAACCACGCCAACGGGCCGGTCAATTATATCGATTATTGGTATTGTATCTGTATACATCACTACCTATGACAGTGACAGCTATGTTACGATACGATGAGTGACATTTTTTCAATCTCTATCGTCATCTATGGTGGTGCGCGGCAGTGTGCGATGCGGTATGATTTGGTGTGATGTTGAACATTATATCGCATTTTTAACCAAAAACTCAATAAACCGTCTCGAAGTGAACCAATACTCTCATGTTGCGGATCTCTATAACCTATAAGTTATCCGGTTGACTTGTTTTGTTAGAAAATAGTGTCGTTTTGGTTGAAAATATATGGCTGTTACAACATAACTATTTTCCAAATTGTGACAATGTCTTACAATTCCACGCTTGATAGCTTCTGTGGATCTCAATTTTGGGTAAGTAAAACGATAGCCGAATTTTATTGTATAAATATTTCAGAAACAACACACGTAGTAAAGCGGTTTGCCTTCCTAAGTTCATGACAGTTCAAAAAAGTGAAGTGTTGCGTTTCTAATGAAAGAACCAGAATCTCAGCGCCACAGATCGAGTTGAAAGGTCAATTTGGCCTAGAAAAAACAAGTACCCACCAATCTGAGAATGTTTCAATGTGTTGAAAATATAATTTCGATATTATTAAGGTTGCCATTTCGTTTAAAAAAAACCGATATTCCTTTTAATTGGCCAACGCGTTGAAGTAGCAGCTAGTGCTTTTGCAGAACTACTATGTGATAGCAATAGGTATTGAACATTTTTGTACGAAATATTTAAGAACCCTTTACAATACCCACTTAAAAATGTATTAATTTATTTATGAAACTTGTTGAATATTGGGAAACTAAAAAAGTAGTTACTTTCACTGTTTGCTTGAGTAGGTACCTACCAGTTTTTTTATTTTATACTTACTGATTTAGTTTAGTTGTCTCAATATGTTACATAGCTGCCACAAGATGCAGTTTCATGAAGGTAAAATGTTATTTGAGGTTAGACCTCAATTTACAACTTTTCTTATGTGAACTTAGATAGTGATTTTAATATTATAGGGTAAGTACGCCAGTTTTCGACCAGTTAGTGGAGTTGTCAAGTTCGGGAAGCGAAACAAAAATGTTCAAGTAACATTTTTGGTAAAGAATCTATTTCAGTCTACTTCTGATATACTCTATTTTCATAAAAAGTAAAGATGTTTATATTAATACCTACAGTTTGTTTTATATTCAGATAAAAAGCTGAAAATGGCGATTTGCCCAGTTTTCGACCGCAAAATCTAGTTTACGACCGTTTATTTACCAGTTTTCGACCACTTCCTAAAATGAGAGATTCAATAGGAAACATATGGTAGAGGCTATTATAAATGTTAATCTGCCCTGGTTTCGCCATTACAAGGTCTCCTCAGACGGTTTCCAGCCTCCTTGCACCCTCGCTTCACCCGCCGGGCTGTGCCCAATGTTACACCCACCACGACGAAGAATGGTGAATGCAACGCCAAGAACGGTCCGGCAGGCGAAGCGAAGGCACGAAGGCACTGGAAACCAACTGAGGAGACCCTGCAATGGCAGACCCAGGTGCACTAGTGCCCGAGAAGACCGCTATATTGTTTCCATTCTGTTGAGAAATCGCATCCTCACTTCTGTTAAAGTCCAGCAACAGCTTCTTCAGACCCGAAGTACATTAGTGACAGTACAGTGAGAATAAGACTTGCTAATGCAAACCTGAAGCCTCAAAGGCCAGCAAGTGGTCCTAAACTCGAGAGAGAGCATCAAGAAGCGAGACTGCGCCATGCCCATGAACACATACAGTGGGGTGAAGAAGAATGGGCAAGAGTTTTGTTCACTGATGAGTCTCAATTCTCTCGATTCACTTCTGATGTAAAGCAAAGAGTCTAGAGGCGACCTGGTGAGCGAAACATTCAAGCCTGCTTCACAGAAAAAGTCTAATACGGTGGAGGCTCTTTACACGTATGGGCTGTACAGCAAGTCGCATAGAGCTAATGGCCATAGAAAATGGCACCCTGACTGGGGAATGCTGGAGATCATTAATGAGTATGCAGAGTCATATTTAGTAAATATGGGTGATGGATGGATACTGATGTAGGATAACACCCGGCCACACACCATTCGGGTCATATAAGAGTACATTCAGGAGCTTGGTATCAGCTTAATGGCTTGGCCATCAAGAAGTCCGATCCCAACCCAATCGAGCACGCCTGGGATGAGCTCTGGAGGTTGGTCGGAAGCCGGAGATTACCTCCTACCACCCTCAGGGCGCTCAAACCGGCCTTAATGGAAGAATGGGAGAATATTCCCCAACATCGCCTCCGAAACCCTATCTATCCTATCTTCAGTAGGCCAAATCAGCTCGAAGCTGTAATCAGAGCCCAAGGGGGCAATACCAGTTATTATAATGTAAATAAAACGTACTTAAAACATACTTATAAATAAACATTTTTTAGAGAGGGACCCACCACTCATCTTCGGAATTGTCAACCTCCAAAATTATAAACCAAATGAATTGATCGATAATACAAGAGGCCAAGAAGACCGAACTCCCTGTCATTCGAGAGTATGTCGGTCCTGAGTCATGGACCCTAACAATTAGCAATTCTCAGCAGAAAAAGCGAATCTAAAATGAATTCGACACGTGTTTCGCCTCTAAACGAGGCATCCTCAAGATGGTTGGGCTGCGACTGAACACAGCTGATGGTTGGGCTCAGTCGCCAAAGTTACGCCTGATTCCATCAATTATACTTATAAATGTTGAGTATTTGGCCAGTAAGTTAAAAATGGCAATTTTTTGGTTTTTATCTTTTTAGAGTTAATAATGTATAACTCCAAAGAAAGTACCTGAAATTTGCTATAAAATGTTTTTTTTATTTCAAAACTCTAACTTCTATAGGTTAGATTAAATTGCAATTTTAAAAGTGTTGTACTAAGTTTTGAAGGCCAGTGTATTTTAATTTCATTTCTCAACATAATGTAAATCAATAATCATGCAGTAGCATATAATAATATTAAAAAATAGCCATCAAAACATAGCTTTTCAAATGGTCGAAAATTAATCGGAGCTTTTTATAGACACCCAGTTTCCGACCACTTATTTTAATTAATTTTGGAAGAAAATGTATATGTAATCTGGAGGGTATAATGTGATTAACGTTGTGAATTATTTGTACAATTTTCGCTACAATTCTTTAGCTAAGAAATAAAAATGGTCGAGAACAGGGCTACGCTCCACAGCTAGTTTTATTTTCGACCACGAGCGATTTTAGACATCTGTAATTTTTAATAGAATCAGATTTACTTGGACGGAAACTGGCTATTAAAATGTACGAAGCCATAAGGTTCAAAGTCATAAAATGGTTTTCGTTACTTTTCATACATAATTGAATACGAGAATCAATCTACTTAGCCACGATAAGCTCATTTCCGACCGCCCGGTCGGAAACTGGATTTTCTAACAAAATGCTTGTCTTGTTCTCGACCACCATAATATTACTATTATAATAATGAAATCAAAGTAAAAACATGTGTAGCCATCGTTTAAAGATCATAAATAAGGATTACAAAGAAGAAATAAAGCTAAAAACAATAATAAACTAAGTAAAACTTGCTGTGAAAGTTGCGGCGCGCCACTATTTTTTTTGCACGAATTGACGGGGGCGGACCCGTTCGTTGCGTACCACGAATTAACAATTTTTTTGCCAATCAATCGCTTTCGCAAGTGAGGATATATCCATGCATGTGTATAGTCAAGACGTTTGGGTACTACTAAAACATATTTTTATGAATGGTTGAGTGTCAAGTTTTCTATTTTTTGCCTTTGAATATAAAGACCCATCTAAAAGGTCGGAAACTGGAGGTGGTCGCCAAACTGGCGTACCTACCCTATGGGTCATTAACTATGACAGGATTAATGGCAATAAAACTATTTTGGTAACACATTACCAATCATAAAGTTCTTAAATAAGTAATAAGTCAGGTATTATTGCCAAATGATAAGTAGGCAGGTAGCTAAAATATGCAATAGCCAAGCTATATCCAAGTTTAAAATAAAAAATATATTCATTGAAAAAACATATCTCCTACATCACTAAGAAAACTTAAATATCATATCTAAACAACATACATATTTTAATAGTTAAACTGATAAATAAAACATATTGGTCATTGATCTTAAAATTTTCAAAGAACACTCTGTTTCCCACCTCATGGCCATGACCCAAGCCATTTTCTTTTATAACGTCACATCAGAAACCTGTTTTGTGATGCTGTTATAATATGGCTACTCTGTGTGCCACTTATTATCTTATCACGTGTATGTTGTTCTTAAATAATCACTGTGCTAGCATTTTGTAGCAATTCTTATGAAGTAGCTATGCTTTTTTTTCCATGGGAGTCCTTTAAGTTTCTGCAATAAATAAATTAGCTGATGTATATGTTAAACTTGCCAAGTTCCATTAAAAACTTTGTTAAATTTTTCGTATTAAATACCTAGCTTATGAAGAGTAGAACGATCAGCTTGATACTTATTTAATGTAAAGTAGATAATTTATAATAAGTCAAATGAATAATCCCTCTTTTTCATGTTAATATTCCATTCACATTGAACAGAGCGCAGAGCAATGCATAGGCACACATATAATATGCAGTAAACGCAATTAAAGTGTCCTGATAAGTACTACACCACAGCACTTCGTTTTATGTGAATCATACTTAAGGGACAACAAAACTAAAAATCTATTCTAAAACTCAGAATTCATTCCATATTCAATATCATACAAAGTAAGTATGTACTCCATTTAGAGTTCATACTACAACAGCTGTGGGCACAGTGGGATTATTGTATCTGCCTTACCTACACTGGTAACAATGGCTCTACTGAAGCAGCATTCTAAGAAATTATGAATCCTGTTTAAAAAATATTTGCAATCAATCACAAGAAATGTTTAGTTAATCTGTTGAGTATATTGACAACAACTTATAAATAGATAAGTATGTTAAATTATAATTTTTGCTTAGAAACTGATTTTGTTGCATACTAAGTATATTATTAATAAATGACTATATTACCATTTATAATCAAAAAATTCTAATGTGTGTCAGTTTTTATTATACCTACCTTCCTTCAGAATAAAAAATACTATAAGAACATAGTAATGTATGTATTACATTTAATTAGGTTGATGCAAAGTGCATTAGGTATTTTATTATGATCAATAACAAAACTGTACTTAGGTATACAAAATATGATCGCCCCACATAGCTTTAGTTTGAGCTAAAGTTAATGTGTATGTGTAACGTCACGACTTTTATCCCCATTCGGGGGTAGTCAGAGGCTCGCTAAAGTTAATTTCTTTATAATTATTGTTTTTATTGCCCAACAATACCATATTCACGAATTTGTGTTAAATTAAATTGAGTGTGGTTAGCAGTACGTCGCTCGCCATTTTCAACACATCGTAATTTAGGTACTTAGGTCCATAACTAAAAGCAATGGGTTTAATAGGATTGGCTTCAAAGGATTACCCTTTCTTACCAAAATAAATGTACTAAACACTGTACTCAATAAACTGTTGTGTTTGTCTTTTAGAATAGCAATCTATCATGGAATACAGAAAACCCAGAGCTGACGCCATGCTTCCAAAAAACAGTACTTATATGGATACCCTGCATATATCTTTGGGTCGCGGCGTTTCTTGACACTTATTACATATTAAATAGTAAGGAGAGAAATATACCATGGAACATACTGAACACCAGCAAGTTGGTCATCACATGCCTGCTGATAGTGTTAAAATTCGTGGACCTCGGCGTGGCGGTGCACACCTCGTCGACAGAAGAAACCGTGTTCAGCGCCGATTATTATAGTCCAGTCGTTAAGATTTTGACATTCGTAAGTATTTTTTGTATATATCATAATATTATAATGTATCCATTTATAATTTTGTGGGCGTATACTATACCTAGACTACACTGTCCACACATAACAATGTCCACCATAACGTTTTTACGGCTTAGTTTGTGGTCCCTACTAGGTTCCCAAGTTATCACAATTATCATAATCTTTTTTGTTTTCTTTTTAATAATTTAGTTACATACTATCTTTTTCCCGCGAGTTCGTCCGCGCAGAATAGAAATTAAAAAAAAACGGATTCCGTATCCTGTATCACATATCCCGTATCCCATATCCCATATCCCGAGTCCCGTATCCCATATCCCGAGTCCCGTATCCCATTTCCCGTCCCATCCCACTCACAAACTTTCGCATTTATAATACCTATTAGTGATGGGATGTTCTCGAGAACATTCACACCCTCGGAAACTTAATCGTGAGAATTTTCGACAATTATCTTCTGAAGCATGTTAAACTTGGCATAAACCTCATTAAACATGCAAGTATGGTGGTTTCAATTGTTTTTAAGATTGAAAGTTAGGATAACGTCACCCAAAATATGAGATTCTCAAAAATTCTCACGAGTAAGTTTCCGAGGGTGAGAATGTTCTCGAGAACATCCCATCACTAATACCTATTAGGTAGTAGGGTTCACAATTTTGGCGATAATGGCTTACACATAAAAAAACGCAAAATTCCCGCGGTGTCGCCCTCGTGGTGTTCGATAATATAATTGTCCCACGGGCACATACTATCGGGATAAAAAGTTTCCTATGTGTTAATCCAGGTTATAAACTATCTGTGTTCCAAATTTTATCCAAATCCGTTCAGTAGTTTTTGCGTGAAAGAGTAACAAACATAAAAAAAATACATCCATATTCACAAGCTTTCGTATTTATAATATTAGTAGGATTTATAATATTAGCAGGGTGTAGCTGAAGGTACTTACTTACTCTCTTTATGATACCTACCCAGCAAGCAGCAAATCAAACCTTGAAATAAACGTACTTACTTACCTACCTAGTTACTTAAATAAATATGTGCATCTACCTAAGTATATTATACGTAGTTTCACTTTATCAGTAACTGGTTCGGCCACATAGGTAACATAAAACCACGTAGGTTGTAGGTATTCCTTCCTAAATGTAAGTGATTTTGTAGCAACTAGCAACTAGTCACAATTTCATTATTTTGAACGGCACGCGTAAAATAGACACTATCACTATCTATTCACTGTTGTGATGTGTGCACTGCAGCAGTATTTATATGGTATCTTTAAAAACGTTTAAATTAGGCATCAGAATACAAAGTAGGTAAGTAATAATCCTAATAAGTAGGTAAATAACAACAGTAGTTAAACGACTTTTAAAGTTGTAAAATAATGCATAAAATATTATTTGTTATTAAGTAGGTAGGTAAGTATTGTGATTAAGACGCTACAGGCACCTAACGAGGCATGATAGGAGACTATCTCCTCTTAGACGAGAGGGGTAAATTTTTTGAAAAAAATATCACAGTATTTATTGAACCTTCATCTTTAAATTTTAAGTAGGAAAAAGTGCTTCTTGCTATTTTACTATGTGTCAAAAAATATCAAAGTGAAGCTGTTTTCGTCTTAAAATTTTTATCTCCTAAACGGAATTTTTTAATGATTTTTTTCCCCATAAAGATGGAGAAAGTTAATGCCTTATAAATTATCGTTGGATTTTGTGATGCAATCGTTTTTCACGTCACAATTAATTATTTTCGATATTTTCGCAAAAAACTGGGCGGGGTTAGTGCGCTCTCGACCAACCCAGACGGCCAAAACGCTCGGCCGGCAAGCGGGGCCTTAAAAGCTTTTTATGCAACATATCACATACCGACCTTGAGCAATTTATTTAACGATACGGTTGAGTATCAAAAAATAATGACGTCATCCATGGCACGCCAGATACTATGTGTCCCGAGTTACTGGCACGTATTACGGTACGTTCCGCATACTACCAAACGGATCTTCAGACTATTCACCTTGGGCGCGTTAATCAGCCAGTGGTAAATCTCAATAAAAAACTTGAATACTACATAGGACGGACTTCGACCACCTCGCTACATCGACGTTTGTGTATGTTACGCCATTGTGCAACACAATACACAAGCCCGCAGAATCATTTACTTGCTCGTGCAATGATTTTTAGGTTTCTATACGTACTCTGTTATCTAGCTACAATTTGATAAAAATAAGTTTCGTGCAGCTGTGATACGTGGGGAATCACTAGACCACACGTGCACTGTCTAATATTTTTTATCGGATTCAGATAACGTATCAAATTAAAACGCCAATATGTTGCATTTTTTATCAATCAATCTGCAGATTTGGATTAAGATTTTTCTTATACATCTTCATACCTAATAGATGACCAATTTTATGCGTTACACTTACCTATCTCACTTACAGTTAAATCTACAAAAGGCATATACATACACTGATCCACCCTACATTATCCTAAAATATTTATTCCTATCCTATTCAAAATTTTAAAAATAAACAAAAAAACATTCACAACCTTGCTTATGCATGGTAATAACCTTAATTGTATATCATTCACCTCCTTTTTGGGACATACCGGTACTGCTGAAGGTCGCGTACAAAACGGTCCATGCACCTCTTCGACTAACGATGTTCTATGTTCTCTGTAATCAATCTTCTAGTTTCATTTTCTGTTTAATGTAAATGTTCGCGAACGATTATATCGTAACCTCGTCTAGATAACGCTTGATGAGTCATCGAAAATGCCTCAATAATATTAACATAATCCTATTTTCACAGGCTTTATCGGCAACGTTATTATACTACAATCGAAAGTATGGGATGAGGGCGTCAGGAGTGCTATTCTTCTTCTGGCTGCTTCTGATCCTCGCCGGGATACCTCAGCTGAGGTCCGAGATCTCTAACCACTACCTCGCTAGCGACGACGAAAATGTTCAATATAACTTCGTTAGTTACATGGTGTACTATCCGTTGATAGTGATCATGTTCCTATTGAACTGTTTCGCTGATTTACCGCCGAAAGACTCGCCCTATAAATATGAGAAGGTAATTTACTATAATTTTGTTCAAATATATTTAAGTACCGACGCGGTGTTTATATAAAAATACTACCTACCTATGTGTAGGTTTGTACGTAGCATCATATTATTTAAATTGCTGAGAATTGTTTAACCTCAACTCGTCACAAAGCGTGTATCTATTATTTTAGATATTTATTTTCCATGATGATTTTCTTAATAAAGGTCAAGAAAAAAATCATGTTTCGATCTCGAGGTATACGTCACTTACGTAATCGTAGGTCCGGTCACTATAGATTGAAAACTGAATATTATTCTTATTAGGTGGTTTAACAACTTGTGTTGAAACAAGTTTGTCGCAAGTTTTACAACATCATTCGTGACTTAACTTTTTTCAATGTGCATAGAACCAATGTCCGGAGAATGCGGCAGGGTTCCCAAGCCGCCTGACATTCAGCTGGTTCGACCCGTTGGCGCTGACCGGATTCCGTAGGAGCTTAACCGAGAACGACCTATGGGCCCTGAACCCTCAGGACTCCTCGACTGAAGTAGTACCGAAATTCGACAAATTCTGGGAAAAATCGCTAAAGAAACGAGAAATGTGAGTATTTAATGAGCGGCAGGCACTCGTGGATTCTAATTTTATTCTGATTTTGTGCGAGTTGGTAGTCAGACGAAATGCTCCATGAGACGAGTCGGAAAAATGCCTAGTAACACTAAGGCCCGTATTAATAAATCGATCTCAAGATTGAGATCGAACTTGAGACGCTGTTTTTGAAAGATGTTCCATACATTAAACATCAAAACTGCAACTTAAGATCGATCTCAACTTTGAGATGCATTTATTAATACGGGCCTCAATGACGCATTACTGAATATGATCTATTAGGTAGAGAGACGAATTAGCGAGTGACGATTGAGAATCCGTGCTAAATCTACGTGAATTGATAAATCTTCATTTTAATTTCTCGTAGAGTTGATATCTCAGATATAAAAAAAAAACGTGGAATTGACATAACAAGGCGATAGATATCAGGTTTGATGTTTGTGACGGTGCGATGTATTTCGTGAAATGAAAGTATTGATTGATTGAATACGGCGTTATATGACACGCGTATATATACTATTCGGTCGTATACCCGTGTCTCGTTAGTTCTCATAGCGGTTTGTCGCAGTTTCGCTCTACAACAACTATGGCGACGTGTTGTCCTTGATCTAATTTCGGCCTAATTTAGCCTTAATTGGATTACCCAAATTTTGAATATTGAACATTCGGCAATTTTATTTTATGGGACAGGTGGCAAACAAGCGTACGGCCCGCTTGATGTTAAGCAGTTACCGTAGCCTATAGATGCTTGCAATGCCAAAGGCATTGCTCGCTCGTTGCCGACCTGAAGGGGAGTGGGAGGGAGGGAGGAGAAGGGGGATGGGGTTGGGCTTCCGGCTCTCACTCATCGTACGAAAAGTGGCTGTTATAGCTACTATAAGCTGATCTTCTGTGAGAGGGTGGTTCTACCCCAGTCAAGCCAGCCCGTATATGAGCTGCAGTCGATTTACTACAGCTTGGCTCTACCACCCGTATGACGTCACTATCTCTATGTGAGACTATGTGATATGATAGCTATGCGTTTCATTAATCCGATGGCCGTCCTATTAAGGGCTCAATCAACTAATCAGACGGAATCATTTTTATTTATTTGTCCCTGATATTTAACAAGGACTTCATAGTAATTGTTGTTGAATACATATGTTAAACGTCAAGGGCGCGTGAGATGCTATATTTGAGACAGGTTTTGTATGCAATTAACTTCATTTAATGCGGTTTTAAAAATGTGCGACGACTGTATAACTGGGACATAAGTGTGAATATTAATATTTTTTTATCCAGTTCGAACGGTCCAAAAGCGACATACCGTAAAACCTCTGCGAGCGTGAACTTCAAACCAGAGAACGAGAAGAAGCCAGCCTCGATACTGCCAGCCCTATGCTTAGCTTTTGGAGGACAGTTCTTGTTTGGGGCCCTACTCAAGTTGATCAACGACGTACTGATGTTCCTCTCGCCACAGCTGCTCAAGTATGAAAAACCTACATATCTAAATATATAAGAATCAAAGTCCTGATTGACTGACTGACTGACTGACTGACTGACTGACTGACTGACTGACTGACTGACAGACAACGCACAGCCTAAACCGCTGATCGTAGAGACTTGAAATTTGGAGGGTGGGTTTGTCTTGATGTGTAGAGGTGTACTAAGAAAGGGTTTTTTGAAATTCAACCCCTAAGGGGGTAAAATAAGGGATGAAAGTTTGTATGGAAGTTCGTCATTTTTGAAGTTAGAATTATGAAAATTGCTGATTAGGTGTCTTTTGAAAAATAATTAAATATGGGTTTCAGGGTTTTTGAAAATTCGACCCCTAAGGGGGTAAAATTGGGGATAAAAGTTTGTATGGAAGTTCCGTCATTTTTGAAGTTAGAATTACTTAAATTGGTGATTAGGTGTATTTTCAAAAATAAAAAAGGGTAATTTCAGGGATTTTGAAAATTCAACCCCTAAGGGGGTAAAATAGGGGAATGAAAGTTTGTGTTAAGATTTCTTTCGTGTTTTTGGAAATTCAACCCCTAAGGGGTAAAATGTGGAGTGAAAGTTTGTATAGGGGTTGTCGAGTTTTGTTATTTTGACGGGAAAGGGGAAAACGGGGTCAAGGGATGTTTTAATAAGTCATCCATATTTCGAGATTGGTTATGATTGTTCATTTTAAATAATCAGACTGGGGTTTCAGCGTTTTTAATATTTTGAAGGAAAAGGGGAGAGCGGGGTCAGCGAATGTTTAGTCATCCATATCTCGAAATTGGTTATGATTGTTCATTTTAAATGACTGGGGTTTCAGCGTTTTTAATATTTTGAAGGAAAAGGGGAGAGCGGGGTCAGAGAATGTTTAGTCATCCATATCTCGAAATTGGTTATGATTGTTCATTTTAAATAATCAAACTGGGGTTTCGGCGTTTTTAATATTTTTACGGAAAAGGGGAGAGCGGGGTCAGCGAATTTTTAGTCATCCATATCTCGAAATTGGTTATGATTGTTCATTTTAAATATTCAGACTGGGGTTTCAGCGTTTTTATTATTTTGACGAGAAAGGGGAGAGCGGGGTCAGCGAATGTTTAGTCATCCATATCTCGAAATTGGTTATGATTGTTCATTTTAAATAATCAGACTGGGGTTTCAGCGTTTTTAATATTTTGAAGGAAAAGGGGAGAGCGGGGTCAGCGAATGTTTAGTCATCCATATCTCGAAATTGGTTATGATTGTTCATTTTAAATAATCAGACTGGGGTTTCAGCGTTTTTAATATTTTGAAGGAAAAGGGGAGAGCGGGGTCAGCGAATGTTTAGTCATCCATATCTCGAAATTGGTTATGATTGTTCATTTTAAATAATCAAACTGGGTTTCGGCGTTTTCAATATTTTTAAGGAAAAGGGGAGAGCGGGGTCAGCGAATGTTTAGTCATCCATATCTCGAGATTGGTTATGATTGTTCATTTTAAATAATCAGACTGGGGTTTCAGCGTTTTTAATATTTTGAAGGAAAAGGGGAGAGCGGGGTCAGCGAATGTTTAGTCATCCATATCTCGAAATTGGTTATGATTGTTCATTTTAAATAATCAGACTGGGGTTTCAGCGTTTTTAATATTTTGAAGGAAAAGGGGAGAGCGGGGTCAGCGAATGTTTAGTCATCCATATCTCGAAATTGGTTATGATTGTTCATTTTATAAATAATCAAACTGGGTTTCGGCGTTTTCAATATTTTGAAGGAAAAGGGGAGAGCGGGGTCAGCGAATGTTTAGTCATCCATATCTCGAAATTGGTTATGATTGTTCATTTTAAATAATCAGACTGGGGTTTCAGCGTTTTTAATATTTTGAAGGAAAAGGGGAGAGCGGGGTCAGCGAATGTTTAGTCATCCATATCTCGAAATTGGTTATGATTGTTCATTTTAAATATTCAGACTGGGGTTTCAGCGTTTTTAATATTTTGAAGGAAAAGGGGAGAGCGGGGTCAGCGAATGTTTAGTCATCCATATCTCGAAATTGGTTATGATTGTTCATTTTAAATAATCAGACTGGGGTTTCAGCGTTTTTAATATTTTGAAGGAAAAGGGGAGAGCGGGGTCAGCGAATGTTTAGTCATCCATATCTCGAAATTGGTTATGATTGTTCATTTTAAATAATCAAACTGGGTTTCGGCGTTTTCAATATTTTTAAGGAAAAGGGGAGAGCGGGGTCAGCGAATGTTTAGTCATCCATATCTCGAGATTGGTTATGATTGTTCATTTTAAATAATCAGACTGGGGTTTCAGCGTTTTTAATATTTTGAAGGAAAAGGGGAGAGCGGGGTCAGCGAATGTTTAGTCATCCATATCTCGAAATTGGTTATGATTGTTCATTTTAAATGACTGGGGTTTCAGCGTTTTTAATATTTTGAAGGAAAAGGGGAGAGCGGGGTCAGCGAATGTTTAGTCATCCATATCTCGAAATTGGTTATGATTGTTCATTTTAAATAATCAGACTGGGGTTTCAGCGTTTTTAATATTTTGAAGGAAAAGGGGAGAGCGGGGTCAGCGAATGTTTAGTCATCCATATCTCGAAATTGGTTATGATTGTTCATTTTATAAATAATCAAACTGGGTTTCGGCGTTTTCAATATTTTGAAGGAAAAGGGGAGAGCGGGGTCAGCGAATGTTTAGTCATCCATATCTCGAGATTGGTTATGATTGTTCATTTTAAATAATCAGACTGGGGTTTCAGCGTTTTTAATATTTTGAAGGAAAAGGGGAGAGCGGGGTCAGCGAATGTTTAGTCATCCATATCTCGAGATTGGTTATGATTATTCATTTTAAATAATTGGGGTATAAGCTGAGCTGAATATGGTAGGTACTACTTCAGTTTGATCCCATAAAAAATCATTTCGTAAATCAACACCCAAAAGGGAAAAACTAAAGGTAGAAAAGTACGGCAGAAAAATATGTTTGTACCCGATTGACTTGAAACTTAGTATGCATAGGGTAGGTGAGGGAGGAAGGGGAAGACGTAAGGTAGGGGGAAGTGGAAGGGGGAGGGGAAAGGGAAAGGGAAATGGAGGGGGAGGGAGCAGAAGGAAGAGAGGGGAGGAAAAGGGGTGGAGAAGGGGAGGGGGATTTGGGATTTTGGCTCTATATACCTACCTACCAAAACACGCATTCACCGAATTAGGTACCGTGATAAAGTTTGAATGGCTCCAATAAAAATCGTGAAATAAAATTATTTTTATAAAAAAGCAAATACTGACTTAAAAAACCCTGGCGCACTAAAAAGTACTAAAATGTCTTAAGTCATTTGCCCGGTTTTGTTTTTTATTTTGAAGACTACGCGGACGAAGTCGCGGGCAAAAGCTAGTTTTATATATACACACTTTTACTTGCAACGTACACATAATTGACTTGTTGAAAGTATTTTTTTTTGTCCGTAAATGGAATGATCATATACTTCTATAACAAACTACTTTTAGTTTACTTATTATCGCTATAATAAAAAAGATCTATCAAATTAAAAATAATGGTTTGAACCGAGTACCGAAAACACGCCGACAGCGCGTGTGACGTCACAATATTAATTTCTACTCATAGTAGAACCACGGTAATTACTAGTACACGGTATTTTATTTTTCATCACACCCATTCGAAATACGTCAATTACCTTTTAAGGCTAGCGGGAGCAAAATTCAATTTTGCTCCCATGGGAATTTTTGTTTCTCCTTCCTGATTAATTAATAGATAGATAGATAGATTAATAATTTATGTGTCGTACGTACGGCACAGATAACTTTTGTTTTTATTATTCATAGTTTTAATTTTATTGTTTTGGGTACGAGTGTTTTTAATTTTGGTTGTAGTTTTTTTAAAATTTGTTTGTGGTTTGCGCCCGTGGGGTCGCCAAACGGGCCAAATGGAAGACCAGCGCTGGTCCTTGTCGATCAGCACATGCTGAATTGGGTCCGTTTGCGGCGAGCAGAAGTTGTGTGTGTTTTTGTTACCTACTTTTTATTAATTTAATTTTACTTTAATTTTACTTATATTATTTTTTTTTTTTACTTTTTACTTTGCAACTTTTCTGCTTATCGCAATAAAGTTTTTTCTTTCTTTCTTTCTTTCTTTCTTTCTGATTGGTGAGCGTTCGTGCTTCTGAATTGGATGTAAACAAAATCGAACGCTTAATGTATAAAGAAGTTACTGGCCGGTTAGAATTACGCGACAACCAAAGAGAATGTTATGACAACGTAGTTTTTTTCTTTTTCTCATAGGTAGTGATGAAAAATAGTATGTATCACTCGGGGCTAAAATATTTTGTCCTCGGGCGGCGTATATTGAATTCCTCGCAAAGCTCAGGATTCAACTTTAGAATCCTTCGCTTTCCTCTGAATTCAAAATAACACCCTCGTGGAACAAAATATCACTTTGGCCCCATGTGACACAGATAACTATTTCAATAACCTAATTATGTGTACCATGTTCAACTCGGTCACCGTTGGGCTCGCCAACATTCGGGTGGCCATTTTATCAATTTGTGATTCACTCTGTGTCATGTTAGTTAAGGCGAATCATTATAAAAAATAAATTAAAAAAAATATAGTATTTCTTCTCGTTCATCTTACTGAATTCATATTCGAAAATTAAAAGTCATGCTTATATTTCTTCTCGTTCATCTTACTGAATTCATATTCGAAAATTAAAAGTCATGCTTATATTTCAGATTGTTGATAGGTTTTGTGAACCCGGAAAGCAAAGCGGCGATGTGGAAGGGTTATCTCTATGCCGTGGCGTTGCTCGCATGCGCCACAGTACAAACGATGCTGCTCGCGCATTACTTTACCAGGATGTACTTGGTCGGCATGAGGATAAGAACCGCCCTAACCAGCGCCATCTACAGGAAGTCCCTGCGATTGTCCAATGCGGCTAGGAAGGAATCGACCGTTGGTGAAATTGTCAACCTGATGTCGGTCGATGCGCAAAGGTAAGTTTTTGGGACAAACAGTCATCACTAAGCAGTGATAGCAGATTGGTTAAGCACGCGTCTTGCGGGCTTAAGGTCCTGGGTTCAAACCCCGGCTCACACCCCTGGATTTTTCGGAGTTTATGTGCGAATCATAACTTTAATATGATTATCACTTGCTTACGGTGAAGGAAAACATCGAGAGGAAACCTGCATGTCTTAGACATGTGAAATCCACCAACCCGCACTGGGCCAGCGTGGTGGATTATGGCCTGAATCCCCCTCGCATTGAGGGGACGCCAGTGCCCAGCAGTGGGACGTTAGAAGGGCTAATATTATTATATTATCATCACTTGCCAATGAAAGGGTTATTACCAATAATCCATGAGAAAAGATCCTAGCTCTAGCCATATTGATCACCGATGTGATATACCATTATTATCGATGTATGTCCCTAAGGCACCGCTTCCCGGCCGAGTGTTTTCGCCGTCTGGATTGGTCGAGAGCGCACTAACCCCGCCCACTTTTTTTGCGAAAATATCGAAAATCATTAATAATTGTGACGTGAAAAACTATTACATCACCAAAATCGAGCTAATTTTTTTTAGGTATTATCTTTCTCCATCTTTTGGGGAAAAAAATATTTTAAAATTCCGAGCCGTTTGGAAGAACATACAAATTTAAATTTGAAAACTGCTAAATTTTGGTTTTTTTTTACACATAGTAAATGAGCAAGTAGCACTTTTTTCCTGCTTAAAATTCAAAGATGAGGGTTCAATTAATACGGTGATATTTTTTTCAAAAATTTTACTCCATTCGTGTAAGAGGAGATAGCCTCCAAAAATGCCTCGTTAGCTGCTTGTACCCGTCTTAACAAGAGCGTCCAAAAATGCCTCGTTAGCTGCTTGTACCCGTCTTAACAAGAGCGTCTACCAGTCCTCCGCTCCAAATGTAGGTATGGAAACGAACCGATAACCGACGAATAACTCATGATACAACATAAATCATGATTACACGATCCACAACTCTTTCTGCCGCTATTTGCAATATTGTAAACTAAGCAACGCTTGTATTATGGCTACCGTACAATGGAATGGGGAACGGAATGCCATTGATACCGTTGCACATACATCATTCGGCTGTTGAAATAATGATAGTACCTACGCAAGGTCGACCTTCGTAACTAATCGTTGTCTTCACAATACAATTTGGTGTGTTTCGGACTGGGCGCGCAAACACGCAATTCCAGATAGGTACCGACTCTTATCGCGCAATATAAATACCGGAAATACTTATAAATATGAAAACATAAAAAATTGAACTCGAAAATTAAACTAAACGTTATACGTGAATTAATATACTGAAATAGCTTTCCTTAGGCCCGCCACATACATACGGAATTCCGTTTTGAAATATCGAATCGGGGTTTCCGAAAGCGATACGTCCATACATTTGGATAGATTTACTGCGTTCGGAATCCCCGATTCGATATTTTGAAACGGAATTCCGTATGTATGTGGCGGGCCTCATTATCTCTTTCGAAGATACGCTACTGTCTATGCTAGGTACCTACAATACAAATTATCTGTATGCCCTAATTACTAGATTTCTTGACAGAATATAATAGCCTTTATGATTAATGCACTACGCAAATTCTAGTACTTTTGCACGTGATACTATACTTCATAAACGTATAAGGCACCGACTAGAACACTCGTCCTATCAGTAGCTGAAAAGTTTATATGGAACTGCTTACATTCACCATATAGGATTATTGAATCATAACCTGTTAGTAACATTATGTTATCTTCCCGAAACGGCTGTTATTTATGTTAGACAAATACACCAACTGCATGGTCCCAAATTATACAAATCTTGTTGATCTCACCGTGCGTTTCCACTGCGCTAAAACATGTTGACATAACATATTGGTGTTTCCATTTAATGACAGCAAAAAAGACAACAATATGTTGTGTCAACATGTTTTAGCGCAGTGCAAACGCACGGTCAGGAACACCCATGCTCTTTGACCCAGACGAGAAGAGAAATCAGACACGTCACCACCCGATGCGGTGAGGCTCATACAACTAGACGAAACGGTCGTCCCAAATCATTTCTAATTTCTATTCCACCGAGATTCCACCACATATTCTCACATTACAGATTCGTTGAACTGACAGCTTACTTGAACATGATATGGTCGGCGCCGCTGCAAATCGCCCTGGCACTGTACTTCCTGTGGGGTATCCTAGGCCCCTCGGTGCTCGCCGGCTTGGCGGTGATGATCATACTGATACCTGTCAATGGGCTCATCGCGAACAGGGTGAAGACGCTGCAGATCAAACAGATGAAGTACAAAGATGAAAGAGTCAAACTAATGAATGAAGTACTTAACGGGATTAAGGTAAGAGACTCTTACACATAAAAGTAAAAAAAATATTATATATGTGAATTTGGATTCTTAAGAATACCATAGACATTAATATGACTAAGGTATGTAACCCTATGCAAAATATAATTTCGTCTATGGGGAGGCCCATGAGCAAAAATCTAAATTCCTTGTTCTTCCCCCATTTTTCATATCTTTCTTTATGGTGAGTTTTCAGTCAGGAATTTTAAAAATAATAAATGGTATTTGAGGCCATAACGTTGTATTCGATGAGCAGTAAAATTACCAATTTGGGAAATACAATTGATAAAACTCTGTGTACCGTAGGTTAGGTACGCCTACACTATAAAGCGAAATGTACATAGACCGCAGATAACATATAATAGGAAGCACAATACTGCACAGCTGCAAAGCTTTTCCACACATTCAACTGATAACCATTAATATCATGTGGTCTTAGTATACCTGTTTAGTAATATTATGCAATAATTAGCAACATGGCAACGTAAAAGGAAGTAATAATATAAGTCAGACTGTTGAAATTGGGAGCAATGACGTCAGATGACAGTCTATGTCATATCGCATTCCATTTGATCATGGATCTATTTAACTTCTAAACACAACGAACTTATTGGCTGTGTCTATATCAGGCGCATGCCGCGCCCGAACACTCACTTTTGACGTTGGAACGCATAGACATAATGTCATAACATGCGTGCGAGGCATGCGATATACCTACCTGGACGCACCAATTGACAAGTTATCGAAAATCACAGTCTACGATTCCGTTATCATTATAATACAGTATTTCTGCATGAAACAACTATACAAATAAGGAATGTCTAGTGTATAAATGTTATGATATTGATTTCATTATATTGGGTAATACTGTGTGATAAACTTTCGCGGCCACAGCATTATCAATTCTTGTACTAAAGCTATCTTATTTGATTCTGTTGATATCGTATCGTTATTCAAATATACCTATCTTATATCTATATACGTTCATACACGTTTTATTTTCATCACGTATTTATAGAAATTGCAGGATTACATTTTCACTAGAACAGTGGTGAAATATTATTAAATTATAAATAGGGAAAATAGCGCAGAGAAAAATCAATAGTAACCTGATTCAATTAAAACTTTAAAGTTAACCTAACTGGGAAAGAGCCAGGAAGTAATAGATCAAGGGGGCTATTGCGTAACTTTTTCGTCAATGTTTCAATTGGTTTCGTTCATCCCGTGTTGCTTTGCCAATTGAAATTGATTGAAATCGGGAAAAGTGAAGTCCAGACTCATCCCGATTTCAATAAATTTCAATTGGCAAAGCATCACTGGATGAACGAAACCAATTGAAATACTGTCGAAAAAGTTACGCAATAGGCCTACAGAACCTCTTCAACGATGTAAAGATATTAGTCGAAAAGACTTAACTGATATTATGTCACATATCGACTGAAGCTTATCAGAACTGCTAAGGGTTATGATTGACATCCAGCTATTTGTCTACTGTCTATTCTCGTAATAGTTTGCTGCGGCAACAGAAAATTATAATTTTATTTTTCATGCGGTTCGAGGTCGCGTTGTATGAACGACATCGTAGCACTGAAACCTTTATATTCCCTAGTGAATTTAAGCAATGTGTGTATTATTATTATCCGCAATTATGCGTGCAACTTTATTTTATATTCTCAAACTTTGTTTACAGGTCCTTAAGATGTACGCCTGGGAGCCTAGTTTTGAAGATCAAGTACTTAAAATAAGAAACAAGGAGATGCATGTACTTAAACAGACCGCATATTTGAACTCGGCCACTTCGTTTATTTGGTCTTGCGCGCCTTTCTTGGTGAGTGTTATCTTTTAGCAGCCATAATTTGATAAACGATTGTGACATTTCAACTGGTTATTTAGATAGAACTGATTAATAATTATACATGATGTTATTGATTACGATAATGATAGCCACGAGACTGAAATACGAACATGACTGCTCATTGTACAGAGCTCCGATCGTTGCTGCCTGCGTTTAGTAAGATGACCAATTATCAAATGAAACCAGTTCTTTTCTCTTAATTACAAAGTGTACTTTTAATAACGTATGTCCGTGATAAAAGTCTGTATGATCATGATGGAGTACAACGCAGTCCTACTGAATTACATCTATCTAAGTCATTACTAGATTACAAGTTAAGATTATCAATTATCAAGTAATTGGATGTCGTTATCAACTTATTAATGTCGTTATATTATTATCGATTACTTACAATCTGTGTATAATTTTATCGTGATTTATTAAGGGATATAAAAATCAGTAGTTTAATTATGGCACTTGAAAAAGATAATGACAACAATCACAATTTATTTGGAGAATTAACGTTATCTGAGGATTGCCAAACAGGCCTCTAATAGTAGATTACTGCTGCGGTCTCTAATGAGTGTATTGTTGACCGCGATGTTGATGGCCGAAAGCGCGGCGCAGCGCAGCTCCAGGCCTCCACAGCGCGGTCAGCATTGCAACACTTGATGGACAAGCTAAGATAAAGGCCGAGACCAAAGGTCGAGGCCTTTATAGCGCGGCCAGCAAGGGTTGCTAATGATGACCAAGCTTGGAGGCCGTGAGCGTAGCGAAGCTTAGCTTGAGGCCAGTATAGCGTGGTCAGCAGTACACTCATTAGAGACCAAGGCTTGTATAGTGCTTTACTCAAAAATGAGACTATTAGTTTAAACAAAACTAGCTAAGTGGGTATAACAATTAATACAATTATATTTATATTTTACGAACTATATCTATAGTTGTGTATTTTCTCTGTTTACGTTTCCATGGCAACGGCACGACCAACTCGTTTTTAACCTTCAATCAGTTGTTTTACGAACCATGAACATACCTGTTTGTTACGTTTCCATGGCAACGGTCAAATAACAAATATAATGACGATAATACCGGGTAATAATACATTGTATGTCTAGTAGCTCTTGCAGTACGACAAATCCGATTTTGCTCGAAGAAGGTTTGTGAAATAATGACAACATTATAAACTTATTGAGTAAAGGTAATAAGGTATAAGAATATTGTAGATATAACACAATAATGTAATTTTTTCACATATCGCAGCAGAAAGTTAGCGCAAGGTTTAAATAATGTTCTTTGTTTTCAAGGTGACATTCCTAACTTTCTTCACGTTTCTGATATCCGACCCCGAGAACAATATCCTGACGGCTGAAAACATATTCGTGTCGATGTCCCTGTTTTACACAATGCACTTGCCCCTAGGTTTACTCCCACTCATCGTGGTGTCTGCAATTGAGGTAGTGCCGCCAGTGTGTTCACACCTCTAATATCTATAAGAGGCTATGGTTCTTACAATTCATACAGACACTAACACGCACTGAACATTACGAGTAAAGCCTCCAACCGGCTGCCGCGGAATATTTGCGCGAATTATCCGCACTTCAATCACAATGCATGAAAATGTACTCTTTGCTTTAATAATATAAATAAAGACGAACCGCCAAATTTATAGAGATTTTTATGTAGTTAAAAATGGTTTTACAAAGTATTTCTAGGAACAAATTGATTTGTAACGCCAGTGTACGTCCATTATAACTTTCCATAAATTTGGGGATAAGTTTGTTTGGCAGCAGTGCGTTAGACATTCTTGCGATTCTTTTAAAATGTGCCCAATGCAGACAAACGAAAACGAAATTTCGGACGAAATTCGCGTATTTCCTACTACGTTTCTCATTGATTCCGACATTTCTTGTTTTCAAAATTGTTTGACGTCTTCGTCGTCGTCGAATCTTAACGTCAAACAATTTTCGTTCGTAAAAAATGTCTGAATCAATGAGAAACGTAGTAGGAAATACGCGAATTTCGACCGAAATTTCGTTTTCGTTTGTAAAAGAGTAGGCCGCCAGAAGTAGGTAAATGAAAGTTATTATACTGTGGCAGCGAGATCACTGCGCGGATAATTCGGGCGAATTTTCCAGCAGTCGGTGGGAGCCTTAAACGAAACCTGCAAACAAGGCCCGAATATTTTGTGTTCTGTTGTAAGACTATTGAATGCATGACATGATGTTTGTGCGTCCATTCCCGCAAGACGAGACACGATACGAAGCATGCCTGGGTTAAAGTTACAGGGATTTGTAACACCAAGGTTCTTATTAATATTCTCTTAAACTGAAAAGGGTGGTTTAACTTTATCTTTGGCGAGTATCTTATTGGCGTCTATGCGAAACGATTACGAGCGAATCAACGCACAACATTAGTCTTATAATTGAACACAAATGGCTTCCAGTCCGGCCACTATGCATGGGCAGGTCTCATAACTCCTGGAATGGTGTCGTAGGTGTCGCTGATGTCGTTCGGGTGCTTTGTATTGGTAAACGAAAAGGAAGTGCTGGACTCTCAGAGGGCTTTCGTATCGTTGTCTCTTTTCAACATACTGCGTTTCCCATTGTCAATGCTGCCTAACGTTATATCGAATGTTGTACAAGTAAGTTTTTACATTAGAATATTATATATGTGTGCAGTGTAGAGCTTTATTTGAAAAATAATTGTAGATAACGAAACAAATAGACTTGCCAACTGGAGGGTTCGTGTAATAACAAATATTTTTAGCAAACGTAACTTAACAGATTATAAAAGTATTGTGACTCTTCAGTTGTTATTTATTATCTTCATACTCCACTCATTTTCTTAACTTTCTGGAACTGTCTGGTAGCATTCCTTTGCACAAGAGGCATTCGCATTAATGCGTCTAACATGCTTATATAATTTAGGTTTAGTGGTTTGGTTTGGAAATTGTATTAACGATCTTTCTTACGTAAATGTTGAAATTAAATATTTAATCAATATTAAAAAAAAATTGTTGTTGTAAATGTAGTTTAAAATGTTTCGCTTATGTACGCTCATGTTTTGCGATTATTAAAAAAAATATCTAATATGTATTTATAAATTTCAGACATCGGTCGGTATAAAAAGATTGAACAAATTCATGAACTGTGATGAATTGGACTTGTCATCCGTTGAACACGACCCCAAAGAATGTGAGTGTCATTGAAATTAATAATTTGTCACATTATGCTACTGATGCATACTGAAATTTCAAATGTACCTACTATACGATAGGGAGATGTATATTGAAATGATATAATAATTTCAGCGCACCCAATAGTGATAGAGAACGGTCACTTCACGTGGGGCGACGAGGGCGCGGAGCCGGTGCTGAAGGACATCAACGTGCGCATCCCGCGCGGCGCGCTCTGCGCCGTCATCGGCGCCGTCGGCTCCGGCAAGAGCTCGCTGCTCTCCGCGCTGCTCGGCGAGATGAACAAGCTCTCCGGACGCGTCAACACTATCGGTACCTCACACCGCACACATGTCACTCGCCCATTACTAGCTATAGAAACTTCGATAATACGGGGAGGGACTGGTCATAGCTCTCCAAGTGCAAGACAGGCTCGTTTATTAGAATCCTAGAAGAAGACGGTCTACAATAGCTCTAAACATAGAGGCCCCTTCAAACTATATTAGTTTTCAATATAAACAACAAATTTCTTGCCGGATCTTCTCAGTCGAGGTCTCGTTCCGATCCGGTTGTATATTTAGGAAAATAAATAATTAATTACAAATTTTAAGTGCCTCCTAGGCCTAAACAAAATAAATAATTAGATTTTGACTATATTTAAATGTGACTATTTCAAAATATCCTATTTCAATTGTAGGTAGTACCGCGTACGTGCCGCAGCAAGCTTGGATCCAGAATGCGACGCTACAAGACAATATACTCTTTGGAAAACCTCTCGACAAAGCCAAGTACAATAATGTGATCAACGTGTGCGCTCTAAGGCCAGACTTCGATGTACTGCCTGGTGGGGATCAGACGGAAATCGGAGAAAAAGGTACTGTCATCTACGTTTATAAGTATGTTTCATAACATTCTTATAATATTTTATTACATTATTAGACTGTTCTACTTACAAGTATGAAATTTTAATTGCTATTGATACAATGGCCCAGCACCTATTATGGTAGGCAAGCAGAGGCGGATTTGATATGCTGGCTGTCCTAGGCCTATGGAAGATTGCCGCTCCCCTACTCCGTGTAAAGCACGAAAAATTTAATGATAATGTAAAAGATCGTCAAGATGTAACCAGTAGGCCTATTCAGTAGCGTTTTTGACCATGTTTCAACTGGTTTCGTTGAAGAAAACAATTTAAACATGATTGAAAAAATTACCTAATAGACCTACTGGTCGCCGCCGCGTGGTCGCATCTTGCCGACCGGCGTCAGTTGCAGCTGGGGCCGGTAGTGTCGCGTGGCTATTTATGAGGATTTTAGCTGCCTATTATGCCTCTAGTATGTCGGTCCACTAGCAGTGTCGGAGATCACTCGCCAATAAATTTGGTAAAGCTGCGTAACTTTGGCATTCGGTCCTTTCGCCTTTTCGAAATCGGAACTTTAGTCGGATGTGTGGTTTGTGACGTTGTAAATAACTTGCCAGGTATCAATCTGTCCGGTGGGCAGAAGCAACGAGTGTCGCTGGCGCGGGCGGTGTACCACGACGCCGACATCTATTTCCTGGACGACCCCCTCAGCGCCGTTGACGCGCACGTCGGCAAGCACATATTTGATGAGGCAAGTTCTTTTTTTTACCCGACTACGGAGGCGTTATGATTTTGACCGGTATGTATGTATGTATGTATGTATGTGCATCTGTTCCCACCTAACTTCCAAACTACTTGTCGTAATTTGACAAATGAGGTATCGTTAGAAGCGGCTTAATGGCGCGCTGGTTATAGGCTATGTGACGTCACATAAAATTGCATATGGCGCCCTCTAGAGGACATAATGTCATGAACTAAAAAAAATACATTTTTTAATGTAACCGTGTGGGGTATCAAATGAAAGAGCTTGATTAGCACATTTCAAAAATATATATATTGTTACCTATAACTCCAAAATAATTAAATAAAAAGTAAGTTTAAAAACTAAAACCCGACTACGGAAAAAACGTGCTCTAAAAAGTATGAAACAAGAAAATATTCTCATCTAGAGGATAGCCGTGGTCCGTGTTCATATGCCATTTGGCCCTAAAAGACCTACACGGACCACGGCTATCCTCTAGATGAGAATATTTTCTTGTTTCATACTTTTTAGAGCACGTTTTTTCCGTAGTCGGGTTTTAGTTTTTATAGCTGTATGGTCTTATTATTTGGCGTGCAAAGGCCATCTACGTCTCCACAGGTCCTTTTTTTGACCGTGATGCGGCCACCTTTTATCCTCATAGGGTAGCAAATTCGTCCACATTATTGTCATAATGTAAGTTAAGTTTTAATAAGTAACTCGAGATTGATCTATCTATATCGTTTTTGTGTTGTATGTGGTACTCTTTTTTTGCGTTGCAATCTTTGACGAAATTATTACAAAACGGAAGGAACGAAATGAGGCCTTGCTTGTCCAGGAGTAAAAATATGACTCCAATGTCCAATTTGCTATGCGCATGCTGTTTTATAAAAATTGTTAATACGGTACGACAAAGTGATATGCTGCGTCCACATTACCGTAACATTATTTGGTAATGGTCAAACGAGCGTGTATCAGTACTGGGGGCTTACCACAAGCTCTTATTGCGATTCAATTATAGGAACGTTTTAACGACGTTTTAATGACGTTTCTTATTGTCATGACAATAAGGTACGTCATTGCACAAAAAGTCGCTGAAACGTTAATACGTTCCTGTAATTGAATCGCAATAAGAGCTTGTGGTAAGCCCCCAGGTAATGTGGACAGAATTTGACACGCTGTGGTAGGACGGTAATGTGGACGCAGCAATGTCGCGGGTGACAGAAGCCAGTTGAGGAAATCCTATCAAATGAATGGACATAATCGCCACGATCCTCAGAATTCAGGGAACGACTGGATGGACGGCATCGTTATAGGAATTGATCGCATGTACAGGTGATAGGTCCCAACGGTCTGCTGAAGAACAAGACGCGCGTGTGGGTGACGCACGGCGTGTCGTGGCTGGCGCAGACGGAGCTGGTGCTGGTGCTGCGCGGCGGCGCCGTGTCCGAGGCGGGCTCCTACCACCAGCTGCTCGACAAGAAGGGCGCCTTCGCAGAGTTCCTGCTGCATCATCTCAGCGATGCCGAGCGGACCTCGCCTGAAGGTACAAATCCAATGGGGCGATAACACTGACCAATAAGCTAAGATTCTTACGTCCACTATTGTATGAGAATGCAAACGCCAAAAGTTGGCGGGGTATCGGGGAAGACAGCGAATTTTTATTGGTCCGATGTCAGATGCGATCATACAGCATGTGCAATGGCAATGCATATGTTTGGCGAGTGAGGTTGCCCGGCTATGTGGCGTCTACGGCTTATTGGTCTGTGGTCAAAATTGAGGTCATTTATAACCTGCATGTGACATATCGTACATAAAACGGTGTTTTCTTGCAGAATTGGATGAAATCAAACAAGACCTCGAGAGTAAACTCGGCAGCGAGTTCCAAAACAAGTTACAAAGAGCTCGTTCATTGTCGGAAAGCGCGTCCGAATCTGATCAGATGGCAACTGGTAAGAATATTCTACATGTTTATTAGTATAGGTAAAGATATAAGTTACGCACGGCAGATATGGATAGGACATCTCACTTTGAAATTCATACCATACTTATTACTTAGCATATTCTTGAATATGATGTAATGATTTGTTAATCATCAGCATGTAATTGCGTAAATTGTACATCTTTATTGACTTCGAAACCAATGCTCCAAGTGTTATCTACACATGTGATGTAATATCCAGGCGATCGTGCGGGCAGCGTTAAGAGGAAGACGCCGGACGGCCTCACACCGAACGAGTTGAAGGAGAAAAATAAACTTATCGAGACAGAGAAAACTGAAACTGGAAGTGTAAGTTTATAAAATGAAGTACTACTAAAGTCATACAATTATTTTTAGCACTTTTTTGTTTTAAAATGGGTTATTCTTAACATCTTTGCATTACCCAAGGGTCCCAAGTCTGCTAATTCAATAGCGAATATTAGAATTAAAACAGATTGGTTTTTGTTGGACAATTTAGGGTGATTAAGATGGAATGTGGAAGTCATTGGGAAAGGCCTATGTCCAGCAGCAGGGGCCGTCGTCCGACATATGGATGGATGGATGGACAGAACACAAATCACTCACTAACATTCTGTTAGCAGTAAACTGCCCAACAACATGTTGACTGCCAAGGATTTAACGGACTATGGAATTTTGGCACGAACATGATATTTTCCGATGGAATGGAAATGTATGAACTTAAGGCCCAGGAGTTTGAAACATATTAATCAAAATCATTTAATCAATAAAAACATTTACAAATACTGAAAATAGCAGCTATTGAAATAACAGTTGTTGTCGTTGTCAGGTGAAATGGGGCGTGTACAAACACTACCTGAAGAGCGTGGGCGTGCTCTCGTCGGTGGTGACCGTGCTGATGAACCTGGTGCTGCAGGTGTTCCAAGTGGGCTCCAACTACTGGCTCACCGAGTGGTCCAACGACCAGAACATGGTTTGGCTTATTACTTTACCTGTTACCATGTCAAAAAAACATATTTGACAAAAAAAAATGCTTAACTTTTTTTTGTTTTCAATCGGGGTATCGGGTATGGGTCGGAGTTGTTCAAACCGACGAAGGCTTAACGACTGCTGCCTAGATGACAACAACCGGGAACGACTTTTTCGTGCCCTCCGAAGCACGGAGACGTTCAATTGAAATGTCACTAAATGGTCATCCATCTCTGTCTGACCTTGCCAAGCGATGCTTAATCTCCGGTCGTTTACCGATCAGTGGTTGCATTGGTTTTTTTTTTGTCCTCATTGTGATGTGCAATTTCCATATAGATGGTGAACGGTACTGTGGATACGCAGCTGCGCGACATGTACCTCGGCGTGTACGGAGCGCTCGGCGTCGGACAAGGTAACATTACATTTTAGTACATAATTCAATCATCCAAGTATTCCTTCGGTGATGGCATAATTACACTATGACATGTCTTTTGAGACCATTTTTTTTTAATTCATGCATTGCATTAAATTAATTGTCTGACATACATAAAAGGCATATCTTGTTCGACATAAATGTTTTTCCACTTGTATTACAAAAAGCACTCATTAAATCTTCTTGAAAATTTCTTTAATGTTAACATCGTAAATATCACAGAAGTAAATATAGGTAATGTAAACATAATAATGAATACATTTTTACTTTTTATTATTTTTACTTACTTATCGACATAAATGAAATCAGCTAGAGCTGTATATTTTATGTTCAAATCTATTGCATGATTAGGGAAGTATTTTTGTCTATAAAATATAATTATTATGTGCATGAAGTTATTCTGTTATTCTCAAAATCTCATAATTATTTTAAATAGTTATATCAATACAACAGTCACTCGTAATACATATAACGAGCCAAATGTTTGTTTCAACCATTCGAGTATCGATGGGAACATTAATGACGAGTTCTGACTTTTGTATGAGGTATAATAATCGATCACACTACAATAGAGTTCCCGAATTTATAAATGCATGCTAGATATACAGGATGTAAAGTTAGACGAGGGACGTATTGAGGCCATGATTGTCCCACTGCTGGGCAAAGGTCTCTCCCACAACTCATTCATGCTTACACTTAAAAAATATAAATAAAATAAAACATCAATAAATGACAGAGAAAATTTAATAAATAATGCAAAAAGTTTCTCATTGAGGGCCATATGCGCTAGGCATAGGTTACGCTAGCGAGCAACTATGAGTTGTCTTATCAAAGAAAATGTATTGTTTTAATGACCTTAATCCGTTTTGTCTGTTTTAATTGATACATTTTTCATAAATACGGATTTTATTTGATTAAAAAAATAGATGAAAAATTAAAGGTTTTTCTTACATATTTGGAACGAGAGTCGAATACTGAATATCCTCCCGTCAATACGTCCCTCGTCATACCTTACATTCTGTAATGAATATTTTATAAATCTCCGAATACATAAAATTGCGCAAGCACAGATTATCGGACAAAGAGTTTGTGTATAAATAAATACATGATAATGTTCCATGTGGACTAGTACTACTACTATTATAGTAAAACTCGACGTATGTGACGTTGATTAGTCCATGGGATTTCGTAGATATCGTTACGAAACTCATGCCGAAAGGCCTACAGCGTGAATGGGAAATGTGGAGGGTTTAGGGCTAGAGCCAAATCGAATCATACTGACATTTCCATATTTCGACCGCAATCCTGAAAAGAACCTTAAAATCCAGTCATGTTAGGTCAAATCCTAAGTTTGGTGGGCGCGGTGGTGTCGGGCGGGCGCCGGGCGCGTGTATATTGTATGGTCGTGTATGGTGTGGAGTCGTGTCGAGTGTAGCGTGCGTGGTGCGCAGTGGTGTCGGTGTCGGTGTCGTCGCTGGCGCTGTACCTGGGCACGCTGGCGGCGGCGCGCTCGCTGCACGCGGCGCTGCTGGGCGGCGTGCTGCGCGCGCCCTGCATCGGCTTCTTCGACTGCACGCCCGTCGGCCGCGTGCTCAACCGCTTCAGCAAGGACGTCGACGTGCTCGACAACGTTCTGCCGATGACGCTCAGGGGCTGGACCTCCTGCTTCTTTGCGGTATGCGACGCTTCACACCGCACGCGATGCGCCACCCATCCGTATCGAGCGTCACAGCGGTTCGACTCTAATGGCCCGGCCGCGACTTCGCGCTTCAGCGACGGGCGACAGCGCGGGGGTGCTAAAATATTGCATCGCGCGCGTTGCGCCGAGAGCAGCCGCTCGTAGCGTGATGCAACATTTTGGTGCCCCCGCGCTGTCGCCCGTCGCTGAAGCGCGAAGTCGTAGCCGGGCCGTAATGCGCACTACACACTGAAGCCGCCGACATCTCGGCGGGTTGGTGTCGGCAGCTTTAGCGCTTTACACACCGAGGCGCCGCCCTTCATAATAAGCTGCCGACACAAATGTCGGCGGGTCGACGGCTTCAGTGTGTAGTGCGCTTAATGATTTGCTATTGTATTCACAACGATGCACGTTGATTCCTGATGTTTGACTATTTTGTTTTATATCGAGTCGATTACTTTTTATAAATACTCAACATCAAGGAACATGATACAGTTATGAGAGTTGACCAAGTGTTACGCTTTGTACCGCAATGTGCTATGTGAATCGCTTAAAAATTTAACATAACCTTTTAGTTTTCGTTTAAAAAAATCATTTACTTTTTATCGATATTCAAAAAGAATATAGTAGTACATTATTTGGCTTCGCTGGAGTACCAATAATACGAGGGATCAGTTTATAAATAACCGTAAAAACATATATATACAAAATTACAAAATTTTATCGTGTGTACAACACTGTTTTTTGTTGGTGCTTAGTTAGATGCTTACGTCCTTGCATGTCATTAGTCTATAGTATATGTAGATGATAGCCCATTTATCTAGTTCTCCGCAAGTGCACATTAGCAATGTCGATCACTAACGTAGATTGCTCTGTACCTCTTCCTTACAGTTATCGTTTGAATCGTATCGTAAACAATGTATTCATTATTATTGTTCCCTGTGAGCGTCACTGCTTGATGTTCTGGTAGGTACTAAAATGGTCTTCCGTGGACGTTGTTGCAGCAATAGGATCGATTTTCGCCGACTTAATGCCGTATTTGGCATGTTGGAAGGCGGCGCGGTTGCTCCACGAGACCTTGTTGGAGCACGTGTTAAAGGCACCGTTGCAATTCTTCGAAGTGACGCCCCTGGGCCGGATACTCTCTAGATTTTCTAAAGACGTGGACATTTTAGACACGTCTCTTCCTTCGCAGATCTCCGACTTGATGTGGTGCATCTTTGAGGTAATTTCGTCACAGCGTAGCATAATTGATTGATTGACGGTGAGGGAAAACATCGTGAGGAAACCTACCTATCCCTCGGGATTAGGTAATAGTCAGTTCCTGTATACACGGCGACAAGGTTCACCACCTGTCACGTTGGGTTCTGACTATCTGGTGAAACGTGGGCTTTGAGTTGGCTTAATACCTCCACAATGTGGTGGTGGATGGCCACTCAAAACCTCTGACTACCCCCGAATGGGGATAAAAGTCGTGACGTTGTATTCGTAGCATAATTCTCGTGGTTATTTTATAGTTATTCGTTATGCTGATGGGTATGTTTTATTATTTTGCTCTATTTCTATTTGTGCCGAGTTGTGTCGTGGTATTGCAATTAGCCGGAGACCTGGATCACTTCATGGGGAACGTATACGATTTATTGCATTATTCTCAATGTTTTTGTTATTATATAACATGTTTTTTTTCTGAAATTATTCAAAAACTCCCAAGTTAAGTTTTTCTGAATTATTATTTTTGAATAACTCCATTATTATGCTTACTGTGTACTGTGCTGCCATCTGTTTGCTTTATTCGTTCGCTTGCAATGTATAACAAATAGAGAAGAGGTTTTATTTCGCGGCTTTTCTGGTGTTTACATGTTTGTTCTATGATTTATTTGTATATAAAAGAAATACAGGTTGAAAAATACCTTTGTAAACTGATCCCGAAGTAGGTACCTATTCGATAATTGCATAAAGAATCTGATAATGTTAAATAATTATATTTTAATAGTGTGCTATCCCTACGAGCATCCAGATTTTCTCTTATACTGACATGTGTTACATCATATTTAAAATGTCATAAATTTCGCATATAGCACACGATTAAAGAAAAGTGTGAAGTGTGAGTAATGTTTTTTTTTTATTCAAAGGTTTTGGGAACATTATTCGTGATTAGTTACTCGACGTCGATATTCTTGGCCGTGATCCTGCCCATCGGGGTCATCTACTACATCATCCAGCGGTTCTACGTCGCGACGTCTCGCCAGCTGAAACGACTTGAATCGGTGTCGCGCTCGCCTATATATTCGCATTTCGGCGAGAGTATCACCGGCGCTAGTACAATACGCGCCTACAATGTTTCCGACAGGTTTGTGATTACCCTACCATTCCTACTTTTATAGGGCACTACAGAAAATATTTTCTTGTTCATTAGATATGACAAATAAACATGAAACATGTTCATCAGGTTCATCAAGGAGTCTGAGCGAGGCGTCGACCACAACCAGTCGTGCTACTACCCGAGTTGCATCGCGAACAGATGGCTCGCCATCAGGCTCGAGATGATCGGAAACTTGATCATATTCTTCTCCGCGATGTTTGCCGTGCGCAATAGGGACAATATCAGCGCGGGTCTCGTGGGCCTTTCAGTCAGTTACGCGTTACAGGTAAACATTTATTTTTATATAGTAAGCTCCGACAACCAATCTATGTGGTGGGTGGTGAAATGTGGGTCCGAATTTTTAATTTAATATTGTTTTTTGACAGATCACGCAAACCTTGAACTGGTTAGTTCGGATGACTTCGGAGGTAGAGACCAACATCGTGGCAGTGGAGCGAATCAAGGAGTACGCCGAGACCGAGCAGGTGAGACGCGTTCCAGCGAGCGCACGCGACGTCGTCATCGAGTACCTCTCGCGAACTAACCCGTGTGTGGCGCGCACAGGAGGCGGCGTGGACGCTGCCGCAGGGCCCGGGCGCGTCCTGGCCGGAGACCGGCGCGCTGCAGCTCGAGGGACTGACGCTCGCCTACCGCGCCGGCGAGCCCGCGCTGCGCGACGTGACGTGCGCCGTGGCGCCGCGCGACAAGCTCGGCATCGTGGGCCGCACCGGCGCCGGCAAGTCCACGCTCACGCTCGGCCTGTTCCGCATCGTGGAGGCCGCGGCGGGCCGCATCCTGGTGGACGGGCTGGACGTGGCCGCGCTCGGCCTGCACCAGCTGCGCTCGCGCATCACCATCATCCCGCAGGACCCCGTGCTCTTCTCCGGCACGCTGCGCATGAACCTCGACCCCTTCGAGTCCTACTCGGACGACGAGGTGTGGCGCGCGCTCGAGCACGCGCATCTCAAGCCGTACGTGCAGGGTGAGTACCGGCGCGAGTAGCGAGCGCGAGTACCGGCGCGAGTACCGGCGCGAGTGCCAGCACTAGTGCTCGCTGCTCACCCGCCGCGCGACCGTGCAGGGCTGGAGGCGGGGCTGCGCCACGAGGTGGCGGAGGGCGGCGAGAACCTGTCGGTGGGGCAGCGCCAGCTCGTGTGCCTGGCGCGGGCGCTGCTGCGCAAGACGCCGCTGCTGGTGCTGGACGAGGCCACGGCCGCCGTCGACCTCGAGACCGACGACCTCATCCAGGTGAGTGACGTCACAGTCGCACGTCTCCACTAGCCGCGCCACACACACACTCACTCCGCTCTCTGCTCGCAGAAAACCATCCGCTCCGAGTTCGCGTCGTGCACGGTGCTCACCATCGCACACAGGCTCAACACCATCATGGACTCCACCAAGGTCATGGTGCTGGATAAGGGACAACTCGTCGAGTACGCGCCGCCGGAACAACTGCTGAAAGATAAGAATTCTATATTTTATAGTATGGCCAAAGACGCCGGCCTGGTTAATTAAATTAATTCAAATAGAAGGCCACCACTGATACTTAAACTGTTACCTGACATATTCTTGCTAGTGCAGTGAAATGTAGGTACGTCTTTCCGCAGTATATTTATAAATTTAATAGTGTGAGACGATTTGTGTACAGTGTTTTTTTTATAAAAATAATTGTTGCAACCGAAAACTTTGTTATTTAATATTTAGAAATTCTTTAAGTAATAAGAACTTATAAAAAATACGGAACATCAAGACCCGTAGTCCTCCCAGAGGTCGGGAACCAAGCAAATGAATAATTGAGTTTGATACATTAATTTCAAAACATCAATGCTTATTCAATTCAATAAAGAACACCCATCGAATATTGTACAATTGTATAAAATTAGATAAAATGCATTTGAAAACCCTCATTATCTCTAAAGGTTGTCGCTATAGTTAAGCATACACATTATACCTTTGCAACAATTTTGTTTACAAAATTAACCATGATACGTAACAAATCATACTCTCAGAATACGTATAGAATTATGTAAACGTTATGCATTTGTTCCTGCTCAACTGTATTGAATACATATTATAATAGTCCAACACTTCGCCTTTTAAGTAATTATCCAAAACGTACACGGCGAGGTGTAAGGCTAGAATTTTACCTCTCCGACAATTTTTCAATTTTATATTTTAGTGTATAGACAAGTAACATTGAATGAAGCATTTACAAAGCATCACAGTATGTAACAAATATAATAATGAGTAATACTTAAGATTGACTAGTACTTAAGATGCGACAGGGTGAGATTTTTATGAGCGTTTGTTGTAAGTAGTAATTAGCTATAAATTGTTTGTGAATACACGCAATATTTATAAAAAAAATATAACACTTCGAATTAGTTTTCTTATAACTTTAGCAACTGGTAGGTACTAACATCAATCAATGCAAACCCCTGTTCCTTGAAAGTTTTTGTTAATTTTACCTAATTATTTTGAACACCTAAATTAACTACATCATTATGGATATTTATTATTTGTGACCATCTCGTCTCCTAATAAATACCATGCATGCATATCTAATGTAATAGACTTCCCAAACTAGTGTTCGTTAAGTCATATTATTTTTCGTTTTCCGTCATCGCAACTGCGATAGGCTAGCTCGAGATCAATGGTGGTTGATCGATTGTGCAGAGTTTAAAGTGTTTAAACCATCGATTCGATATGGAAGTCGGAAGATAAAGCTATCTCCATGGTTAAAAACTTGGAAGGGTTTATGTTAAGCTGTGTGATGAGAGTTTTTAACCCATAAATCTTTAGTTACATACGGGTACATTTATTTTATCATTCCAGCGTTCCAATTACTGTACACATAGTTAAATATCCACATGAATTAGAATGGAATGCTGCCGGGTAAAGGTCTATCCACACAAGCAGGGCCGTGCCCAGGACGTAAACGAGTTCATATAAAATGTACACACCGATATTTTTGAGCCCCTTTCGGAGCACGGTCCGTCCACTTCCCGGGCACGGCCCGGATATGTGTGGATAATCCTTAAATTGTCTGATTATGACTTTGATTGTTTTATAGATATATTCTACTGCAAACATGATGCATTCTACTGCTAATGCTTCAGAAACATATATAAATTCGTGTTTAAAAATTTGAGGCAATTAATACCTTTATGGGTGTTAATATTAACATGAGTTTGATGCAACAACTAGCGTTATATTTATAACTTCTATTCGATTTATAGAGATTACACAGCACAGTTACCACATAAGTACCTACCCGCATCATAATAGGTAGGTATAGAATTGTTATTTTCTTAATATCAAACGATACTTAATTTTTACTCTATGTAAATAGGTGCATAGATATATTATTATTATTACAATAGGTAGGTACGTTTAAAAACTTTTGTACAAACTAATAACTATGACATCACTTGTTACACGAATTCAATGGCATGTAGGTACCTACCTACAAACATACTCAGGGTGTCATGTCAGGGCTTCAAATTAGAGGCGTGAAGAAGCTTCTACATGCCTCTTATTTGAAGGCGCTGGAAGCGTAAAAACTCCGAACAGTTTTTTTTTTTTTTACATAGATTCTGTGCTTATTATGTTTAATCATGTAAGTTGCCTTTTAGGCCGGCCGCACATCATCAGAAACTTTGTGACAGAAATTTTATGGACGACCATAGGGTCGTCCATTTATGTGGATTGCATAGGCAATCCACATAAATCACCCAACCGTTCCGGCAAATTTCTGATCGAATGCCACCCAGACCCAGTACAAAATGTATGCACGGAGCACCTTTCGGCGTTTTTCTGACAGTAAGTTTGTGATGTACGGCCGGCCTTAAAGCTTTTTAAGTATTGCGGAAAGTTTTGTAACCATAGTCATAAGCTGTTAAAAAACAATACAATATTTGTATGATTGCAAAGAAGTCAACGCATGTGCTTGGCTAAGCACAGTGATTTGGAATTATGTTTTAATTACCTACAATTTTTAGGTAAATTGAAACACAAGTGAAAACTTAGCCACGTTCTATCTTTCTTTAGTGTTTTAGGGGAACTCAGGCGGAAAACAAGCGTACCGTACGCTGCGTTCGGCCCGCCAGATGTTAAACAGATACCGTAGCCTATCTTTATTCGGATGTCCGCGCAACCCGTTAATATATCTGCTAGGTTAATGAACCTTTATCAAAGGACATGTCTGACGGAATTAATGTACTGGACGGAGCACCACTCATTACTCATAAGTGCTGTAGGCAGGGTTGTTACGATAAAAATATCTCGTTTTAAACACTATGTTTAAAACATGTTTTAAACATTTAAAAACAATGATTTTTTCCTCCTGTTTTATAAATCAATGATTTAAACACGTTTTAAACAGTTTTTATTTTAAATTTCCTGTTTTTTAGCAACTCTGACTGTGGGTACCGCCGTCCAGTAGGTACGAATTAAATACTTTCTACGGGCTCCTTACCGTGCGTTTCCACTGCGCAAAAACATGTTGACACAATATATTTTTGTCTCTATTTAATGTCACGAAAATAATAGAGACAACAATATGGTGTGTCAACATGTTTTTGCGCAGTGGAAACGCGCGGTTATGTCGCGACGAACCACGACTAGAGATGGGCATTATGCCCAATTTGCCCACAACGCCCGGGCATTTTCCCGTCTGTAACCACGACCAAAATAACGAATAATATTCATTTAATAACATCTGAAAATCCAGCTCGTGGTCACAGAGTACATACATAAGTGTGATGAAGTATATGTACTTATCTACCCGTTGTGTTGGATGATGTGTAATGAACTAAGGTAGCTATGCACATCTGTGAATATCTATGTACATAAATAGTACCTCGTACAATTTTGTAAAGATATGCCCAATTCCAGCTAGGCAGGTTTTAGCTTAAGTAAGTACTTAGTGTAGTTTAGTCTTCACTTTTGTGCCTATTGAGTAATTTAAGAGAATTTTTGTTTGAGCAATGCTTATTATTAAACATTTTTGATGACATGATAAAAAATATTTTATTTTCTTACGGTACCTATTAGTACGGTGTCAACTCGCCTGCACGTTAATGGTAATATTTTCAACATAAGCTGAGCTCTAATTGACCTAGCTCTTTTTATTATTGTCACTTGCAATCTAAGCTTAACTTTATATTGGTAATGTTACCGTAGAAGTGCAGGCGACTGTACTATGCATGCAATGGTAGGTATCTAAAAATAACTGTCGCTTTCACGCGCGCAACCAATCTTATATCAATGGTCAGCATAGATGACATGACAGCTACGGCTTTGGTACTACGTGTACTACGGGGTTCGGCTTTGGTTTTCGTCATTCACCTCGCTCTTTAAAAGAGTTCGGACTTTCAGGGTTTTTGTTGTGCGCTAGGCCATAAATTCCTTAGTACGGATGATGGCCGGCGCAGACTGGGGACGGCAGGGTTTTTAATTTTTATCAATCGAATTACAATACTTATCCAATTGAAATAAGGTCTATATTTCAATGCTCGGTGATCGACATCGGAGCATTTTCTCTGGAGCATCGAAAGGCACGCACGCCGGAGGATACCACGGCGGTATCGATGTCGCTGCCAACTGGTTTAATACTTCATTCAATTGGGCAGCTAGGCCGTTCATTAAACGCCGGCACTCAATACAATGGCTAAAGGACGCCTAGGCAAATTGTCGAATGCAACGTTTAATAAGGGGGCTGAACGTTGCTTAGCCGCTTGGGTGAATGACATTTATGAATATTATTAGGGTGACCATGACTTCTATGACATAGTCGACGGAGCCACGCTTCGCGGGGCTCCTATTTCTGCGCTCGGGGTCACCAGTAACCTAACACGAAGGAAATGACGGGGGTTAAGCTCGCTCGCTCCGCTCGCTCGCTAACCCCCATCATTTCCTTCGAACCTAACCCAGCCAAGTCGAGTGCCCCAAAGTCCCGAGCTCGCTTCGCTCGCTCACGCGTGCAATATGCAAGACATTTTAATTCTAAACATTGTTTTACTAAGGTATCCAGATGACGAAATGACATCCAGTAATCCTGCATAGGCGTCCGTATGCTTTTAGAATAATTCATGGTCACCTTAGCCGTTCGAACATTGTTGATAACCTCAATTGGTTTAAATAAATCCATGTTATGGTCTTGTTTAATATTAATAACTATCAATAGAACTTTTTAACACACTATAAAATCACTAAACACGGTAATTCGCCAAAAAAACAATACACATTTAATCAGCTGATGACAAATAGGGACGCCATATTTGTTAGATGACTACTGGCGCTGCAGTGGCGGAAAAAGGAATTAAATTTAAATGAACCGGCGGCTTTTGGTTCAGCCTTCTCCAAAAGGCTAGCTTTCAACCAGCCAACTCGTTGGACGTTTAGCAATATGTGTCAATTCAACGAACGGCCTAGGCGTCTAATTGAGTGTCGACGTTTAATGAACGGGCTAGCCGCCCAATTGAATAGCGTATTAAAACAGTTGGCGGCGACATCGATACCGATGTGCACTGTAGTCCGCCAGGCCGCGCCGTGCGCCGCCGCGCTGCGGGCGGGGGTAGCGCGGGGGGGTCCGCTCTCCGGCAGCCCGTGTCAGCCGCTAGTGAAATAAACAAATGCCGCAGAGCGGTGGCGCCTACCGCGGTATACCGGCGGTAGGTCGCGTTATCTCAGAGGATTTTTCTCGTGGCGGATAGAGGGATCCTCCTCGATGCTCTGCCCTGCCGTCCCCAGTGGAGGCCGGCCATTATAATCGGGAATCCCTTATCATAGACAAAACGTATATATGTTGCCGTTGCCGCCAAATAGTTTAATGAGCCATTCAATTGGGCGGCTAGGCCGTTCATTAAACGCCGGCACTCAATTAGACGCCTAGGCCGTTAGTTGAATGGACACATTTAGCTAAACGTCCAACGAGTTGGCTGGTTGAAAGTTAGCCTTTTGGAGAAAGCTGAAACAAAAGCCTCCGGATCATTTAAATGTATTCCTTTTTTCGCCACTGCAGCGCCCCAGTCTAATCTAATCTAACAAATATGGCGTCCATATTTGTACACAGCTGATTAAAGTGTATTGTTTTTTTTGGCGAATTATCGTGTTTAGTGATTTTATAGTGTTAAAAAGTTCAATTGAATAGTAAACAAGAGTATAACATGGATTTATCTACGACTAATGAGACGGAACCGAATTTTAAACTAATTGAGCTTATCAACAATGTTCGACAAGCTAAAGTGACCATGAAATTATTCTAAAAGCATACGGACGCTTATGCAGGATTACTGGATGTCATTTCATCATCTGGATCACTTAGTAAAATAATGTTTAGAATGAAAACGTTTCACATATTGCGCGCGTGAGCGAGCGAAGCGAGCTCGGGAGTACTCGGGACTTTGGGGCACTCTACTTGGCTGGGTTAGGTTCGAAGCAGTGTGACCGTTTTAAAAATAGGTAATCAACTAAAACAATAATGTTGTCGGTACTAAAAAATACTAAAATACATGCAGAATTATACTAAAATTATTCAAATAAAACACATAATTTCAATAGATATTTTGTTCTAAATCTTCATTATAGTCATTGTTGGATGGATTATTTTTTAACATATCTGTCTTTTCATGGGTCTAATGAGGTACAACCTTTACTTTACTAATGAAAAAAAAATCACATTGAGCGTTAGGTACCTAAATATACACATTAGATATTTCACAAAGTTAGTCATTTTTTTTATATTAAGGGACGTTGCTATAGTGTCAACAATACTAGGTCCTCAATTTACTGTAAAACTGTTCAGCATGTACAACTGCTTTGCTTTGCTACTACTGGAACCACCCATCAGGTTTTGTACCTCTGGCTGGAACATACCTATTTAATTGGACGATATTCCTCATCAACAATAATAGTTTTATGGTATCATTAGTATTAATGTTCGGTAATCTTCAAAAGAATAATCAGCTGATTACAGTGTTAAACATCAGACAAAACGATTAATCAATGAAAGTTAGTGATTCTAGAAAATAATACCAAAAATATGCTATAAAATGTTCTGAATTTAAAAATTATACCACAAATACCAAAATCTGAAAATGTACCAATAAAAAACTAAATCAATTTTGTGGAGCCCAAATTATACTAATTTGGTACTGAATATACCAAAAACGGTCACACTGGTTCGAAGGGAATGATGGGGGTTAGCGAGCGAGCGAGCTATAGGTACTTTACTGACAAATACTTGGGGAACCAGAAAATCATATTTCACCACTTTTGTTCCAATGAGGATCAATAATAGGTCGACAAATCAACTCATAACCAACACTATAGTTAAAACTAAGCTTTATCAATATATTTTTTAAATCATCGAAATCGGTCCATCCGTTGCGATTTCCTAACACATTTTATACATCCAAAATTTATCGACGGGCGGTAAGTGCGGCCAGCGCGCGTGACGTCACCGGGCTTGCCTCGTTGATTTCGCGCTGTGCCCGGTTTCCCGCTTGCGCCGCCATTCACTATTTTAGGTGTTATTCGTTTAAATTACATGCTGTAAATGGCCATATTGATCTATATTAAATACACAATGTATTTAAGGTACTTAATTGGATAAGGATTAATGCTAAATTGCTTAAAATCGCTTCGTAAATAAGCCATTATTTCTCGTAAAAAGTAAAGGATAAAAAATGGTTATTGTGGATTATCCCTAAGAGATAGACATATAGCATCGTGGATTTTTTATATACCTTTTTGAGGTGTACAATACTGTAGTACATTATTTTGATCTATCTCGTAGGGTTCAGCCAGCGTTTGCAATGTAAGCGCAAAAACTGTATTTAATAGGTATCCGGTATATCCGGTAATAGTAAAGACCCCAACAACTATAGACCAGTATCCGTCTTGCCAGTTTTTAGCAAAATATTTGAAAAGATTATGCTTACTCAAATGTTACATCATTTCAACGCAAATAACATCCTGCATGATCAACAATATGGTTTCACCAAAGGCCGCTGTACTATCGACGCCGGTGTCACCTTAATCAAGCATATCTTCGACGCATGGGAGAGCTCACAGGATGCTATTGGTATCTTCTGTGACCTCTCAAAGGCATTTGATTGCGTCAATTATGAAATACTTTTGCTTAAATTGGAACATTACGGTGTTAGAAATAGGGCGCTCAAACTTATAAAATCTTACCTAGTAGGTAGAAAACAAAACGTTCAAATAAATGGTGTTAAATCGTTAGGCTCTCTAGTTAAAATGGGAGTTCCTCAAGGATCCATTTTGGGTCCTTTTCTGTTTTTAGTATATATAAATGACCTTCCGCATATAATACAAAGTAGGGCAGAGATAGTTTTATTTGCCGATGATACCTCTTTGATTTTTAAAGTAGGTAGACATGTAAATAATTTGGACAACGTGAATAATGCTATTCTTCAGGTCCATAACTGGTTCAATACTAATAATTTAGCATTGAATAGTAACAAGACTAAATGTGTAAGATTCTCATTACCTAATGTTAGAAGTAATGAATGCGATGTAGTACTAAATAAAGAAAAACTTGAATTCGTTAATGATACTGTTTTCTTAGGTATTACGCTCGACTCCAAATTACAGTGGGGCCCACATATAAGAGCTCTCGTGAAGCGGCTCAGCTCCGCCGCCTACGCTGTTAGGAAAATTAGACAACTTTCCGATATCGACACCGCGAGAATAGTTTATTTTAGTTACTTTCATAGTGTCATGTCGTATGGTATATTATTGTGGGGTAGGGCGGCTGACATCGAATCTGTTTTTATTTTACAAAAGCGGGCCGTTAGGGCCATCTATAATTTAGGAAGTCGCGACTCCTTGAGGGAACGGTTTAAGGAAATCAACATTATGACTGTACCATGCCAATACATTTATGAAAACATAATGTACACTAGGAAAAATTTACATCTCTTTAAAAAGTTAGGTGAGAGTCATCGATATAACACTAGAAATAAAAACAAATTAGATCAACCGCGCTTTCGACTTGCGAAAGTTCACACATCTTTCATGGGATACTGTGTCAAGTTTTATAATAAAATACCACCAAACATACTTAGTCTTAGTGAAACTAAATTCAAAACTTGTGTAAAGCGTACGCTTCGTAAGCGGGCTTACTACACATTAGATGATTATTTGAAAGATAAAGATGCTTGGCTAGGTGCTGGTCCAGCTCCACCGGAACGGGAATAATTCCTCAGAATTTCTTGTTTTGATTTATTCCTTATTTATTGTTTTCCTCTTCCTTCTCTTAATTTAGCGCTATTGACATATTAGTCACAATTACCACCTTTTTAAGTTGTGGAAATCATGTATCATGTAGCCATTGACAAGCATTTGTATGTCAATTGTAGCGGATGTTATCTTGCCGTACGCTTACTTAGCTTTGTTGAACTATGTCACTGCGGTAATGGATCGGTCATGCTCACTCTAATGTCCTTGCTTGCGGTGGCTCTGTGGAGCGGGTCACCCTCTTCCCTCTAAAATGGTTGAGGAGGGTGATGCCGCTGCTCAAGTCATGCTCGGGTTCCGGGCGCTGCTTGCGGGGACTGGTCCGCCCATTTTCCACTTGACACCGTTGTTCCAAAACTTTTACAGACAAGACCTAAGCACGGAAGGCATCACACCAAAACAATCGTTATAAATATTCACCTTTTGGTTTGACAGTTAAGTGGGAGTAGGCATGCACAGCTTTCTAGGCTAGTTTTTATTAATTTTTATTTAAATACCTTATTTTCTTTTTTTACTCACACTGTGTTAATGCATGCCTGCTCACATAGCGTTACTGTTTGAAAATGTATACAATTATTCTTTTGAAAAGAGTAACCATTGAGTTTCTTGCCGGCTCTTCTCAATGGAAGCAACATTACGAACCGGTGGTAACGCTAAAATATTGTTTATATTGACTATTTATAAATGCTCTAATGAGCTTACATGAATAAAAACCTTTTGACTTTGACTTTGACTTTATTTACGACATCACATTAGAAACCTCTCAAAATTATCAGTGTTTTTCTACTATATTAAGCATGTATTATACATATAAACCTTCCTCTTGAATCACTCTATCTATTAAAAAACCGCATCAAAATCCGTTGCGTAGTTTTAAAGATCGAAGCATACATAGGGATAGACAGACAGACAGCGGGAAGCGACTTTGTTTTATACTATGTAGTGATAGTGATTCCTTAGGTAGGGTGATGGGTAATATTATAATATTATGTTAATAATAGATTACAAACGAATAATAATAATAAATATCGCCAGACTTACACACCATCTGTATGGTCCCAAACTAAGGGTGCGTCCATAAATTACGTGAGGTGATTTTTGTGATTTTTCGACTCCCCCTCCCCCCTTAGTGAGATGTTGTGAGATTTTGCTTGACCCCCTCCCTCCCCCTCTAATCTCAGGTGAGATTTTTCAAAAGCCATATTCTAGTGGAGACACATGTTTTATTTTATTTAAGTTTGCTCGCAGTTTTACACTGTTACTGTTTCAAGCGGTGAAAAAAATTACGTGAGATTTGCCGAGACCCCTCCTTTCCCTCACGTGAGATTTGGTGAGTTTTGGCTCGACCCCCCCCCCCCCCCCTCTAAATGCATCACGTAATTTATGAACGCCCCTAAGCAACGCTGATACTTGGCTACATACAATGGACTAGGGGCGATCCCAGTGACAACCAGACCAGAGTAAATTACGAAAAGGCCATTTCCGAAATTTGCCTTTGGCGGGAATCGAACCCACAACCACCCGATGCAGTGAACCGAGCGGCCAACGCTCAAACCAAAGCGCCAAGCGGTCGTCAAAAATAAACAGGAATAAAAATAATAGTCAATGGGATAAACACCTAATCTACCTACTTATGACAGGACACTACCTACCTTCCTAGGTATCTTATATCTACGTAGTATTTTGGGTAGGTATTACACTTAAGATACACCGAACCCTCCCATGCTTAACCTAGTGGTAAAATAATGGGTTTGTTTGTACAAGTAGTATTCATAACAGAAAATGTAAGTGAAAAGGTAAGTGTACCTTTTCAGTTTCCAACCACGTAGGTATCTCGGCGCTGGTGTATTTTAGATTATTGTTTAAGTAGTCGAAAACCATGAACATAGTATCCACTTTTGGAAGGTTATCTGTTTTAGCTTGCTCAAAATCGTCTTATAATTTATTACCCATTTTGCGTTTAGAGGCTTAGAACACGCTGCGCGCTAACAAAATAACCGGACCGTAACGCTAGCCGATCGCGTATCAGCCCGGTGACGTCACAGCAAGCGCGGCGGCCGGCGCGGCCCGGTTAGGAAACTTCGTTAGAAAGTTAGTCGTATCTTCGTCAATTTTTGTCGTAGAACAAAAACGTTTGCGCTGTATGTTATGGATTCCTTAGCTCTATAAATCTGCAGTCTCAACTAAATTCGTTACGGAAATTCATTACCCACCCACATTTATGCATATATATTATTCACAATTTACACATTATAATACAAGTAAACACAAGTATTGGAAATTAAAACAAAAATAACAACATGACTAGAAGTGGGTGCTTAAACGAAAAGCCGTTTGAAAAGTTCGTTTTTTTAAGTAAGCGCCTAAGCGCGCTTACAAATTTAAGCGTGTTGCTTTTAAGCAATGACGGCAAGAAAGAGAAAGCAATTCCAAAAAAATCCAAAAAGTAACCTTATTTGTATGGCAATACAGTTCAAATCAATATTTAATTAAGTTTAACCTTATTTCTTTGCCCATAAAAAGCAATAATTTATAATACATTATATTATATTAAAAACCATATTTCCATGCACATAAGACTCACTATCAATTTTACAGCGCGTAAGTTTTTGGCTTTTTTGCTTGAACTTATGTTTATTTTGCTTTTGTTGTCCGTTTAATAACGGACGAATTTTTGTTTAATTTAAAAAAGCAGAAAAGCCGAAAAGCACTTTTACAACGACCTTTAAAAACAAGCACAAGCGTAACAACGTGCTTTTAATATAAAGCCGTTTATCACATCTTTAAACATGACTTTTCCACTTTCCGCCGAAAAGTCTATGACAGATGACAGTCAAATAATATAATGTCAAAGCACGATTGCCAACGTAAGGTAATTTACCCTAGGCCTAGGGTCATTTTTGGGGTACGAAATTATTGATCGATAATGATATGATAATGTTGATCTTTAATTAATTTTTAGTCATTTTTTTTTTGTTAATTATGACAATTTAATTCAACTGCAATGTGCTTTTTTATTTTTAATTAATTATAATAAGTTCTAATAAAAAGTAATTAAGACTAAGTTATATTTTATTTACCTTAATAAAACAGGAAACTTATTAAAACAATACCCAAATCTCTTTAAAAGTAGGGTGAACAGGCATCTTCTGGGTGCGCTCGCTCCACCGTCGACATCATCTTTGCCCCTGCAGCAAGATTGAGGTCAAGAGGAAAACCATTTTTAATTTAAAAAAAACCCTTGATTAGGTACTCAACTTAGGGGGGTTTTTTTGGGTTTTTGATTATTGCATTTAGGGGTATTTCATCTTGATTTTAGGGGTGTTTTGTTTTAGGAGTTGGCAATCCTGCTTTCAAGTCAGTCAGTCAACACTCACATCCACAGATTCGATAGTTATATGTTTATTGTTTATAACTCGCATCCTACAAAGAGACTGTAAACATCCTATTAAATTCAAAATAAATCTATTTCGCCTACTTCGGTACTATAAGTTCATTTTGGAGTCTTGCGCAAGTAGGTACTTGTTTATTTCTGGTTATATTGTTATGTGAGAAGAATATATTACAACGTGCAAGAAAGTCAAGAGATGGATATCATATTTCAAAAAGAATCATTTGATGTTTTCCAATGTGTAAGTACTTACCTACCTAATGTAATATACCAAAATAATATTATACACAACAGTGATGTATTTTAGGCTCTTTGATTTACTTAATACTCCAACAAGCCAACTTGGCGCATAGTCAATGATTCCGCGGTCCGCCCACGACGTACCTATCATAGTGGTCCTGGGCACTCCTGTGGCAGTAGCTCCCACTACGTGGTGGACGGACCGCGGAATCATTTACTTAATATCATTTGATATTTACACCCGTGCGCCAAGTTGGCTTGGTGGAGTAGAAGCATGAGCCTTCCAGGTTAATCTACACCAATCCGCCAATGTTTGTGACATAAAACCTCAAAACTGGTTTGCTGCTAGTAAAAAATAGGCAAATTTTCCTAAAATATATTTGATATTTTCAGGTTATTCAAGAAGTTCTCAGCCATTTGTATTACTTGAAACAGACACCTTCAATGTATTTAGAAAGTGATGTATTTGAAAAAGCAAAACAAGAAGTGAAAACTATTATTTATGACTGTGATTTTGATATGAATAAAATTACAGAATTATTGATAAATACTAAGGCATGGGAGACAGATAAGATGAGGTACTTCCTGAAATTACTAGAGAACCAGAGGACTGAACTTTTTAGTGCTGCACTGAATCATTACAACAGTACTCGCGGAGAGACTATAGAAGATTTTGATTGGATTCTAAAATGTGTGCTTGGCACAAGTGAATTAAAAACTTTAAATTATTCATTCCTCCAACTTACATTGTCACTGCTAAACAGTAGTGGCGAACGTAAGAAGATTATGTTTGATATCAACAAAGATATGTTATCAAGAATAATTATGAGCTTGGAAAATATATGTATACAATAGTACATTGTTATCCGAGGGGCAAAGTAACTTATTATTGGTCTCGAGACGGGGTGCGAGGGCGCTAATAGTTCGAGGGACCAATAATAAGTTACTTTAAGCCGAGATAAACACTGTGCTTTTCATCATGTGTACAAGGAAAGAAAAAATAAAATATTATTTAATTACTCACCGCGCAACGTACAGCCGTAACAATGGATTGGTTGTACGTTGCGCGCTGCCAGATTAAGTAGCTAAAGAAAAAATGAATGAACAACTACTTACACATACACACACATGTATACTGACGTAGATTGTGTATTTTGCTTTTTGATATTTTGACACTCACTTTGTTTTTTTAGAGGCCAGTTTTCAAACATTAAAAAGGTTTTAGTATGTGATTAGAGTTTCGGAGGAGGAACGATTTGTGATTTGGAAAATGGTAAATATTTGCCCATTATATACTATGATATTTCAAAGAAATAGTTGAAAGTAAATTATAATAAAGTCATTTAAAAAATATATTCTTTAATTAATACTTAACTTTATGTTATTTCGATTTTACATCGCGCTGTAATTGAGTGGCTGTAAGGTTCGAACTATTACATTCTCTTTGGTTGGAACATGGTCAAATAGAAACTCGTATTTTTTTTATAATTTGACGAAATCGTTGACAGAACGGGTCCAATCGTTATCTGGATATCGATTGTGCCCGTTCTGTCAACGATTTTGCCCGATCAGAAAAGTGTCACCTTCTGTCGGCTCTTCAAGCACCTTACGACGTTCTTTCCGCGTATGAGTGATGAAAAATTAATTTATGTATCTACCTAATATCAATACCCAACAAGTTGAACACACATCACCACTCTGTTCTAGGATAAAAAGTAGCCTATGTTCTGCCCCAAGGTCCATATCAAAATACTAAACTTCATCAAAATTGGTCTAGCAGTTTAGTCGTGAAAGCGTAACAGACAGACGGACAGAGTTACTTTCGCATTTATAATATTAGTATAAGTTGATGTGTTTGTATGTAGACTCGTCGTTCGAAGTCCAGTTACGGTATGATGATAGGGCAGTTCTCTGATTTCGCCACGATTCGGAAAAATTGAGAGAAATTTTAGATTTTGAAAATTTTGATGTAGAATCAAAATATGACTAAAAATAATTGACAGGTAATTTTTTTTTTCTTAATTGCACCAATAAATTTCGGAGATATAGCTCTCTAAATTTTATATATGTGACGGTAATGATATTTCGTCTTATGGTAATGACATTCGTGTGAGGTTTACTTACTAAAATGACAGCTTTTTATATCAAACGTAAAATTAATTTGTTCTGTTCATCATGAATTATGTTGTTTTATGATTCTGGTTCAAATTAATTCAATTTTATTTACTAAAGAATAAAATAAACAAGATGACTTATAAAAAATAGATTTAGCTAAAATATAAATTGACATTTAGAGCCGATTTAGATATCCGTGCAAATATAATTATAAAATTTAACTGGGTTTAATTTTAAAAAAAATATATACTAGAAAAACTCTAAGAAAATATGAAAAAAATCTTTTATGAAATTAACTCTAAGATTTTATGGAAATTAATGAAATAATATTGTTATACACTGAAAATAAAAACAAAATATCGTTTCAGAATATATGTACAACATATAGGTAGTATAGTATATTCTTATTTTTAAGTTTTTTGCTTGCAGTGTTTTACTAGTACTTTGTATTATATCAAACCTCTATTATTAACACAAAATATGCAGTCTTAGTTTAATTTGAGGTATACGTATTCTAAACAATTAATATAGGTAACCAGGAAACAACTTTTTAAATAATATTATAGATATTGCAGCAGACATAAGTAATATGTACTTATTAAAAAAAAACAGTTTTATAAGATTATCATTATATTTCCAAACTATCCTCAGCATCCCCTTTCTTTTCTATATCTTTTATTTCATTTGTCTCTATTGCCCTCATTTTTCCTAAAACAATATATTTTATTTTTTGTGGATCCAACTTTTTTATTTGTACCTTTATTTTCATACCCTTCACTATACTTAGTTTCAACTTTCTATTTTTTCTTTTCTTTTCCAAAAACAGTCCTAGTATGTCTCGTGGATCCAACTTTTTTCTTTGTATCTATATTGCCATCCCATTCAATATATTATGTTTTATTTTTTCAATTTTTCTCTCTTGAATTTTCTCAAAATACTGTAGAAATCGTGCTGGAGCCAATTTCTCTTTGCAGGTTAAAAATTGTCAATCTTCGGTATAATCATAGATACCTAAACTCTGAGTCTATCGTTTTTTATTAGGGTGTTTATAGACATTATTACCAATATATAATATCTAAATATTCATTTTTTTTTTAAATATAAAACAAGAAAAGTAAAAATACATTTTAGGGTCACCACCGTCAGTTAAGCGTCATTACCGTCACTATAAAAACTGATGGTAAATTACGGTAATGACACTTACGGTAATGACATTTTGTGTTATTTTGCTTATCAATGCTATTAATATTTAATATTCAAGGAATAAATATTATAAAGGTAAAAGTAGACCTAAAAACCAATGACATAGAGGTGGAATTAAAAATTAAATCGATTTGCTTACCCAAAATCTTGCGATCACGGCGAAGACCACTTTTTCGTGACAAACGTCATTTTCGAGATGAATATCCAAAATATTTTTTTTTACTAAAGCTCCTAGCCTCCCGTTTTAACATCTCTGGGTCGATTGACCAATTCGGAAGCGTGCGGGGTGAGGGGTATGAGAGTAGCATGTACACTTAAAGAGATATTTGCATTACCACCTCAGCTTACGGTGATGACCTTTTTTTGATGACAAAGTTAATTTTATTTTTAAAAAGTTAACTAACCGTTTCGTATGTGTAAAAATGAAATTAGTTTCTCCTAATAATTGGCATAACACAAGGGACTAATTACAGTTACATCAGACGACGACTTCTTTGAAATTTAATACGATATTCTTCGGGACATGTGTGAAAGACACTGATGGTAGTGACATTTAGGCATAAAAGTTGTAACTATTTTTTTTGTTCCTACACTTATGCTTTTGAATTTTAGGGCACAACTAGATAAATGTATTACAAGCCGACAACAGTTATTGGATCACCGAAAATATCGATACTTTTTTTTATTTGCTACCGGACATGTGTTTGGTGCGAAATCAGAGAAATAGCCTAATACAATAAAAAACGTATTATTGTTTTCAAAATTTATTGATTAGAGACATTCACACATCAACATTAAGTTTTAAAAATTGGATTAACATAATTATTAACTATTATAATTATCGTACAAATTCCACATAGCAAAATGAGCAAATAAGTTAATTTCTTTGAAATACATAAAACTCAGTCATGGTGTGGGTTACCACTTTTATTTTAAATGAAAATCATGAGTTATATACTTAAAACAATATTGCTAACGGTCTCCTGAAGACTGCTACTAATAATTTCAGCAATTTAAAATATGGGAACCCACTTCAAATAAAAATCTAGTGTTTGAATTCTCAATTGTTAGGATACCTACTATGTACTTAAACACAATTATTAACTATAAATTTTTCGTGATTTTAGATTAAGGTGGGACTAAATCTATTCCTGTAAATTATTAATGGACGCTCTTAAATAGGTACGAGATCGAAGTTCATGGAGAATAAGTTTCAATTCATGCAACATAATAATTTCCCGACAGTCTAGTTTGCACTTGATATGGAATGTCTCACTCGCATTAGTGTTTATAAAGTTGGAGTACTTCTCCCAATCGTGCAGTTGTGTCACATTGAATTTCATAAAAATGTATAAAATTACAAAAATGACTCAAAATCATTCAATTACTGGACACGGATTTACATAGAAAATGACAATATGTTGTATAGTAATATCAAACCTTAAAATCATCTAATCATTGAATATGGTGGAAAACGATACACTACGGGCGGCAGGTCTCCACACCGCCTTTACTAACTCGTTACACATACCTACTATTTTCTAAATATTACAATATAACCAATGTTTGTAAATGTTTATAAATTGTATAGTATAATCACAAACTTGGCCACTGAATATCAATTTTATATAAATTCATCCTCAACTATCAAATTTAGATTCAACATTCACACATAACTACTCGACGAAAAATGCCTGTTAGGATCTTATTGGATATCTCACTAAATTTCCCATAATTAATCAAGTAAAAAATTTCATGCTTGTATTACAGAGAGCTGCTGACGGGCTAAATTTATACAACTTATTATAAATTAAAAGTAAATAGTGGATAAGTAAAAAAATACACTAATGAGATAATAAAGAAATTCATATTACATACATACTCCCTCATCATTAACAATTTACAAAGTAATTTCAAACTTCAAGTTGACAGACAATTATTAACATATAGGAAGGAAAGCTATATGCGTGAGTAAAAACTGAATTCTTTTATATACATAATAGTATGTTTAAGTTCTATTTTTATAACCACGATATACCATCATCCTATGTGTAGGTCGATACGTCTCTCACGATCCCTTGCCGTACAATTACATCGATGCTCACAAAGTGATTATCATACTTGCATTCATTTCATTTCACAATTTTTATACTAGTCTGCGATTGTGTCAACCCGCACATTTCCACTTCAGTAAATATAGTACAACCTTTTTCTTTACGTAGGTAATTTTATGATCGTCTTGTTGAGGGTGACGACTGAAGCCATTTCATGTTGGCTTACCTAAATGTTGTAATAATTGCAATTCCTCCAATACTCAAAATATTTTCATAAGACTTGTTTCGGTTGTGCGAAATAAGTCTCTTAAAAAACCAGAGCGACATAACTCTAGGTCGAACCTCGTATATGTTTCACAACAATGTGAAAACAATTTTTCGCTGTTACCTTTAGTTAAAGAAGATATCTAAAATTTATAACACACAGTTTTTACAATCATCAAATTATCACTATATTAATAATAGATGCTGAAAAATAATATCAATTTAGGAGCGACTGACACGCGATGACGACGTCAAAACTAATACCCCTGTAATAATGGCACCAACTTATCGCACCGTATACTGCCTATATAACTTTGTTATTGTAATTATATAATTATAAAAAATCGATTCTAGCGAATAAAATGTATAAAATCTTATGTTTACAGAAGCAAAGCACGCTAATCTTATAGTATAATCGTTCTATATGAAAAGTCACATCAGCAACTAAAAACCACATCATTGACATTGTAAATCATTGATCGAACTTAGTTCGACAATACACCACAGTGCTAAATCGAAATAAATTAAAGGCTCATTCATTTTTTGACACTGCTAAGTGTCGTGGCCGATGTTTGGCGGGTATCTGTGGTGTCTAGTTGGCCACCGCCACGTCGGTCGTCGTCTCCTGCAACTGAATACAAAAAACAATGCTGTTAACATAGTTTTATTTCATAAAGCCGAGTTGTCACGGTATGAGTAGTACACGTACACAAAGTGCGCTCGTATCAAATCCAAATAAGATGTCATTTGAATAGAGACTCCCACCCAAGTGAAATATGATTATTGCTAAGCAACATATTGGGATTGCTAGAACAGAGTTGTACACCACTTGATAGGATGCCAATGTCCAAGTACAGTTGCATCACCCGTTGCCAGAATCCAGTCACCTGTAGGTCTATTACGTAATTTTTTCGACCATGTTTCAATTGTTTCGTTCATTCCGTGTTGCTCAGGCAATTGAAATTGTTTGAAATCGAGACAAGTCTGGACATTACTATTCCTGATTTCAATCAATTTAACACGGGATCATCAAAATCAATTGAAAAATGGTTGAAATAGCATAACAGCCCCGCTGAGTGCACTTTGTCCAAGTGTTCTTATACCCTACCAACGAGGCTTTAGAATAACTATTGGAAATGACATATTTTATACACACCGTTTCAGTTATGATTTCCGGTATTGCTGGAATTTCAGGGATCAGGTCAGCTATTTTGTCACTTACGGGGAGAGAATCCTGAAATATACGATAAGTAAATGTCATTATTCATTTTGTAGTTTTAGATAAGTAAGATTGATTTTCATAGATCCAACAATAATTATTCATGATCAATATGGTCATGTATAGACCATGTTTGAATTTAATTTATAATGGTTGTTCAAACGTAAAATATATGAATTATCTTACTCTCTAGGCAGAAAACATAGTTAATTTTCAAACACATAAATTGACTTTAATAATGATTACTATACATATGATATGAACATTAATTATGTATTATATATAAAATTATTACAATGAAGCTAGGAGTAATTATTATCAAATTGTTAGCACAAAATGCACTCTAATTTGTCATGCTCGGTGAATTAACAAGATATTATGTAACTACAAATTCGAAGCTAAAAGGAAGAGGAGAGGACAGGAGAGCAGCTGGCGGTATCCAACATACTTATCGGATCGATCACATCTATGAATCTTCTGGTTATCCACACATGCTGGCAAATGAATGCACATGAAACTAAATACGAGAACTGTTAACGGGGTGTATCAAACGCTTCTTACATTACGGTACTATTCCACTACAAGAGCAAGTTTCCGGACGGTATTCACCTGTGGCGTGGCGGGCGCGTCACCGAGCGGCGCCGGCGGGGCGGGCGGCGCGGGCCCGGCGGGCTGCGCGGGCTCGGCACCAGCCGCGCCTGCCGCGCCTGCCGCGCCTGCCGCGCCAGCCGCGCCCGCCGGGACCACCTCGTGCGCTTCCGAGAGACACGGGGGCGACGCCGTCCTCTCACATTCTATGTTCGCATTTTCTTTAGGCGTCTTGTCATCGACACTCTCTTGTGGTGTCATTTCCTCTTTCGAGATTACGATATTACCGTTACACTCGATAGCTTCGATCGAGTTGACGGATGATGCTATCGGTATGCTTTTCGAGTTTTCTTGGGCGTCTTCGTTATCGATAGGGATTTCCTTGTCGACGACAATCGTTTTTTTGTCATCATCGGATACATGATTAGAATTAATTGCGATTTCTTTAATTTCGTCGGCCGCTTCTGGTGTTTCGCTATCGACCTTCTCTTCGGTTAGGCTTGTGCCCATGCTGGCGTTATCGCATATTGGCGGGGGAGGAGGCGGCAATTCTTCCTCGACATCGGGCCCGCCAGCAGTGATCTCTTTGGCCACGTCCGAAACCTCAACCAGAGCCATAGGCATTTCAATACTTTCAACATTTGTATTGCTATCAGAATCCAGGATCGCTGACATCGCGGGCTTTTCAGTACTTTCGGTGGCGGTTGGCATAGATATTTCAGTAATCTCAGATGGGATGGGTACTTTAGCGCTTGCCAAACTAATTTCTTGTTCAACACCCTCTTCGAGAACTGGTTCCTCAGTTACCCCATTTACAGAGTCTGAATTCTCTATTTCTTTTTCAGGAAGATTTTCAGTAACAGAGTCGCCTAGTATTTCTTTAGCTTCTTGTTCACTGTTGTTTTTAATAATAGGAATCGAAGTTTCTTCAATAACCTCTTTTAAAGGACAGGGATGCTCAGTTGGAGTGCCAGGCAAGTCTTTTTTTGATTCAGGAGGGAATTCATTAATTTTATCTTTAGTGTTTGAATCAGCGGGCAGTGTTGGAATTGCAGTATCAGCGGTATTAGCTAGCGAAGCGTCGGTCAGTTCTGGTGCCATAGTGGTGGCGGCAAAGGATGCCACTGACGAAGGGGGAGGATTCGCGGGGAGTGGTGGAGGCGTGGGGTCTATCAAAGGCATTTGATCAACACAAACCTCTTTTTTGACAGGGGTATCAGGTACAATTTCTGTGGTTTCCACGGCCGGTTCTTCGGGTTTGCTCTCCTCAACCTTTTCGACTTCAGGGCTTTCTTTGACGGTTTCTTCTAAGGATAATCCATTAACAGGTAACTGCTCTGGTTCCATCTCAGCTTTGGGTTCCGGCCTGTCAATTTCGGGACTCGTAGCGGTGGGCTCTTCTGTCACAGGAGTTTCTGTCTTAGCTGACTCTGGCGTGGAGCTACCGTTTGTGATGGGTTCGGTGACAGGCGTGTCCGGGGTTTTTTCTTCTTTGAGTTCATTTTCAATTTTAGATGCTTCGGTCCCTTCTTCCACAGTAGTTTCTGGGGCAGCTTCGACCGTCTACAAAGAAGAAAATAGCGTTTAATTTACACAACAGAGGTTTTTTGATAGTTATGATGACATTGTTATTATGTTCTGGGATATTCTGGCGATTGAGTTCTCTTAGGATAATAAATTCAAACTGCTTTACAGAAACACCACAATATACGAATACCTTTACATCGGCCATGGTTACAATAACGGCGGTGTTCCCGCCAGCAAAACTACACAACGACTGAAGGGAGATAGACACGAACAATATAATTTATAGTGTTTTTTGCAACGGAAGATTGACGCTCAGTTTAGATATATAAGTTACCCTTCAATGATCATGATCAAAGACATATTATATTGCACTAGGAGCAGGGCTGCCACACTACTTGTACAATGGACCATTGCTTATTAAAGTATTCATTAGTTTTAAAAATAAATATTCTGGGTAATGTTTTGCGGGCATTCAATAACAATTCTTAAGGATTTTTAATTCAGGCGCCGTCATAAAAGTCGTTTAATTTAGTATGTTGTATGTAAAATTTACAATAAAAGTTAGATAACCCAATTTCATTATTATATTACTAATCCAACTTAATAGTTTATAACGGCGATAATAAATACGCTTCAAATAGTTAATTTCAGTTACTTTACTAGGGATACGCAACCGCAGGGTTGTGGCAACTAATAAAACGATACTATTCTACAAGGCCGTCTTTGTTTACCGATGTAGAAACAAACGCATCGAGGAGGTATAACAGTGCTTATATAGTTAAGTACAAGTATTCATAATTTATCAAATAGAAATTTGGCAAAATATTTTACTTTGGTTTTGTAATTGTAATGAGTGCACTGAGTCTTCAATATACATTCAAAAACAGTTTCTTTACGAATACTGCCAGTACCATTAGTTTTACTTGCGATTAGCGATAACAGAATAATTATAAACAAATCATAATCGTAATAACGGTTATTTCTTAATACTAGGTTTTAAAGTAATTATCAATCACACAGATATATTATTAGACATGGATGCCGTAGCTATCAGTGTCAAAATGTTATACCGTAAATAATAATTATAGTATATAAAAGTACAAAACGAACGAAACCCGTTTTCGGCGGCTGTATAATAAGTATACAATGTATAGCAAATATAAGTACCTACGCGTGGTTGGTTGATATGGTTTAATTGTAAAGCGATTGTTGGTACACGAGGTGCAACGACCCGAGACAGTGATTATCTAGCTTCTACTCATTACATTACTATTGACTTATGTGTATTAGGATGTAATTACTTACATCTATTCTATACAAATAAAATAAAATTGGAGTCTGTTTGTAATTTCAAAATAACAGCTTTTCACTAAATGCATATGAAATAGTCCGGGTTCCCTAGTGCACTTTTTTTTTTATTAGTATCAAGCTAATTTTCCGTGAGTAGCTTCATTTTGATGAGACGCCCAACAATTTCTGTACGAAAAATCTTGATTGTGGTGGGTAAGAGGGGTAGCAGAGATAAAATATGTTGATTTGATGATTCTCAAAAATGTATTACTAAATGTTTTTTTTTTTGTTAAATCTAACGATAATTATCTAAATTATTGGAAAAAATATCATATCAGCTGGTTATTAATCATTTTTGATGACCTCGTTATCGATGCATGTTGGAAGGAGGGGACTCTTAAATCAAACCATACATTTTGTAGGACAAATATTTTAGCACTAGGGAACCCGGACTAAAAGTACATACGGTACTTATAAAAAAACGCAATTTAAAATGTTTTTGTCTGTCTTTCTGTATGTTTGTTCCGGGTTATCTCCGAAACGGCTAGACTGATTTTGATGGGACTTTCACTGGCAGATAGCCGATGTTAAAAGGAGTAACTTAGGCTACTTTTATTTTCAAAAAATAATTAGGGTTCCGCGGGAAACATAAACCGTCGAAGTGCGTGTCGGATTCGCACATAAAGGGTTCCGTACCACCGTAGAATTTAAAGTAACATCCCCAAATATGGTGATATTTAGAGTCACATGTCTGAATGATGAAGTCTTTTGTATGGAACTGACCAATAAGACAAAAATATCAAGGTTTTTGTACGGGGACCTCCTTTATTTTTAAATCTTAGCAGCAGAAATACACATTCTGTGAAAATTTCAACTCTCTACTTATTTCGGTTCGTGAGATACAGCCCGCTGGCAGACGGACAGCGTAGGCTTAGTTATAGGGTCCCGTTGGCACCGTTTGGGTACGGAACCCTAAAAAGTAGGTAAGTAAACAAAATAGTGGTCCGCGGCCGATACCAACGGAACACGAACAATGCAACTTAATTATAGAGTTGCAAGCCCGGGAAGCTAACGGTTCATATGAAGCAGGATCGAGTGCACGATTATAATCATTATTAATAAATCATCAGAGGTCACAAACAACATGCAACACATTCGCAAACATGTGGGTTCTCCACAAGACTAAGGTAGACTGAGTTGGTCAAACGCGTGTTGTTCCACCGTCTTGTGTACGAAATACCAAATGAATTATTATATTAATTAATGTGTAAATCTGAAGAAAAGCAAAAACCAGTAGGACAAAATCAAAGAAAATAATTATGCTTTGTCGCGTTGGAATGTTATGGAAACTGTATGGAAGAGTGGCCCTAGCGGCTTAAGCGTCCGTCCACACAGACCGGCTCGGAGAGGAGAGCATATTTTGATCGCGTTTAAAAGTTTTGGGTTATTGAAAATAAGGTTGATTATTTTCATTTCACTTCTTTTTGAAATTAGAATGCTTAAGAGCCTATCTAACGCGCTCAGTGTATGAATAAATCAACCTTATTTCAATGACCCAACTCTTTTTTAAGCGCGATAAAAAATGTGCTCTCCTCTCCGAGACGGTCTGCGTGAACGGACCCTTAACGCGCCGATCTACCGGGCGTTTTATCAATTAGACTACGACGTCCTCCTGCTCCTGACTTGTGTGATTTTTTTTGTCCGTGTATATATTTATTAGTCAGTTAGATAGGTATATGACTCGAATGGGAGGCGCAGTTAACCGTTGTATGCCAGCTTAATGTTGGTTGGTTTATCCGGCCAATAACGGTATAATGCGCGACGCCAAAGGTGACTCACAAAACATCAGCCAGACAATACCATGGGCAGCTGGCTGACTATGGTAATGATTTTCCGCTCTAGAGCACATTTCGTGTCAATGTTCACTTATCCAGTCCAGCATTGTTTTTTGACATCAAAACCTACCACACATATTTTGATTCGGTTACCGTACCTAAATTGCAAGACCAATATAATTTCCTCATGAATAAGATTATTCTAGCGAATAAATTGCACCGTGTACCTACTATTCAAACAGCGGACGAATGTAATTTGTATGATGAATCAATAACGAAGAAGATAGCAATGCACAAGGTATACAGGGTGACGGTCAGACGGGCCAATAAGAGCAGGTAATTAACCGTTGTAGGTACAGGAAACTTTTTAGCAGAGTATGGTCCTTATTCCTTAACCTTTTGACCGGCATTCACAGATTTAAAAAGTACAGTCAGCAAGAAAATGGGCACTTAACACAAAAACTTGTACAGTTTGTTATAAGACAAGATCGATTGGCATCCAAAAATGAGTTTGTCAGGTTTGTTATGTCTCAAAAAGTCAAAGACAGGCTCTTAAAAACGTTTTCCTGTAGCGACTATGGTTAAGTTACCTGCCTTATCTATTCTGTGCCCTTACTGCCCCGTCTGCAAAATCCACCCTGTATAGATGCACTAGTGTCATACATATCAAACAAGTCAGACGCATCATACGTGGCTGCTATCACGAGTTGAACGCCCCTTCTTGGCACCGATCGGTATTGTATCTCACCGGACCGCGGCACAATTAGGGTATATTATAATGGTTTTTTTAAGAAATAGCAAAAAATTAGTATTCGTTAGTGTCCGACCGAAACAGGATTTTCTGCCGAAACCGAAACCGAATCTTCGGCATCTGTTTTAGGTTCGGCCGAAACCGAAACCGAACCTTTTTCAGACAAGTTAAAAATCATTTTTTTACTGAAATTTGGCTTATTTTATACCCTTATATTGACAGTTAGAAATGTTAGAATGTGTTAAATGAAATAAAAAACAATAATTGAAGTATGTGAAAATATAATTATTAATAATAATATTATTATATTATTATTATTATGTTTTTTTAATATTACTGCGCTGATTAAAATAAACACAAAATAATCATGTTAACACTTCTTGGAACAAAAATTTGTCAATAATCAACACTTACATTATAAACAAAAAACTACTTAAAAAGTATAAAACAAGTGCAGTGTCATTGCAGTCGGGGGACCGTTCTGTGGAACATATTTTAACTAAGAAGGCCCCCGACTGCAATGACACTGCACTTGTTCACTTTTTAAGTCGTTTTTTGGCAGGGCAGTCGTGTTTTTAATTTTTTGTAATTATTTATTTTTATTTTATGCATTTTAGTGACAGCAGCCAAAAATGATATGTTTGTTTTGCATGTACACCCTACCTATGTTAAATTATGCCTATACATTCTACAGTTTTGGAATGTGCTCATCAAGGCCTTCAATTTGATACCCATATTATAATAATGAAAGTTTTTTTTTTTCACATTTTAAAGTTGAGCCATAATGCCGCCATATTGTTTTTTTTTTCAAAAATAATGTACCGAGTGTTACCCGGAATGATGTAAGGATTCTAACGATACACCACACATCGAAATCCGTACAGGCATATATAAGTTATGGTGGAATAAAGAATCTCACATACATACATGAACCCTAAACACACTCCTTTTTTTAGGCAGTCGTGTAAAAAGGACCTCATTAATTGAGTATTTCGATTGCGTTTATAATCACAACATGTTTAAGACTAAATTTAACATTAAAAGAGATCATTTTAAATTTTAATTGCAGTTGGTAATTTAGGGTTTTTGTGGGATTTTCATATTTTTTTTATAATTTAGGGTGGCAATCGTAATTGTAATATATTAAACCCCCGTTTTCATTTTCTACTTAAGTAGATAGGTATGTCACGTTCAGATCGATTCTCAAAAAAAAAAATAGGTACGGACAAAAGGAAATTATTTTAACAATAAAAAAATATGTATCTTAAGGTCACAGCTAAATCATAGCTGGTAGTTCTTTGGGTAATTTAATACCTCATCCAACAACAATAACCTAAAACAAATGTGCCGTAACATAATTAATAAATAAATGATGAATGTGTGAATCAAATATAATACAACATGTTAAGAAAACCCTGTCCGAGCCGAAACCGGTAATTAGGTTCCCCAATCACATGACCAAATAAAATAAAATAAATTAAATATTCATGATAGTAACCCCATGGTAGAGCCTCCGAACGAGTTGGTCTTAAAATGAACATGGGCAAAACGAAGATCATGTCGAATTGCCGTGTTGTACCTGCTCCCGTGAAGATCGGAGACTCTACACTCGAAGTTGTCGACGATTATGTCTACCTGGGACAAACCATCCAGTTAGGTAGGTCCAACTTCGAGAAAGAGGTCAATCGACGAATCCGACTCGGCTGGGCAGCGTTCGGAAAGCTACGCAATATCTTCTCGTCCCAAATACCGCAGTGTCTCAAGACGAAAGTCTTCGACCAGTGTGTGTTGCCAGTGATGACCTATGGCACTGAGACATGGCCGCTTACAATGGGCCTCATAAGAAGGCTCAAGGTCACCCAAAGGGCAATGGAGAGGGCTATGCTCGGAGTTTCCCTGCGAGATCAAATCAGGAATGAGGAGATACGCAGAAGGACCAAGGTAACTGACATAGCCCGTAGGATTGCAAAACTTAAGTGGCAGTGGGCAGGGCACATTGCCCGTAGAACGGATGGCCGATGGGGCCGAAAAGTTCTCGAGTGGCGGCCGCGCACCGGAAAGCGTAGCGTGGGTAGGCCTCCCACAAGGTGGACCGACGACCTGGTGAAGGTCGCGGGAATCCGCTGGATGCGGGCAGCGCAAGACCGGTCATTGTGGCGAACCTTGGGGGAGGCCTATGTCCAGCAGTGGACGTCTTTCGGCTGAGATGATGATGATGATGATGATAGTAAACATATTAATGAACATTTAAAGTGCCATTTTTTTTGCCTTTTTCCCACCTAATGTAGCTAATTTTAAAAATATGACAACACCGTTACCGGAAGTAATTATGTTAGATCGTGTGGCGGCGACTCTGACCACAAAGTATGTGATGACATCATTTTATGACATTTTTTTTTTATCTAAACGGGGTAATTGTTTTCCAAAAAAATATGGGAGGCCTTTGCCAAGCAGTGGGACACAAACTATGCTAAAAAAATGAAAAAAAAAAATTTAAAAAAAATAGATTTTTTTTTACAAAAATAGAATCTAATCTCGATACCCAACAATACGTTTTCGGGTCGGACAGGGTTTTTTTAACATGTTGTATAATATAACCTCTTTCATTTACATACTTAATTCTCATCATTCATAAATCCGAGTGAATAACTCAACGAAAAGAACTTCAATGCTTAATAAAGGCCAATAAAGCGAGAAATAACACTAAACTCACGAAACAATCACGCCGGACCGGCCGGCCATCTGACAGCTGACGATGCGCGATGGCGGATGCAACGCGAGACATGAAGTCTCCCGAAATCAACCGAGTGACGCGCGATAATTCACGAACGCAGAGTTTCGGCGCGGCCGAAAGGTTCGGTGGGTTTTCTGCCGAAACCGAAACTGGTGCCGAAACTAGATTTAAGAGCCGAAACTGGCCGAAACCGAAACCGAATCTTCGGTCGGACACTAGTATTCGTTTCGGTCAGGAAAAAGCTTAGGTGCTTACACATTAATCATCATAATTAATTATAAAAGATTGATTTTACATTATAAACTTTCTGTCTGCAGTTCTTTGGCTACGATGAGGGCGATCTCCAGTATTTATTTAAAGATTATTTAGTTTATTGTATTCAAGGGCAATCATGATTTTTTCACACAATACCCTTGTCAATAAAGGAAACTGAGCCCTTCCGTGTTATGTCAATGCACTATTCAGACGTCGTATTATGAAAATACGACGGATGGGCTGTCGAGTGTCGTGGAGGAGTCGCCGCCCGCCGCAGTCGCTACCTACATCATTTAATAAACATGCAATCTGAGCCATACTCTTCGTGTTTCCTTTACCAGTAGCGAGTTTTGATACCTACATACAAGCACCCGTCATACGACGCATTGTTCATTCAATGCAGCATACATAGCCTATCGCCTATCGCACTAAATTGTTAAAAACAAACAAGTACGTAGTTTCCTCCGGAAATTGTTAAGAAAGGAGCAGTTTTAGTAGCTTCAACTTATCTATTTGAAATAAAATAACTTCTTCGCATAGGTAAGAAATTAACCAATACAGAGATGAAAACCGGAATAAGTCGTGTTTTATGTACTCCTTCTTTTCGTATCAATAGTTCTACTATTTGTTTTTATGTACTTAGTTTCAGAGATTGACCCATACACAACGACATACAGACGCGTTCAGAGATTTTATTTTACAAATGTTAAAAGTAGATGTTAATTAAGGCGACATGGTAGCGAAAAGCGGAACGGAGCGGGAACGAATATTCAAAACTAGACCTTTGAAAACGGTTGATTGACTTTTTTATGTTTTATAAATGTTCACAAAGTACTTTATCCGAATATGTTCACCGATACACGATTAAATAAATTTGGCTCGATAGAAAAACAACGTAGAACTGAATGAATCAACTTCATTCAGTTTCTATAGAAGATATCTTTACAAAATAAAGTGTGTCCTCTCAACAAACATACATATACTTCTGTGAACTCAGTTTTTTTGAAAAAGCGTAAGTTTATTTCAAGAAAAAAAAAGTTAAATTAAAATTGAACATAATTGAAAGCGCGCACGCTGAATAATATGCAGTACATTACCGCTTTTCGCTACCATGTCGTGTTTGACAGTTATTTTTAAGGCGACATGGTAGCGTATCGTCAAATTTGGAGCATATTTCGTCTTAAGGAATAGTGGTTTAATTAATTTTAATTATCAACAGGTGATCATATTATATCGATCATGATCATCACACGTATCTAGTGTTTGGTAAGGCACGCGGGCCGGGAGCGAGGGTGTGGAGGTAAAAGCAGTTTGCCGACCTCCTACGCATCAGACTCGCCAGTCGCCCGCCGCGCAACCCGTCCGGACTCCGGCCCTACCCGCCCACGGGTAGCGTCGCGAAACCTGCCAAGGACTACTAATTTTATTTTGCACTTCACAAACTTGTTTCCTAATGCTCCGCGTCCGAGCATCATTGCCGTATTCGTGCCATTTTATAAGCAGACATGCATACAGCTATCAGAACAATTATGTTAATAAAACAGACTTTTGGCAGATAAGTAATATCATCGTTAAATACTAACCTAATTAATTAAAAACCGAAACGCTAATAAAAAGCACATATTGTTGATATGTGTCAAACTCTCGTTGTGGGAGGCCGAGTGCTAATGACCGCACATCAACGCATGTTGAATCGCACGGAGACAAACAAACAGCGGTTACGCCTTACGAGATTTTAAAAACTTTAATTAACCAATAGTAGAATACCAGGCACAAATGTGCAATACAAGTTTTCCGGTCAAAATGCGAAAACTGATTTTATATTAGTTATGTTTAATGGAATTAATTGACGTCATACGCTGGTTCATCAATGAACTAAGTGGCGGTAATAGCGCGATATCACCGTCAACAATGGCGGCTCACGTTTGGTTAGCACGGATATAGCACCACTTTGAATTATAATGAGCATTGTTCCTCGCGCTGCGCCGGTTTGGGTGCAATGCACTACGTCGCAATAGTTACTTGTCATAGAAATCGTTGGTTTCTAGTAGGTCTATCGCGGCAAGGTCGGATCGAAACCAATTATTTCGTATACAATTTAAAAAAGATTGAAATTGTATTAAGTACCCATCAGATCCAATAGTTGAATGAGTTTAACACAAAACTGTTTTGAAAATTTGTAGAACACATCATACTAAATTATAGAACCCCAATTGTTGATAAGGTGATGATCTTGACACGATGCGAGCTCGAGCGCTCCGACGGCGCGGGCGCGCCGCTCGCCTTCGTACCAGTTCTAACAACACGTGCGCACGATTTCAGGAAATAATGTTCTTGCGACTAAGGGCAATGACTTCTCAAAACAATTTCGTACTTTTAATTTTAAGTAACAAACTTCCAAGGCTACAAATCATACGCATCTGAGAACAACATGTTGCTGTAGACACTTATGTAGGCCAAGTTAATACAAAGATGGATGATTTTATTATTGCGTTGCGAGAAATTTGGCGGGTGTTCACGTTCATTAATATTGTACTCCGAGAGCGTTCATAGAATACGAATTGGTGTCGGATATGGAATACTATGACATTAGAAAGTAAATGCTTCACGAGAATTATAATGAGGATATAATAATGTAGCTACACTATGAGTGCTACCAAAGGCATGTTTGGTGAAAACTTTAAAAAAACTGCACATTATTTAATATGTTGTTGTTCCAGAATAAAATAACTTACCTCCTCTGGTACTTTCTCTGGCTCCCCATTAGTTTTTGGTTCCTCCTCTTTTTGTTTCTTCTCCTGTTTAGGTTTATCTTTCCTGCTGAAACTGATCGATCTGAGCGACCATTTCTTCTTTACCTGTCCACGACATGCTTTTGTTAATAACATCAAATAGTTCACACACATGCATAAACAAAATTAAGCGCCAAGTAAGGCTAGGTTATATGTTATACTGTGTTATTAATTACTATTACCTAATAGTCAATTACTAAAAAAAACTAGTATTCAATCCATATTAAAAGTCTGTAAACTAAGATATGCACCTTTTCTTTCTTCGGTTTCTTGGCATCTTCAGACGCGGGCGTGGAATCGCCGTTCTCTACCTTCTGCTCGCTCTCTCCATTAGTCACGGGCGCAGCTTCTTTTTCATCTTCCTGTTGTTTGCTTTCCTTCTCTGTGGTAGCATCTTTTTCGTTTTCTGGAGTACCACTATCTAGCTCCTTTTCTTTGTCCTATAATAGTAAATAAAATGTTTTGCACTTGTTGTCAGTACTCGGCAGTTTAGTTAGCTCATCGAACTTTAGAAAGAGATAATCGGCTAGCTTTGGCTTTAAGGAGCATTATCATAAGTGACAGAGCCGAAGCTCTACGAAACTGATATCTCCATCTAACGGCTGATGTGTAAACTTAACTGCCGGGTACTGTTGCTACGTACGAACAGTACTTAATATCTACTCAATCATTCAGTTTTATTAGGTAACTATAAGTGATGTGATTATGTTTTATTTTTCGTACGAGTCAGTTTTGATTTATGTCGAAGTATTCGCCTGCAACGGTAAGTAGAATATATTTAATAAAGACATTACGCGTGATTTTCTCGCACGTGTCTTTATACAATACGGGTAGGACATATTTAATTTCCCTGGTCACGTTTTCTCGTGTCTGCTTGTCGTATAAAAATCAATAACAGCTTAACGTCACCCCTACATATTGAATTACTAGGGTGCGTGAAGGATAAATCGCGTAATGGCGCTCGACAAATCATTAGCATATCAGTAATTGTCTCTAATCGCGCCTGTGTACTGAAACACCTACTTACTAAATTATAATTAATTCATTAGCGATAATACTGCTCGTTTATAGCTGTCATTTAGAGATACCACACTTGTGTCTTAGAAAATATTTTGAAGACAGTACTCTCAGCACAAATCTTAATCTGAACAAATTATAATAAAATTAGAAAACTTAATTTATCGGTTGTTAATGTGAAACACTTCAAAATAATGACTGCACTGCTTTATTTTACTCAATTGATTACTAAGAAGCTTTATCTAGACAGGAAGTTGTGGGAAGCACGTCGGCTATACTAACTAGACACAAGGAATTCCTGCCTGATTATTGCACGCCTGGGACGGCATTTCTAAGAAGTAGTTTAACACGTGACTGTCAAATGACTAGTGTACAGTGGACAAGAGGACTAACTAGTCCACGGACTCGCTAAACGAGACAAGTCATCTATCTATTATTATTAGAGTACGTAGAGTCGCGAGTGATTGGTTTAGGGCCACCGCAGACATGCTACTTTTAGCATCGGCGATCGGCGATTTTGATACTACGTCTCGTACGTTCACGCTCGAAGAAACGCGACGCAGCATCGATACACTCGCAAAATCGCCGATCGCCGATGCTAAAAGTAGCATGTATGCGGTGGCCCTTAGTTGTTTGTTTACCTGTTTTGGTGTAGATTATTAAATTGTATAAGTATATAGAATAAGTAACTGTAACCGATCTCAGTATTTTTAATAAACATTTTTCATTTTAATATTTTTATCATTATTTACTAAATAGTTTATAATAGGTAGCATTGTGTACGGACTGCCATTAAAACACTAGTACTATGCTATGCCATTCTGTCAGTTACTTCATTGGTAATTTCTAAATTGTAACTAGTTCCTTTTGAGTCGCGTCATTGATGACGTGTAATTGTCCTTACGGTTGGTTGTTCGTGAATGTGCGCGTCGCCATTGAGCTGCGGCTTGAGCGCGTCGGCGTCGGCCAACTGCTCCACGCGGCCCTCGCCACCGGCCCCGGCCGCGGCCACTTCACCGGCACCTTCAGCCTCCTTGCCACTTATATCCACTGAGCGCTTGCTCTGCTTAGCACCCATGCTTGCTCTTGGCCTAGACAATACAAAAAAAATAATAAGTATTTAAGAATATAGCAGACTTCGTTCGCGTAGAATTTCCCTTAATGTAAGTGTACTTTTTCCAGGATTAAAAGATGCTAATCCATGTAGGAAAGGAATTACCATACCATATAGGAATATTACCAAGCCACTTTCCTATCCAAAATGCTTTTCGTCAAGTGTTTGCACAGACAGACAAACATATAAGACAGTGTGGTTTTGGCCTTTGTATGACACTTACGGTAATATTAGATGCGACTCAATTTGCTGTAGCTCATGTAGAAATTCCGTTAATACGAGTGATTATGTTTTTATTGCTATCGAATTCTGTATAAAGTAAGCAATTGCGCGTCATTTATTTAGGATTTGCTGCAACGGAGTACATGCATATTTGTAACCGAATATTCCGAATACTCGAACGCATCTTAAATTTGATAGCTGCTTTGACGCGCCATACAAATAATAACAGATAACTGTTAAGTGGGACTTAAACATTTGAGTAAAGTTTTGACTATTCGGCCGTCAGGCACCTATCACCGCCAGTCCACGCCATGAACGAGAGTAAAGAGACTCAGACTGAACATGCAAGTGTAGTGATAGGGAGCTTTTTCTAATGAAAATGAATTCTATGAAGTAAACACCACGTGGATCAAAAAGTACCACGGACCATCAAAACATTATTATGAACAACAATGGTTATTGTTGTTCGGTGAAAAAATACGGTCGCCTGCAGTAAATGGCGCAGGTTTAAACGTAGGAAAATTGGCGTAATGAAATCACCCACTGTGACATACACCGCACAGCTTTGTCTGAAAGTCTGCAAATTCACATTTTGTTAACGCAATTTGTTTAGCCAAACTTTTATAGGTGGGCCAAATCGCTTCTCGCTACATAGAGTTACTTTTACACAACCAATAGCTTAGTACGGTCACGGTGTTGCCATCTTGGCATCTATCTATAAAAAATATGGTCAATAAATAGGTAGGTAAGTATGTCGATAACGCGACAAAACTACCATCAAACGAAGTAATAATAGTTGACGTTTTATTTCATATTCTACAAATAGAATCCACTCACAATTATTCACTTCCGTCCGGCGTCTTTACATTTAAGAATCGCGTACGTGACTTAAATATTTATTGTGTATCAAATATACAAAGCATACCTATCTGGTGTTAGCATTAAGATACTAAAGTATCATTAGTAATGATATTGACTGTGTGAAAATTGACTTTGTAAAAAATAAATGAGCGTACAGTATAAGCAACTGGTTTCATTCAATTCCAATAGTACACAAATGCATATAACCTTTGTCATAAAAGGTAAAAATAAACAATTCAGGTACGAGCAGGAAGCAAATCGGAATACAAAGCACGTCAGTGGGTCACGGTGCTGGGAACACGCTCGAAATAAATGTTAACCGACGCCGAAAATAGTATCTCTTAACCACAGTGCAACAAGATGCAATGTTAGATGTAGGTACTAATTAATTGATAAAATGACGCAGTAAAGCTACTGCGCAAAATAAGTACCAAGTTTTTGAAATGCACATCAAGGGATTAGTATGTGATCCTATTGCAATACGGACCTTTTAAACAATAACTATTCAAATTTTCACGCAAGAACAATACAATAGTTTAATGATAGCTAATCAATAAAAGAAACATCACCTGAAATACTACTTGCTTAACGAAATTCTAAATACGTGCGCTTTGTCCAGATCACTTTGTAAAATTATCAAGGAAAAACAGAAAAATACACCACACCATACTCCATAACAATAACAATAAAGCTTCACAATTATGTGATAATTGAAGTATGTACTGCTATATTTTTACTAAACAAACGTACACACAGACGCACAATTTATTCCATACTGTGAAACATTTTAAAAACAAGTAATTGGACAGCGTACTCACGGGCACAGACAGGAAACACAACACAGCAGCTATCACGGCAATGAGAACAAAACTGAGAGTGGAACAAGCCGCATATGGTTATTGTTCACATTGATCATTAGCAGTGGACCGAATTCCTAGCGCATCGTCGCCTTTATCGTCCACTATCCCACTCGTTACTCTCAATACAAATATAAATAGCACTGACATTAGTCACGCAGGCAGGACTCGAGCCTTATCGCTGCACAAACATTCGCTGGAGACGAAAATATCAGTAGCATTGAACATCATGACTATTACTGTTGGCAATTGAAAATTACGAGTTCTATGTACATATGTACTTACATATTTTATTATTACCATACACATAACGATATATGTAATTTAGCTGTAATATTTAGTGCTCATGCCCAAGTAATGCTTCCAGAAAAGCCAACAAAAGTTATAATAATATTGGGTAATAGGTATAAAACTGAACCAAAAAATGGATATAAATACGTGTACAATAATGAAACTTAGCAGGAAAGTGTGGAAGAAGGAGACCAAGAATAATCTACATGAGCCAGATTAAATGAGTATTAAGTCGTAAAAGAGGTAAAAGAGACTGCTCTAGATAGAGAGAGCTACACTGAAAATTGTCGTCAGACACTTGAATAACAAGAAGATAAATAATGAATATAGCCGGACAAACGCATCAATTGTATAATCCCAAACTACACAACGCTTAGGGAGGGTACTTACACCGTTCAGTAGACTCAAGGCGGTCCCTATTACATTCATAAAGAATACAATTTTCTACCTATAGAAGAAAAATCACAGAATTAACATGTAAGAATATTAAATCCAGTAGACATTTTAACAAAATGTTTGCCTAAGCATAAATAAATAAATATAGGTACTTATTTCTATTTAAGGCCCACCGCGGGGGTTAAAAATGTAAGCTTTGCTAGATTCAAACCAGCTTCTATTATTTCCGTAGGCACATAAGCAATTATGACATGTTGTATTGTAACCAACCACTATAACATACCCATGATCATACAAGGAACGTTGAGCGCAGAGCATCCGTCATGTCATGACGCGTAGTTATTTCAAATTGGTTCACGCAATGGGGTGAACGACCTGGTGTATGCCCCCTCTACATTAAGTTTTTTAGACTCAACCAGTCAACCCGAACCTATTGTCATCAGTGATACAATAGGAGGCACTTTAAGCAGGGTTGGTTCAATCTGAACAAGAACACTAAAGTGTATCGGCGACCTTGACTCGAGTACGTTCAAGGTTGACGGCTCCACGGGTAGGTAGCCAGTCACCAGTGTGAATAATAAAAAATCGTTAACGTTGAAACGCTCCGATAAATTGTCTGCATGCACTCAATTTTGTAACAGTGTAATTTAAATAGGTACAAAGTGCTTCTGTGGGCATATGCAGGACACACATAAGATATCGAAGATAATAATAAAACTGTAACCCAGGTTTCTATATAAAAATGCAATAAACCAAAGAGGATCAACATAATACAATTACACTATGTAAACAGTGCTGCATACAATGGCTACATGCGCTATGAGTCGCATACCCACATATTTACCACGTGCACGATAAATGGAAAATCGATATCATCGGCCAGTTGCGGATTCAAACCACAAGTAACCCTGCACCGGGCGTATTGTGAGCAACAGGAATAGTAATAAGTATTAATAATATACCCATATTACAAATGATTTCAAATAGGTACCTACTTGCTATAATGTACCAATCAATTCCAATTGTCACTTCCTCATCATTGAATAAAATATTGGAATGTTGAGTTATAAATTGAATTTTATGAAAAGGGAAAGAGGAAACACAGATTGACGAGGGTATATTTACCTACCTAAATTTTGAATTGTACTGCTGACAAAAACCGAACAAGTGCGAGTAGTGGCGCCCTGAGATACAAACTTATTTTCACGTTTCTAGCTTCAGAAGAAATGGGACCCCATACAAACTTTCAATTCATTTATTTGCTAATATGGGTAATTAACAATTATAGGTCGTTAAAATCTATAAAAAGAGCCCTCATATTTCGCCATCACCTTTCACCCCTTTTATTTTACCTCTTTGGGGATACATTTTCAAAAACGTTGAAATAGTTATTATTCGAGGGGCAAAGTAACTTATTAATTGGTCCCGAGACGGGGTTTGGCGCCCGAGCGTAGCGAGGGTGCTAATAGTTCGAGGGACCAATAATAAGTTACTTTAACCCGAGGTAAACACTGTGCTTTTCATCACGAATACAAGGAAAGTAAAAATAAAAACATAAATTAAGTAGCTAAAGAAAAAAATAGTGAGCTATAACTTCTACAACTCGAAAAAATAAGGTCGGATCGCCGCTTACCCGTCATTTTGTTTTTTTTTAGTGGTTGTAAGAAGGTTGGAACTATTACATTCTCTTTGGTTGGAACATGGTTCAATGGAAATGTGAAAATAGAACTCGTACTTTTTTATAATTTGACAGAATCGTTGACAGAGCGGGCACAATCGTATATCTGGATATACGATTGTGCCTGTTCTGTCAACGAATTTGCCCGACCTAAAAAGTATCACCTTGTGTCGGCTCTTCAGGCACCTTTCGACCTACTTTCCGCGTATGAGTGATGAAAAGGATATTTTTTTACTTGTAATGCTAAATAGTAATTGTAATGCCTAAATACCTAGTAATTTTAATGTCGCTAGCTTCAGATAAAATGGGGCCCCATACATTTCACCCCCTTTATTTATAAGGGTGGAATTTTCCAAAATCCTTCCTATACTCTTCTTCAACGCTATAAAGGGTACAATCTGTTAAAATGACCCGTTTCTAACACCAGCGGTTGGGGCTGTGCACGTCTTAACAGACGGACAATCTGACAGATAGACGGACAGCAAAGTGGTCCTACAAGGGTTCCCTGCATTCCTTTAAAGGTATGGGACCATAAAATTTATGTAAGTTAGATAGATACTCAAAACAAGGGGGTCACGATTTTGATTTTTCTAGCGCTTGTTTATTTTAAATTGCAAGAGGCGCTTATAATATAACAGTACCTAACACATAGCAAGAAAAACGGTCAGTGCCATGATTCATGAAGTGACGCATTTTATTATTTACTACCTACAGTAAATGATTGAGATTTTTTTCTTAAACTCATATTGTTAGAATATGACTTAGTCACAGGGTAAAAAAACGGATTTAGTTCATTAAGCCGTATTTTGTTGTAAACATATACCTATAAAACATATGCCACTGTAAATTTAACATAATACATTTATATTTATACTTCACACCATCATGTAACAGATACAGAAAAAGCTTTTTACAGGTCTTTTCCCTATTCTTTAAGTATTGAGGTAAATTTTCAGTCTATTCTGATCATCTACCGATATGCTGCTTTGCCGCGTAGTAGTGCCGATAGCAGATTCTGTCCCCGGAGACTAAGATTAGGTATAGGTTAGGTTGGGGTTAGGTAGGAGTAGGGTAGGGGTAGGTTACCTTTTCGTCTGCAAGTACTTTTTCCGGGTTTTTATTTACATGAAAAAAATAGATTGAAAGTTTTATTTTCGTGTGTAATTGTAATAAACTTGTACTGATTTTGTGACCACAATGTCCGGACTTTTCTTAAAGGTCTGGCTGTCTGTAAGGACTAACCGATTTTCCTACTTCGAAATGGTAACCTATCCTGAGACCCAACTGGTTGCCCGTAATGAACGTCAAAGACGTAACAAAGACAGTTGAACCACCAGCTTAACGAGTGTCCCGAAGCACAGATCAGCGGAGCTAATAGCGATAGTATGCAAAATTCTGCAAAAGCAATTCATATTTCCGACCTTCCAGCAGAATCCGCTAAATTTCCGTGATACGGTCACGAATGGCGTAAAATGTGTGACAATTTTAAAGAAATTTAGCAAAATGCTAAGGATTCCTTAGAAAATCAGAAAAATGTATTGCATTGGCAAGGGGGCGTGCATAAATTACGTGAGGTGATTTTTGAGATTTTCGACCCCCCTTCCCCCCTGGCGAGATTTTGTGATGTCTTTTACATAAATCATTATTTAATACAACTGGTTGCAAGAAAATTTCTTGTGGGCTTTCAAAGTCAATTTTTTTTTAAAGTGAAACATTACAACTTCTAAACTCTTTATAAAAAACCTAAAAGCTACATTGAACTTCGTTTTATTTTAAAAAGTTCTCTAGCGTATACCCTTTCTAACGATATGCTACATGCCATAGAAATCATTCATTATGTGGTAAAAATAAGGGATACTAGTTTGCCGGGGCCGAATTTCACACTACCAACTGAACGTGCGAGAGCATTGAAATAATGCGCTTCCAAACTCGGGGATTGGGAGAGGCGGCCCTATTCTATGGCCCGCACCGTCCCCAGACCTAAGGGTGTAACCAGACAATTAGTCGATCGTTGATTGATGGCATTGATCGATGGTAGAATGGATTGGTCGACGTCGATCGACTAAGAGCGCGAGAGCATGTAGCATACCGTTAGAAAGGTTACAAGCTAGAGAACTTATTAAAATAAAACGAAGTTCAATGGTGCTTTTCGTTTTTTTTTATAAAGAATTTGGAAGTTGTAATGTTTCACACATTTCAAAAAAATTAAGACTGAAAGCCCATAAGATTTTTTTTTGCAACCAGTTGTATTAAATAAATGTTTTATTTAGATGTAAAAGACATTAGGGAATACAACAAAATTTATTTGGTGCCATTAAAACCCACAAACAAAAAAGTTATGTTGAATTAAAGGAAAGATTTTTGGTAATTTTTAAAAAAACTTTAAAAATCATATTTAATCAACTGTGACACTTGGGACATGGGGTGTATGGGTAGAACCTAGATAATGACCCCCCAAATGCCTGAAAAAATTGTGTCGGTCCATGCACCAAACACCCTGTATAAACCGCTTGCTCACCGTGCCAAATAGGTATAAGCTTAAAATGTTCTGTCTACCTACCTACTTACTTATCTATCAATATAAAAGATACCTATTTAGTCGATTTTGCTGATTAGACTTAGTAGATTGACACCTATAAATGTAACTTTAATGTGAATTTGAACCTTGTGACATTAGAAACTGTCAATTTACTGTCTAATAAAAAAATACTCTAATTTGACGTATAATTAAAACTTCGCCTTCGAGATTACTCAAAAAAATTGATTGGTAATAGGTACTTCGGCTCTCACTCGTATCTTTCTAGTAGTGTCTAGTGGTTATGTACCTACTTAGCTAATTACTAGAAGTGCAGGTACATTTAAGAAAAAAAGAATGAATTCACGTATGACCGCCTTTCCCAAACACCATACCTATTTCTAATAATATAGGTACCCTAACTACCTACGTATAAAATAAGGACCAAATGTAAAAAGATCTAAGTAGATAGCCTTCTAAAGTTACAAGTAACGATTAAAATAGTGAGAACCTACCTAGGACGGAACGGACACCCTTGTTTTAAGTACCTACCTAAGTACAGTTTACTGTCTCCCCAGTTACTCACAACGAACGATGAATCATCGTGCGCTGTTAAATCACAAAGAACGCATTTACCAGAATAACTTGAGTAAGATACCTACTTAATAAGTAGGTAAGATTTTATACGATGTTCTGAAAAAGTTTGGGTACGCCAATTGATACAAGTTTTATCATTTTATTAGTTAAATTTAGTACCTATCAACACACATACCTACTAACAAAACCAAGAGGGCATGGCACGTATTTCGGTAGAACTAAGTTATACCCACATTATCCGGTATTCATCATAGAAAATGCATTCCATAAAGAAATCCAACAGTAGATACTATGAATAGGTTTATCGGATCTCTGATGAAAGCAAGTGCTTTCTTTCGAAAGTAGATAAGATTTATGTACGGATGTCGATAATAGGTACTTACCTAAGTAACTACAACCGATGCTAAGCAAATTCGAACAGCCGGCTTGTTTTACAGTGTCAATGAATATAAAATACAGTAATCATAATGATGACAAAAACTAGTATTGAATTGCAGCTTACCTTCAGGCTTTTCAATCCGAAAAATATTAACAAAGAATTTACACTGAAATATGTAAAAAATTCACTTCAAGCACTCACAGCCCAACACAATATGGCGGGCGCCAGGACGAAATCCCCACCTAGAAAATAATTCAAATTTTATCTTGCTTGTGATTGGTCCTTCCAATCGCGACGCTTCATTTCTATCTACCAACATAATAGAAATGCAAAATACCAACTTCAAGGTTTTGCAACATTCATTGGCGGATATTCTCGTTATTTGGACTGAATTAAACGCACATTTTATTGATGTTTAATGTTTTTCTACACAGAAAAATAATAGAATAGACTAAACATTCGCGATTATATCTTGCGATAATATCTTGCCTTACGTAATTTACGAAATGAATTTGGTTCAAGCGACATTCCTGGCCTCAGAATAAAAAAACAACGTGAGGTTTTTGCAACCTTTATTTTTAAATTGAGTAAACAACGTAGATGGTGTATATTTATTTCTTAGATGATTTATTTGAAATAATAATTAAAACTTGGTAATGTTTGACCCCAAAAATACCATATCCTAGATACAGTCAAAATGCAGCGTTAAGGTCAAACAAAATGAGTTATTTAATACCTTTCTCTTTCACACTCGCTATATTTATCAATGACGTTTTGTGTTATGACAATGACTGATTGACATATTTTTTTTTAATTTTTACTATTACTGTTACTAACATAATATCTTAAAACTTATTAGTGCTTTAAAAACAGCATATTATTTAACAATACCTACATATCAAGACTCTGATTTTTTATTTCGGGGGCTAAAATAACAGCTTTTTTTTCCACCGTAAAATGAATTTGATCTGTTCATCATGAATTATGTTGTTTTTATGATTCTGGTTCAAATTAAGTCAATTTTATTTACTAAAAAATAAACAAGATGACACATAAAAATAGATTTAATTAAAATATAAATTGACATTTATAGCTATCATTTTAGTCCACGAAATAAAAATCAGAGTATAATACAGGGCATATACGCCAGAACTGTTATTTAGAAATTTTTCTTATTTGGGGACCTTACGGCTAATTTCACGTGAGTACGATTATAAATAACTGTTATAAATTATTTGTAAATAACATCTTAATCATAGCGCTGTTTCGCCGAGGAATAAATACCTAGTCTATCCAATACTTTGTTTGCGCCTTTAAATGATTGTCTATGATTTTTCCTTCCTCTCCTTCATCTAAAAAAAAAATAGTTTATGGTTTGAGATGCATCGATGTCGCGTTGCCCTTGACTCCCTCCGATAAATTAGTGTTTTCAAAAGTAATTCGCTTGAAATTTACTAATTCTTTTTATCTTGATATTACTTTGTTTGTGAAAAATGTTCTGAATAGTGATTTCAGTGGATAAATTCCTTGTGCAGTCTATATTTTGTGTAGCGTCACCTGACCGAGCTCATTGTCATTTCCCGCCATTGTGGCCTGTGAATTTACTAAATTGCTACTTTTCTGTGAGTGTTCCTCGAAATTTACATGAAGAATAATTTTTGAGTGCAGCTAAGTAATGTCATTACACGGTAATGACGTTTGTTTGCTAGAAGTAGAAGATTACAACTTATACGAAGAGGAGGCATCGGATCACGCTTTATCCAGGTATGGATTACCGGCGTGGTCGCCGATTTCACAGTAGTTTGGGATTGTAAATAGTAATAACATACATGTGCAGTTGTTTTGTTGTGAAAACATACAAATTATCATGTTTTTGCTGTAAAATAATGTTTGCACGAACCATATGATGACGCTCACGCCCCGTGCCGGCCTGTAGTCAGCTGTTGGGCCGCCATGTTTGGTTGGACAAATCGAATAGGCGTAGTAGGCGCCTCTACACATTGCAATGTACCTACCAACGACCTACCCACTCTACTATCAACATTTATGTACATAAGTAAATACAGTCATTCATGTTTTTTTTTTAATTGACTGTATTTTTTTTTGTATGTATGATCATTATTTAGTTTATTATGACCCCCAAAATTTGATGCTTTGGAGACTCCAGACCTTTACCAACCTATGTGTATAGATAGTAGTTCATTACATTTTCATAGAAATCGTAATGCGGTTAATATCTGGCCAAAACTCTACCCAATAAAGCATTCACTTGAATACTTTTGAGATTTTACATGTATCCCAAAATTCCAATGTTAGGTTCAGTCATTAATATTTACTTGCTATGTTGTATCGGCACTGGCAGTGACTCTTCTGGGAATTATTTTATTTATTGGTATAATTTAAGACATGATATTATGTGCTATGTCTATGCCAAATTTCCAGCTGTATGTATGTACTAACCCAGTTACCACCCTATTACATGTTGTTTGCATAACATTTTGGATACTTACCCATATGTTTAATGACATTGAAACATTACTGAAAACAGTTGTTTTGTTTTAGTAGTGAAAAGCACTCGCCTTCTGGAAGTAAGACAATGGAGGCAGAGAAGAGGATTCGACGAGAAATTGCAAACAGCAATGAGCGTAGGCGAATGCAGAGCATTAATGCTGGCTTCCAAGCATTGAGAACGCTGTTACCTCGTCATGAGGGTGAAAAACTTAGCAAAGTATGTATTTTTACATTTGTTTTCATAAAGTTAGCCAAGTTGAATGTAAAAAAGTCAGTACATTAAATTGCTTCTGTAACACAGTTAATGCTAGCACAGCAGTCAGGGATTGGTATTGTACTAAATTATGTGTTATAATGAGGAATAATGTATTTATATTTTTTATTGTTGCTTTACAGGCTGCAATACTCCAGCAAACAGCTGAATACATCTACAATTTGGAGCAGGAAAAGACCAGACTACTTTCCCAAAACTGTCAACTGAAGAGGTTACTGAACCAGCATGAAGGAGGAGAAATGCCTTTGAAGAAACGAAAAAGTGAAATTCTTACTCATGTACCAGCTATAATTCCTGACTCAACTGAAGATACTGTTGCTAATTCCCATTCACCTGAGCCAGTAGCTATTATATCTGTGACAAGTGTACCACAGAAGAAGGATGTTGAGAGCGGCGAAATGCGCGTGCAGCTCGACCGCGAGAGACGGCTGCGACGACATCTAGAAGAGCGTCTCCATGCACTCGAAGCGCAGGTTTATCCTAACAATGCTCTCGAGATTGCACGTCCTGTTATACACTTTGAGCAGACAGACGTCGCAGATTGTAAGCTAGAGAGCGAGGAAGTCGAAGCGCCGCCGGTTGAGCCCGTCGCGGTAGCCACGGTCGCCACCCCCCTGCTGGAGGCCGCCATCAAGGCCGAGCCTCGAGTCGAAGTCGAAGTTCTGCCCGACGCGGCACACGACGCACCCTCGCGCTTGTACCTCGCGAGCACTAGTCGACAAAATCTCGAAACTATCGTGGAAGCCATCCGCCACCTGGAGGGCGACCACTTGTTCCGCGAGGAAGCGGGCGATGCCCCATTGGCCCTCACTAAGAAGGCGGAGCAGGCGCCCCCGCCGAGACCCGGCGTTATTGTCGTTAAACACTCGTGATCGCGTTAAACGCGCGTTGGACTTTCAGCTCGTAAATTTGCTTCCGCTTAGCGAGCACCTGACCCTCCTCGAATATAGTTTTAAAGTTTAGTTGTTTAATTGTCTTTTCCAAAGTGACGAATCGATAAGTCTGCGTCTTTGATTACTTTTGTTTACGCATTGGAGTCGAATCGATAAGTGATAGAATTAGCTGGATGCGTTGTCGCATATGCCGATCAGCGCTGTGCTTAGTTAAGTCTCAAATGTAAATTATAATGTTAAAATTTTATGTTTATCTGGCTTTTTGCAGTAGTTTGTGTTAACGGAAAGAGGATTGACTGACTTACGTAAGATTAGATGATGGAATGATACTAGAACAGTGCGCCGCGTGCCAATATTAATTTCTCAAACATCTTAGGCAAGCTGTGTTGAACATGAACAAACATGCTGAAGTCGAAATTTTCTCTAAAAGAAAGAAGGCTTCACATTAATTATTTTGATACTAGTCTAATTAAAGAGCTTTTATGATGGTTAAATTAACCTCATCATGAGCAAGCAATAATACATTGGAGATTGTAACTATTAAAAGGGTTGTTTGTTGGTAATGTTGCAGCAATATAAAGAGCGATAGGTAATCAAAACCTAGTACTTTCTAATATTTAGCATTTGGCTTAGGTAGATAATTGACCCTGCATTCAACTAGTCTAGACTCTGATATTACAACAAGTAGTTGATGGTGCATCACTAGTCTAGCTTGTCTGGCTTATAGTGGAGCGCAGTGTAGGGCATGCGGCTATGAGACGCCTTGAATTTACTCAGTTATTATGTCAATATGATTACTTTAAAAGCTCTGTAATGTAATAATGGTTGGTATAATATAGTCTCCATATAAATGTAACCCATAATAAATTTTAATATTATAATGGCGTATTAGATATTGTCATCGGGTCTTGCACCAACTTTTGTTTGGTGTGACATTAGCATTATTTATTGAGGAATTCTTGACATATTTAGGACGCAAAATGTTTTGGTGATAAGTCACTAAATATACATATATGAAAGTTGGTAATATAATTAATAATCAATTGTCTAACTAATATTTATCCAGTGTTGCTACTTTTGGTTCAAGTTAGAATGCCCAGTGTATTTGCTTATTTTGTATGTGAAATTAGTAAATTTATTATTGGCGCTTTACGCCAACAACCTTAAAATTATACATAGAGACAGAAATTTTAGAGCATTCCATGTTGTTAAACTCTCCCTAAAGAATTATCTGCATATTATGAGTAGTTGAATGAAGCTAAAGTAAATAATGTATTGTATTCAATTTATGTAACTGATTAGTGTAATTATGTATTTGCTATTGTATTCTTTGATGAAAACTACATTTAGGCCGTAATCAGTTAGAAGTTATATAGGTAGTGAAGATGTAACTAAGGCACTGCTTACACTTCAGATTAAAATCTGTGGAAAGGTAGCCATCTCTTTCTCATAATGGTTGTTGATAACCTTCCTCCAAGTAGCTGATTAATGAATATTTTTCAACATTGCCACCTACTTCAATCGGATGTCTACATAGCATTTAATGGCAATAAGTCAGTTTCTTGTGTACAAGACTTCCCATTTAAACTACAGTTGTACATAATTATTTTTAAACAAAACTAGAATAATGTGCATTTCATAAGTGAGATGATAAAGTATTTATGCTTTTCTGTCTCCACAACTTCATTACTGTGTGAGGCAGCGAATGTTTTAGTTCAATCAAGTTATTAATGTTGGAACTATTAAAATATCGATTAAATATTACAGTGAAAGGTGATGATTTAATCAATATCTGGATCTAAGAAAAATTCATTGTAAACAATCATGTTTCACTGTTTACTTATAGATAAGAGTTAGTGCACGGTTTTCACATTTATCCGTGAATTAGGTAATAATTATGAACAGTGATTTTAATTAATATTTTTGCTTTAATGTGCTGACATTTTTCTGTTAAAATGTAATATGCAGTGCTCTTTTGTTAATAGTTTCTCTTGTAAGTTTTGTTTTTTTTTTTAAGTTTGACTCAGTGACAGAGTGGATCGACAAGTACAAGGCATTGCAGATAAAGAGGTGTGGTCCTGTCCGTGGGATCATATGAATTTTTAAGACTGATCATTTATTCATTATTAAGTTACGCTAGTTCAAGTCACCATATTAAATAGAATAACGTGTGCGTGTGTTACGTTTATGTAGCTATTTATATGTATGTATGTGATAATAATAGTCCATAAATTGTGTTGTATAAACCTGACAGCCTTATCGAGATCTACTTTCTGTTAAAATATAGCAATAATGACAAACTTAACTGTATGGTACTTATACTAGTAAATTTTGATATGAAGACAAGATTTAATGGATGAATTATTTACATGGATCTCCTTAATTCTGCCAGGCTACTAAGTGTTGTGGTGTCATGCAAGTTTTTTTAATTTTTGTATGTTTTATCGGGACATTGTCTATTTGACAATGCTGTTCATTCATCACAGGACTCTGTTCTCGAAATATTTTTAAAGCAGTTCCTTTTCAATACCTATTGTATTTATTTTCCGATATGCACATAGAAAGACTAGGAATGGCACTATCTTAACGTAGCACCACACAAGGTAGTAAATTGATGTTACTATTGAGTTGGTTCTTTTCTGTGTGTTCACTCTGAGGAGCACTTGTCGAACCCGAATTTAAAACGCTTTCAATTTTAATTTAATAATTATACTTATAACAACTAATGAAGTACTACTAAGGTAGGTAAAAATTCGTAATAAATACCGTACAGTACGACAAAAGGATCTCCTTTACCTACAAAGACAAAAAATCGCCTGCGACTCACTCACATAAGTTACTAAAATCCTGAATCAGGGTTTTAGTATTTTTAATACATATTTCGCGATAAGTAGTCCTGTGATATAACTCTTCTCCGTTCTCGAAGCTCATTTCGCACTCTGTTTCTGAGTCCGTAGTTATAAGGAGTTGTCTGCCTACCGCCTTTACATTATGTCAGTATAGGATAATTAACACTGTAACATAACGGACTTGGTTATACTATTAGTGTAGTCAAAAATAGTAATAAGAGATTTTAAGTCAAAGAAGCAAGTTAAATTGTTTAAAATGTGTTATTATTTATGTCTTAAAGTATTAAAATGGTTATTTCTTATTAATTAGTTTGTAAATGATAATCGTCTGTATATTTAATCGACCACTTTCTTTGTATATTCGCTGAAACCAATAAAACATAAGCACTTACCATATTAGGTCAAGACTGTCTATAATATACATACTTACTAACTACTATTGATTATTATTCAAGATAACAAGATAATCACAATAATATGCTATCACATACATAACATGATTTATATACCGACTTATTAATGATACTTAGATAAGAGCACCATTCCATGTTTTATTGGTTTTATGCAGTTCAGTGATGTGAATATTTCCATTTTCTACACTCTATCGCATTTATAGGTTTCTGTAGTCAACTTAAAAAGCACCGACTTATGGTAGATAACATTATATAATTACAAACAATTCGGAATTACATTTTATATTATTAAGGATAAACCTCAATGCAAGCATTAGTTATCGAGCATTATTAACTTGGGTTCCCAATGCCTTCGCGAGGCGCGCTATAATTTGCAAACCTCTGAACTTGTTCTCAGTGGAGGAACCACGTGCTCTCGAGCGAACTTCCCAAAGCTCAAGCGTATTCAATGCTCGAGCTGAGGACGCCATTTTATTCATATTGTAATACCCACATTTTATTATGCATTTAAAATAAGCTGTTTTAATAAGCTTTTGGGTTTCAGTTAGCGAGCCTATGAATTAGTGATGGGGTGAATACTTTCATTTTTTTATTGCTGCTCTGTCTCCGAAGTTTAAATAATAGGTATATAAAACGCAATATTACTTATTCGCCCTCTCACTAATAAGCTCATGTTCCTATTCAAGTAGTTATAGTAATATTTTCTTACAGTTGATAGTAAGATTATGATAAAGTGTAGAAAATATTGCATGGATGTTTCCATTTTGATAATGAAATTGATAAAAATATTTCCTCTGATTTTAATTGTACCACATTTGACTTATATTTACCAATATTTATAAAAGATTGATATTATGGTGTTTCATTTAATCCCCATACCAACTCTCGTGCATCTCAGTGGGAAACATGGGAATAAAAAAAAAACTCGACCCATCTATCCATCAACTGGAAGATGTCCAGTGCTGGCTGATAGGCCTGCTCTTTGGGGCGAGTTCACAAACTCAGAAGGACCCACAGTCTGATCTGGAGCCGGATTTTGTGACATCGTCTTTTTATTTTAAATTCTGTTAGTTTAAAGCAACACAAATGTAAGAGTAAAACTCCCAGGTGACAGATTCAAGTAGTTTTTGAGATATCGTCCTTTGAAAATCGTTAAAATTACACCTAGATTTTTACAAAATCTATATATATAAAAATGAATCCCTATTTCATGTCATTACTTGACGCGAGAACGGCTGGACCAATTTAAATGATTATTTTTTTAGATTATTCCGTGAAGTTCTAGGAAGGTTCATACATTTAAAAAAATTGGAAAAATTGCCCGGAAAGCGTTAAAAACCCATATTTTACGTATGATTCAAATTATTTTCAATAGATGGCGTAATGAACGCCGGTGTCAGATGGCGGATGGCGACTATAAATTCCTGCAAATTTATTTCATGGGCAATCCATCACAAGAAATAGATCTGCGTTGTGCACATAACAGTGCTGGGCAAAGGTCTCTCCCCATCTTCTTCCATCCATCGCGGTCTTAGACTCTCTCATACCACCCGTCTAGATGAGCGTCGAGGTCACCGCGCCACTGTTTTTTGGGTCTACGTCGGCGACGACGGTCGTGCTCTGGGACCGCACTCGGTGATTGCTTTGGCCTACCTTTCTGAGCTCATTCGGCTCTGGTGACCCGCCCAGGTCCACTTAAGTGTAGCTGTTTTCGCTCCTACATCCGCGATAAGGGTCATGGAACGCAGCTGAGTGTTCCGCACCCTATCAGTGTGTTTAACACCCAAAATGCTGCTCCATTGCTGTTCGGCAAACCTTCAGTTTGGACTTCTGAGCCTCGGTTAGTGACCATGTCTGGGCGCCGCACTGTGAGCTGAAAATCGAGCTTCATAGTACTTTAAACTTTTTTTTTTCTTTTCATTAGTTTCTAATGCCTTCAGCAGTCATGAATATATATAAAGAATATAATTTCATAGGTATACTAAATAAATAAAAATTAAAAATTAAAATTTTGTATGGCTCCAAAGTAATAAATCCAAATATGTATCTTCAAACCCGCTGTGTTAACCGTTATATCCTTACAGATGGCTGTTCTACAAATTATTTGTAATTTTTTGGTGTATGTTATATAACGGTAACAACTGCGGTTTTTTTATTAAATATTTTATACTAAAATTTGTACTTACATGCGGACCGATGGGTTTATAAACTTGAAATTTTGCAGGGAAGTGTCTGTATTTCAGAGAAACACTAATATAGCATATATAAGTACAAATTTTAGTTCAAACTTTTTTTATATAACGTATTTATTTAAAAAAAAACCGGCCAAGTGCGTGTCGGACTCGCACATAGAGGGTTCCGTACCAAACACCGTATAAATTTTATTGAAATTCTTCTTTGAAAATGTTCGTTTACACATATGCGACTAGATGGCGCCACTGTCGCTTAAAAGTTAAATAATTGGTAGAAAATGTAGTTTTACGATATTTTTATTCAACTATTTATGTAAAAGCTATTATAATGATCACTAATGGTTAAAATATAAGTTTTCCCTTTATATATATGTCGGCACAGCAACTTTTAAAAAGTATTGAAACGATCGAAATGGGACGCAAGCGCCATCTGTAGGCGTTTGGACAGAGTCCACTTGCATAGACCGGCATCGGCGGAGAGCACAGTACGCTTTGCACCGCCGAGCAGTCGAGTCGCGCGATTGGAAACTGTCATCGTGCCATTTCAATATCTTATTAGTCATCTTTATACCCACTGAATGCCCACAATCCGAAAAAACGACGGCCCCATCATTCTTTCTTCGACATCAGAAGTGAGATCGAACGATGGCTAAAACCGTTGATGATCGCGTAGAAATTTAAATGATGGCAGTTTCTTCAGTTTCCAAGTCGTAGTGCTAATTATCGTTGATTTTAAAAATTAAAAGTGCCACGTGTTTGAACAATGACAATGAAAAAATGGCGGTGCACAGTAGACATTATGCGATTCGCTAAGTCGAAACGGACGTTTGAATTATTGTGTGTGAAGTGTTCAAAGTGTTTTGTGTGGTGATACGGTGCTACGTGAAAGCGGATGGCTGCGACGACGCGAGTATCGACAGACTGTGTGGCAGTCAACGGCGCAGAGCGGCATCGGGACGGCGATGGTGGTCGCAGGTTTGCATGGAGCAGAATCCGGTGAGTCGAACCATGTTTATTTGATACCCGTGTTCTATAGAGAGGGTACACGCGGTACATGCTATAACATTGACAGAGAAAGTGCGGGTGTGCGTGATATTGCTATTTGGATTGAAGAGTGGACGAAGTTTTCTGCCTACCCTCAATTTACTCTGGTCAATGTTGCTATGTGATTTTGTTTTGTTGCGGATATTATTTTACGATTGCAGCCGGACTATTTTGCTAATGTGATCGAAGTTTGAGTTCCTAATTTTATTACGGCAGTGTCACGTTTTTAGAAGCTTTGTGTAAAGGACTATCTTTGCGCGACGTCAATTCAATTCAATTCTTTATTTGCGTAATATGGGTTTACAGAAGATGTTGCATTTTAAGTTGTTTCACCATATACAGCTTCAAGCATGCAAAAATTTAAAATTTCAATCTAATAATAAAAAATAACATTAGCCACAGGAACTATTACCACAATTAACGCAATAAAGTTATTTGACTTTTCGGTCAGTGTATATCCTTAGGGGCGCTATTAGGTTTAGGTTTATTCTTAGGTTTGAGTATAAGGGTGGCGAAAATGTCACGGGTCGACTTTGACCTCGAATGACCTTTAATCCCGCATGACCTTTGACCTCGAGTAACCTTACTAATACTACCTTAATAACTCCAAAACGGCTAGGCACAAATTTAAAATTTTCGGTGTTACGCCTACGCCTACGAATGGCAGGAAGATGCATTCGGTCCGAGTGACTGCATACTACATAAGGCACTAAATACAACAAAAAGTCCAAACCCTTTCATTAGTGTCCATTTGTCTCGTCAGTCTTCCTAGAGCAATAATTGGTTAAATGGCTAATTAGTTGGTTAACTAGGGAATCGGAATTCACGAATATACCTATGATCTTGCTGCCGTAACGTTACCGCAGCAGTGTGGTTTTTTCCTGCTGGTCCAATCAAAATCTGAATAATTCAGATAATTAGTGCTCCATGTCGTGTAATTATGCCGAAAATTTTAAATTTGTGCCCCCAAGGTTTCAGAGTTATTTCAAATCTTGCTGGCGTAACGTTTTGCGAATTCCTGTATCTCAAAAACTGTTTGGCACACAATCATGATTTTTCATACACACATGTGTTATTTTGTGCCCATTTGTGACAGTTTCATATTTCAATATATCAGAAAGGTACGGGTGTTATAAGATTTTTCCTAAATAACTAAAATAGCTCCTAGCTCTTAAACTGGGAAACCTAGAAACCAAATGTTAGTGCTAGCTTGTATTTCTTATTGATCCTAAGCATTTCTATAATGATTGTAAGCCTACTCCAAGGAATTTACGATTTATTACGATTTATTGCTATCTCGCGGTGAAATTACTTAAACCCTAAATACACTAGTTTCTTATGTTCCGATTACTTTTATTAATATACAAAAATTAGTGCCCTACTTCAAATATACGTCTACCAATCAGCTCTGTAAACCTTATAATTAAATGAAGTCGGTTAAATATTATTAATAAATAACCATCACGAAGCGCTGTCGGTGGTTAACTGGCGGAATTGGAATGTATAGAAACAAGCGAACGCTCCGTACTTCAAGCCATCCTATTTCAACTGACAGCGTTGTAATGAGTACAGACGCGTACATAATACTTTGGAGTGTATTTATAAACTATTAAATAAGGTAAATAAATGTATAATCACAGGGTATGCTAAATTTGAATATGAAGGTACCTTACTTAATATTCCTTTTTAACCGACTTCAAAAAAGGAGGAGGTTCTATGTTCGACTGTATGTATGTTCACCGATTTCTCCGGCATTTATGAACCGATTTGAAAAAGTATTTTGCTGTTCGGTAGATCGTAGCTCCAAGTTGGTCCCATAAACCTGGAGCACTAAAAAGCCTGAAATAATATTTCTATTACCACCACTGCCTACCCCTTCGGGAAAATCAGGCGTGATGATGTGTTATCGAGTATTTGGGGTCAGTGCCAATCTATCTTCTTACTTTTATAGTAGGTAGACTCGGCATACCAAGATTGGCACTGACTCCAAATACTCGATAACACATCATCACGCCTGATTTTCCCGAAGGGGTAGGCAGTGGTGGTAATAGAAATATTAATTCAGGCTTTTTAGTGCTTCAGATTTTTTTGAAGTCTGTTTTTATTTTTTTATAAAAATAATTTTATTCCATGATTTTTAGTGGCGCCATACAAACTTTATCACCCCAAATTACCCCTTTGGGCGGTGACTTTTACAAGATTCCAAAATAAAAATTTCTTAATTTATTATATGGAGTATACATACTATGTTTCAAGTCAATCGGACACAAATATATTTTTCTACCGTACTTCTACCTCTAGTTTCCCCCTTTGGGGGGTTGATTTCCGAAATGATTTTTTTACGGGACCAAAACGACTTAGTCATCTACCAAATAACAGTTTTAAAAGAAAAATTGGTTCATAAACGTCAGAGATAAACGGTAACTCTCCATACAAACTTAACACGTCGTTTTACCCCATTTGGGGGCGATTTTTCCAAAATCCTGAAACATGAGTTTCATAATTTTTTATGCAAAATATATATACATTAAATTTCAAGTCATTCGGACAAGATTTTTTTTTCAGACGACCTTCACCCCCCAAAATTACCCCCCCTTAGGGGTTGCTTCTAGGAATTATTTTTGTATGAGACCAACTTGGAGCTACGATCTACCGAACAGCAAAATAATTTTTCAAATCGGTTCATAAATGTCGGAGAAATCAGTGAACATACATACATACATACATACAGCCGAACATAGAACCTCCTCCTTTTTTGAAGTCGGTTAAAAAGTAATCGGAACATAAGGAACTCGTGTATTTAGGGTTTGAGTAGGAGGGTGGGGAGAAGGACACAAGTCGACATTGAATTCGAATGACCTTTGACCTTTAACCCCGAATGACCTTTGACCTCAAGTAGACTTTGTTATCGATTGCAGCCGGACTATTTTGCTAATGTGATCGAAGTTTGAGTTCCTAATTTTATTACGGCAGTGTCACGTTTTTAGAAGCTTTGTGTAAAGGACTATCTTTGCGCGACGTCAATTCAATTCAATTCTTTATTTGCGTAATATGGGTTTACAGAAGATGTTGCATTTTAAGTTGTTTCACCATATACAGCTTCAAGCATGCAAAAATTTAAAATTTCAATCTAATAATAAAAAATAACATTAGCCACAGGAACTATTACCAAAATTAACGCAATAAAGTTATTTGACTTTTCGGTCAGTGTATATCCTTAGGGGCGCTATTAGGTTTAGGTTTATGTTTTGGTTTAGGTTTATTCTTAGGTTTGAGTATAAGGGTGGCGAAAATGTCACGGGTCGACTTTGACCTCGAATGACCTTTAATCCCGCATGACCTTTGACCTCGAGTAACCTTACTAATACTACCTTAATAACTCCAAAACGGCTAGGCACAAATTTAAAATTTTCGGTGTTACGCCTACGCCTACGAATGGCAGGAAGATGCATTCGGTCCGAGTGACTGCATACTACATAAGGCACTAAATACAACAAAAAGTCCAAACCCTTTCATTAGTGTCCATTTGTCTCGTCAGTCTTCCTAGAGCAATAATTGGTTAAATGGCTAACTAGTTGGTTAACTAGGGAATCGGAATTCACGAATATACCTATGATCTTGCTGCCGTAACGTTACCGCAGCAGTGTGGTTTTTTCCTGCTGGTCCAATCAAAATCTGAATAATTCAGATAATTAGTGCTCCATGTCGTGTAATTGTGCCGAAAATTTTAAATTTGTGCCCCCCAAGGTTTCAGAGTTATTTCAAATCTTGCTGGCGTAACGTTTTGCGAATTCCTGTATCTCAAAAACTGTTTGGCACACAATCATGATTTTTCATACACACATGTGTTATTTTGTGCCCATTTGTGACAGTTTCATATTTCAATATATCAGAAAGGTACGGGTGTTATAAGATTTTTCCTAAATAACTAAAATAGCTCCTAGCTCTTAAACTGGGAAACCTAGAAACCAAATGTTAGTGCTAGCTTGTATTTCTTATTGATCCTAAGCATTTCTATAATGATTGTAAGCCTACTCCATGGAATTTACGATTTATTACGATTTATTGCTATCTCGCGGTGAAATTACTTAAACCCTAAATACACTAGTTTCTTATGTTCCGATTACTTTTATTAATATACAAAAATTAGTGCCCTACTTCAAATATACGTCTACCAATCAGCTCTGTAAACCTTATAATTAAATGAAGTCGGTTAAATATTATTAATAAATAACCATCACGAAGCGCTGTCGGTGGTTAACTGGCGGAATTGGAATGTATAGAAACAAGCGAACGCTCCGTACTTCAAGCCATCCTATTTCAACTGACAGCGTTGTAATGAGTACAGACGCGTACATAATACTTTGGAGTGTATTTATAAACTATTAAATAAGGTAAATAAATGTATAATCACAGGGTATGCTAAATTTGAATATGAAGGTACCTTACTTAATATTCCTTTTTAACCGACTTCAAAAAAGGAGGAGGTTCTATGTTCGACTGTATGTATGTTCACCGATTTCTCCGGCATTTATGAACCGATTTGAAAAAGTATTTTGCTGTTCGGTAGATCGTAGCTCCAAGTTGGTCCCATAAACCTGGAGCACTAAAAAGCCTGAAATAATATTTCTATTACCACCACTGCCTACCCCTTCGGGAAAATCAGGCGTGATGATGTGTTATCGAGTATTTGGGGTCAGTGCCAATCTATCTTCTTACTTTTATAGTAGGTAGACTCGGCATACCAAGATTGGCACTGACTCCAAATACTCGATAACACATCATCACGCCTGATTTTCCCGAAGGGGTAGGCAGTGGTGGTAATAGAAATATTAATTCAGGCTTTTTAGTGCTTCAGATTTTTTTGAAGTCTGTTTTTATTTTTTTATAAAAATAATTTTATTCCATGATTTTTAGTGGCGCCATACAAACTTTATCACCCCAAATTACCCCTTTGGGCGGTGACTTTTACAAGATTCCAAAATAAAAATTTCTTAATTTATTATATGGAGTATACATACTATGTTTCAAGTCAATCGGACACAAATATATTTTTCTACCGTACTTCTACCTCTAGTTTCCCCCTTTGGGGGGTTGATTTCCGAAATGATTTTTTTACGGGACCAAAACGACTTAGTCATCTACCAAATAACAGTTTTAAAAGAAAAATTGGTTCATAAACGTCAGAGATAAACGGTAACTCTCCATACAAACTTAACACGTCGTTTTACCCCATTTGGGGGCGATTTTTCCAAAATCCTGAAACATGAGTTTCATAATTTTTTATGCAAAATATATATACATTAAATTTCAAGTCATTCGGACAAGATTTTTTTTTCAGACGACCTTCACCCCCCAAAATTACCCCCCCTTAGGGGTTGCTTCTAGGAATTATTTTTGTATGAGACCAACTTGGAGCTACGATCTACCGAACAGCAAAATATTTTTTCAAATCGGTTCATAAATGTCGGAGAAATCAGTGAACATACATACATACATACATACAGCCGAACATAGAACCTCCTCCTTTTTTGAAGTCGGTTAAAAAGTAATCGGAACATAAGGAACTCGTGTATTTAGGGTTTGAGTAGGAGGGTGGGGAGAAGGACACAAGTCGACATTGAATTCGAATGACCTTTGACCTTTAACCCCGAATGACCTTTGACCTCAAGTAGACTTTGTTATCGATTGCAGCCGGACTATTTTGCTAATGTGATCGAAGTTTGAGTTCCTAATTTTATTACGGCAGTGTCACGTTTTTAGAAGCTTTGTGTAAAGGACTATCTTTGCGCGACGTCAATTCAATTCAATTCTTTATTTGCGTAATATGGGTTTACAGAAGATGTTGCATTTTAAGTTGTTTCACCATATACAGCTTCAAGCATGCAAAAATTTAAAATTTCAATCTAATAATAAAAAATAACATTAGCCACAGGAACTATTACCAAAATTAACGCAATAAAGTTATTTGACTTTTCGGTCAGTGTATATCCTTAGGGGCGCTATTAGGTTTAGGTTTATGTTTTGGTTTAGGTTTATTCTTAGGTTTGAGTATAAGGGTGGCGAAAATGTCACGGGTCGACTTTGACCTCGAATGACCTTTAATCCCGCATGACCTTTGACCTCGAGTAACCTTACTAATACTACCTTAATAACGCCAAAACGGCTAGGCACAAATTTAAAATTTTCGGTGTTACGCCTACGCCTACGAATGGCAGGAAGATGCATTCGGTCCGAGTGACTGCATACTACATAAGGCACTAAATACAACAAAAAGTCCAAACCCTTTCATTAGTGTCCATTTGTCTCGTCAGTCTTCCTAGAGCAATAATTGGTTAAATGGCTAACTAGTTGGTTAACTAGGGAATCGGAATTCACGAATATACCTATGATCTTGCTGCCGTAACGTTACCGCAGCAGTGTGGTTTTTTCCTGCTGGTCCAATCAAAATCTGAATAATTCAGATAATTAGTGCTCCATGTCGTGTAATTGTGCCGAAAATTTTAAATTTGTGCCCCCCAAGGTTTCAGAGTTATTTCAAATCTTGCTGGCGTAACGTTTTGCGAATTCCTGTATCTCAAAAACTGTTTGGCACACAATCATGATTTTTCATACACACATGTGTTATTTTGTGCCCATTTGTGACAGTTTCATATTTCAATATATCAGAAAGGTACGGGTGTTATAAGATTTTTCCTAAATAACTAAAATAGCTCCTAGCTCTTAAACTGGGAAACCTAGAAACCAAATGTTAGTGCTAGCTTGTATTTCTTATTGATCCTAAGCATTTCTATAATGATTGTAAGCCTACTCCATGGAATTTACGATTTATTACGATTTATTGCTATCTCGCGGTGAAATTACTTAAACCCTAAATACACTAGTTTCTTATGTTCCGATTACTTTTATTAATATACAAAAATTAGTGCCCTACTTCAAATATACGTCTACCAATCAGCTCTGTAAACCTTATAATTAAATGAAGTCGGTTAAATATTATTAATAAATAACCATCACGAAGCGCTGTCGGTGGTTAACTGGCGGAATTGGAATGTATAGAAACAAGCGAACGCTCCGTACTTCAAGCCATCCTATTTCAACTGACAGCGTTGTAATGAGTACAGACGCGTACATAATACTTTGGAGTGTATTTATAAACTATTAAATAAGGTAAATAAATGTATAATCACAGGGTATGCTAAATTTGAATATGAAGGTACCTTACTTAATATTCCTTTTTAACCGACTTCAAAAAAGGAGGAGGTTCTATGTTCGACTGTATGTATGTTCACCGATTTCTCCGGCATTTATGAACCGATTTGAAAAAGTATTTTGCTGTTCGGTAGATCGTAGCTCCAAGTTGGTCCCATAAACCTGGAGCACTAAAAAGCCTGAAATAATATTTCTATTACCACCACTGCCTACCCCTTCGGGAAAATCAGGCGTGATGATGTGTTATCGAGTATTTGGGGTCAGTGCCAATCTATCTTCTTACTTTTATAGTAGGTAGACTCGGCATACCAAGGTTGGCACTGACTCCAAATACTCGATAACACATCATCACGCCTGATTTTCCCGAAGGGGTAGGCAGTGGTGGTAATAGAAATATTAATTCAGGCTTTTTAGTGCTTCAGATTTTTTTGAAGTCTGTTTTTATTTTTTTATAAAAATAATTTTATTCCATGATTTTTAGTGGCGCCATACAAACTTTATCACCCCAAATTACCCCTTTGGGCGGTGACTTTTACAAGATTCCAAAATAAAAATTTCTTAATTTATTATATGGAGTATACATACTATGTTTCAAGTCAATCGGACACAAATATATTTTTCTACCGTACTTCTACCTCTAGTTTCCCCCTTTGGGGGGTTGATTTCCGAAATGATTTTTTTACGGGACCAAAACGACTTAGTCATCTACCAAATAACAGTTTTAAAAGAAAAATTGGTTCATAAACGTCAGAGATAAACGGTAACTCTCCATACAAACTTAACACGTCGTTTTACCCCATTTGGGGGCGATTTTTCCAAAATCCTGAAACATGAGTTTCATAATTTTTTATGCAAAATATATATACATTAAATTTCAAGTCATTCGGACAAGATTTTTTTTTCAGACGACCTTCACCCCCCAAAATTACCCCCCCTTAGGGGTTGCTTCTAGGAATTATTTTTGTATGAGACCAACTTGGAGCTACGATCTACCGAACAGCAAAATAATTTTTCAAATCGGTTCATAAATGTCGGAGAAATCAGTGAACATACATACATACATACATACAGCCGAACATAGAACCTCCTCCTTTTTTGAAGTCGGTTAAAAAGTAATCGGAACATAAGGAACTCGTGTATTTAGGGTTTGAGTAGGAGGGTGGGGAGAAGGACACAAGTCGACATTGAATTCGAATGACCTTTGACCTTTAACCCCGAATGACCTTTGACCTCAAGTAGACTTTGTTATCGATTGCAGCCGGACTATTTTGCTAATGTGATCGAAGTTTGAGTTCCTAATTTTATTACGGCAGTGTCACGTTTTTAGAAGCTTTGTGTAAAGGACTATCTTTGCGCGACGTCAATTCAATTCAATTCTTTATTTGCGTAATATGGGTTTACAGAAGATGTTGCATTTTAAGTTGTTTCACCATATACAGCTTCAAGCATGCAAAAATTTAAAATTTCAATCTAATAATAAAAAATAACATTAGCCACAGGAACTATTACCAAAATTAACGCAATAAAGTTATTTGACTTTTCGGTCAGTGTATATCCTTAGGGGCGCTATTAGGTTTAGGTTTATGTTTTGGTTTAGGTTTATTCTTAGGTTTGAGTATAAGGGTGGCGAAAATGTCACGGGTCGACTTTGACCTCGAATGACCTTTAATCCCGCATGACCTTTGACCTCGAGTAACCTTACTAATACTACCTTAATAACTCCAAAACGGCTAGGCACAAATTTAAAATTTTCGGTGTTACGCCTACGCCTACGAATGGCAGGAAGATGCATTCGGTCCGAGTGACTGCATACTACATAAGGCACTAAATACAACAAAAAGTCCAAACCCTTTCATTAGTGTCCATTTGTCTCGTCAGTCTTCCTAGAGCAATAATTGGTTAAATGGCTAACTAGTTGGTTAACTAGGGAATCGGAATTCACGAATATACCTATGATCTTGCTGCCGTAACGTTACCGCAGCAGTGTGGTTTTTTCCTGCTGGTCCAATCAAAATCTGAATAATTCAGATAATTAGTGCTCCATGTCGTGTAATTGTGCCGAAAATTTTAAATTTGTGCCCCCCAAGGTTTCAGAGTTATTTCAAATCTTGCTGGCGTAACGTTTTGCGAATTCCTGTATCTCAAAAACTGTTTGGCACACAATCATGATTTTTCATACACACATGTGTTATTTTGTGCCCATTTGTGACAGTTTCATATTTCAATATATCAGAAAGGTACGGGTGTTATAAGATTTTTCCTAAATAACTAAAATAGCTCCTAGCTCTTAAACTGGGAAACCTAGAAACCAAATGTTAGTGCTAGCTTGTATTTCTTATTGATCCTAAGCATTTCTATAATGATTGTAAGCCTACTCCATGGAATTTACGATTTATTACGATTTATTGCTATCTCGCGGTGAAATTACTTAAACCCTAAATACACTAGTTTCTTATGTTCCGATTACTTTTATTAATATACAAAAATTAGTGCCCTACTTCAAATATACGTCTACCAATCAGCTCTGTAAACCTTATAATTAAATGAAGTCGGTTAAATATTATTAATAAATAACCATCACGAAGCGCTGTCGGTGGTTAACTGGCGGAATTGGAATGTATAGAAACAAGCGAACGCTCCGTACTTCAAGCCATCCTATTTCAACTGACAGCGTTGTAATGAGTACAGACGCGTACATAATACTTTGGAGTGTATTTATAAACTATTAAATAAGGTAAATAAATGTATAATCACAGGGTATGCTAAATTTGAATATGAAGGTACCTTACTTAATATTCCTTTTTAACCGACTTCAAAAAAGGAGGAGGTTCTATGTTCGACTGTATGTATGTTCACCGATTTCTCCGGCATTTATGAACCGATTTGAAAAAGTATTTTGCTGTTCGGTAGATCGTAGCTCCAAGTTGGTCCCATAAACCTGGAGCACTAAAAAGCCTGAAATAATATTTCTATTACCACCACTGCCTACCCCTTCGGGAAAATCAGGCGTGATGATGTGTTATCGAGTATTTGGGGTCAGTGCCAATCTATCTTCTTACTTTTATAGTAGGTAGACTCGGCATACCAAGATTGGCACTGACTCCAAATACTCGATAACACATCATCACGCCTGATTTTCCCGAAGGGGTAGGCAGTGGTGGTAATAGAAATATTAATTCAGGCTTTTTAGTGCTTCAGATTTTTTTGAAGTCTGTTTTTATTTTTTTATAAAAATAATTTTATTCCATGATTTTTAGTGGCGCCATACAAACTTTATCACCCCAAATTACCCCTTTGGGCGGTGACTTTTACAAGATTCCAAAATAAAAATTTCTTAATTTATTATATGGAGTATACATACTATGTTTCAAGTCAATCGGACACAAATATATTTTTCTACCGTACTTCTACCTCTAGTTTCCCCCTTTGGGGGGTTGATTTCCGAAATGATTTTTTTACGGGACCAAAACGACTTAGTCATCTACCAAATAACAGTTTTAAAAGAAAAATTGGTTCATAAACGTCAGAGATAAACGGTAACTCTCCATACAAACTTAACACGTCGTTTTACCCCATTTGGGGGCGATTTTTCCAAAATCCTGAAACATGAGTTTCATAATTTTTTATGCAAAATATATATACATTAAATTTCAAGTCATTCGGACAAGATTTTTTTTTCAGACGACCTTCACCCCCCAAAATTACCCCCCCTTAGGGGTTGCTTCTAGGAATTATTTTTGTATGAGACCAACTTGGAGCTACGATCTACCGAACAGCAAAATAATTTTTCAAATCGGTTCATAAATGTCGGAGAAATCAGTGAACATACATACATACATACATACAGCCGAACATAGAACCTCCTCCTTTTTTGAAGTCGGTTAAAAAGTAATCGGAACATAAGGAACTCGTGTATTTAGGGTTTGAGTAGGAGGGTGGGGAGAAGGACACAAGTCGACATTGAATTCGAATGACCTTTGACCTTTAACCCCGAATGACCTTTGACCTCAAGTAGACTTTGTTATCGATTGCAGCCGGACTATTTTGCTAATGTGATCGAAGTTTGAGTTCCTAATTTTATTACGGCAGTGTCACGTTTTTAGAAGCTTTGTGTAAAGGACTATCTTTGCGCGACGTCAATTCAATTCAATTCTTTATTTGCGTAATATGGGTTTACAGAAGATGTTGCATTTTAAGTTGTTTCACCATATACAGCTTCAAGCATGCAAAAATTTAAAATTTCAATCTAATAATAAAAAATAACATTAGCCACAGGAACTATTACCAAAATTAACGCAATAAAGTTATTTGACTTTTCGGTCAGTGTATATCCTTAGGGGCGCTATTAGGTTTAGGTTTATGTTTTGGTTTAGGTTTATTCTTAGGTTTGAGTATAAGGGTGGCGAAAATGTCACGGGTCGACTTTGACCTCGAATGACCTTTAATCCCGCATGACCTTTGACCTCGAGTAACCTTACTAATACTACCTTAATAACTCCAAAACGGCTAGGCACAAATTTAAAATTTTCGGTGTTACGCCTACGCCTACGAATGGCAGGAAGATGCATTCGGTCCGAGTGACTGCATACTACATAAGGCACTAAATACAACAAAAAGTCCAAACCCTTTCATTAGTGTCCATTTGTCTCGTCAGTCTTCCTAGAGCAATAATTGGTTAAATGGCTAACTAGTTGGTTAACTAGGGAATCGGAATTCACGAATATACCTATGATCTTGCTGCCGTAACGTTACCGCAGCAGTGTGGTTTTTTCCTGCTGGTCCAATCAAAATCTGAATAATTCAGATAATTAGTGCTCCATGTCGTGTAATTGTGCCGAAAATTTTAAATTTGTGCCCCCCAAGGTTTCAGAGTTATTTCAAATCTTGCTGGCGTAACGTTTTGCGAATTCCTGTATCTCAAAAACTGTTTGGCACACAATCATGATTTTTCATACACACATGTGTTATTTTGTGCCCATTTGTGACAGTTTCATATTTCAATATATCAGAAAGGTACGGGTGTTATAAGATTTTTCCTAAATAACTAAAATAGCTCCTAGCTCTTAAACTGGGAAACCTAGAAACCAAATGTTAGTGCTAGCTTGTATTTCTTATTGATCCTAAGCATTTCTATAATGATTGTAAGCCTACTCCATGGAATTTACGATTTATTACGATTTATTGCTATCTCGCGGTGAAATTACTTAAACCCTAAATACACTAGTTTCTTATGTTCCGATTACTTTTATTAATATACAAAAATTAGTGCCCTACTTCAAATATACGTCTACCAATCAGCTCTGTAAACCTTATAATTAAATGAAGTCGGTTAAATATTATTAATAAATAACCATCACGAAGCGCTGTCGGTGGTTAACTGGCGGAATTGGAATGTATAGAAACAAGCGAACGCTCCGTACTTCAAGCCATCCTATTTCAACTGACAGCGTTGTAATGAGTACAGACGCGTACATAATACTTTGGAGTGTATTTATAAACTATTAAATAAGGTAAATAAATGTATAATCACAGGGTATGCTAAATTTGAATATGAAGGTACCTTACTTAATATTCCTTTTTAACCGACTTCAAAAAAGGAGGAGGTTCTATGTTCGACTGTATGTATGTTCACCGATTTCTCCGGCATTTATGAACCGATTTGAAAAAGTATTTTGCTGTTCGGTAGATCGTAGCTCCAAGTTGGTCCCATAAACCTGGAGCACTAAAAAGCCTGAAATAATATTTCTATTACCACCACTGCCTACCCCTTCGGGAAAATCAGGCGTGATGATGTGTTATCGAGTATTTGGGGTCAGTGCCAATCTATCTTCTTACTTTTATAGTAGGTAGACTCGGCATACCAAGATTGGCACTGACTCCAAATACTCGATAACACATCATCACGCCTGATTTTCCCGAAGGGGTAGGCAGTGGTGGTAATAGAAATATTAATTCAGGCTTTTTAGTGCTTCAGATTTTTTTGAAGTCTGTTTTTATTTTTTTATAAAAATAATTTTATTCCATGATTTTTAGTGGCGCCATACAAACTTTATCACCCCAAATTACCCCTTTGGGCGGTGACTTTTACAAGATTCCAAAATAAAAATTTCTTAATTTATTATATGGAGTATACATACTATGTTTCAAGTCAATCGGACACAAATATATTTTTCTACCGTACTTCTACCTCTAGTTTCCCCCTTTGGGGGGTTGATTTCCGAAATGATTTTTTTACGGGACCAAAACGACTTAGTCATCTACCAAATAACAGTTTTAAAAGAAAAATTGGTTCATAAACGTCAGAGATAAACGGTAACTCTCCATACAAACTTAACACGTCGTTTTACCCCATTTGGGGGCGATTTTTCCAAAATCCTGAAACATGAGTTTCATAATTTTTTATGCAAAATATATATACATTAAATTTCAAGTCATTCGGACAAGATTTTTTTTTCAGACGACCTTCACCCCCCAAAATTACCCCCCCTTAGGGGTTGCTTCTAGGAATTATTTTTGTATGAGACCAACTTGGAGCTACGATCTACCGAACAGCAAAATAATTTTTCAAATCGGTTCATAAATGTCGGAGAAATCAGTGAACATACATACATACATACATACAGCCGAACATAGAACCTCCTCCTTTTTTGAAGTCGGTTAAAAAGTAATCGGAACATAAGGAACTCGTGTATTTAGGGTTTGAGTAGGAGGGTGGGGAGAAGGACACAAGTCGACATTGAATTCGAATGACCTTTGACCTTTAACCCCGAATGACCTTTGACCTCAAGTAGACTTTGTTATCGATTGCAGCCGGACTATTTTGCTAATGTGATCGAAGTTTGAGTTCCTAATTTTATTACGGCAGTGTCACGTTTTTAGAAGCTTTGTGTAAAGGACTATCTTTGCGCGACGTCAATTCAATTCAATTCTTTATTTGCGTAATATGGGTTTACAGAAGATGTTGCATTTTAAGTTGTTTCACCATATACAGCTTCAAGCATGCAAAAATTTAAAATTTCAATCTAATAATAAAAAATAACATTAGCCACAGGAACTATTACCAAAATTAACGCAATAAAGTTATTTGACTTTTCGGTCAGTGTATATCCTTAGGGGCGCTATTAGGTTTAGGTTTATGTTTTGGTTTTGGTTTAGGTTTATTCTTAGGTTTGAGTATAAGGGTGGCGAAAATGTCACGGGTCGACTTTGACCTCGAATTACCTTTAATCCCGCATGACCTTTGACCTCGAGTAACCTTACTAATACTACCTTAATAACTCCAAAACGGCTAGGCACAAATTTAAAATTTTCGGTGTTACGCCTACGCCTACGAATGGCAGGAAGATGCATTCGGTCCGAGTGACTGCATACTACATAAGGCACTAAATACAACAAAAAGTCCAAACCCTTTCATTAGTGTCCATTTGTCTCGTCAGTCTTCCTAGAGCAATAATTGGTTAAATGGCTAACTAGTTGGTTAACTAGGGAATCGGAATTCACGAATATACCTATGATCTTGCTGCCGTAACGTTACCGCAGCAGTGTGGTTTTTTCCTGCTGGTCCAATCAAAATCTGAATAATTCAGATAATTAGTGCTCCATGTCGTGTAATTGTGCCGAAAATTTTAAATTTGTGCCCCCCAAGGTTTCAGAGTTATTTCAAATCTTGCTGGCGTAACGTTTTGCGAATTCCTGTATCTCAAAAACTGTTTGGCACACAATCATGATTTTTCATACACACATGTGTTATTTTGTGCCCATTTGTGACAGTTTCATATTTCAATATATCAGAAAGGTACGGGTGTTATAAGATTTTTCCTAAATAACTAAAATAGCTCCTAGCTCTTAAACTGGGAAACCTAGAAACCAAATGTTAGTGCTAGCTTGTATTTCTTATTGATCCTAAGCATTTCTATAATGATTGTAAGCCTACTCCAAGGAATTTACGATTTATTACGATTTATTGCTATCTCGCGGTGAAATTACTTAAACCCTAAATACACTAGTTTCTTATGTTCCGATTACTTTTATTAATATACAAAAATTAGTGCCCTACTTCAAATATACGTCTACCAATCAGCTCTGTAAACCTTATAATTAAATGAAGTCGGTTAAATATTATTAATAAATAACCATCACGAAGCGCTGTCGGTGGTTAACTGGCGGAATTGGAATGTATAGAAACAAGCGAACGCTCCGTACTTCAAGCCATCCTATTTCAACTGACAGCGTTGTAATGAGTACAGACGCGTACATAATACTTTGGAGTGTATTTATAAACTATTAAATAAGGTAAATAAATGTATAATCACAGGGTATGCTAAATTTGAATATGAAGGTACCTTACTTAATATTCCTTTTTAACCGACTTCAAAAAAGGAGGAGGTTTTATGTTCGACTGTATGTATGTTCACCGATTTCTCCGGCATTTATGAACCGATTTGAAAAAGTATTTTGCTGTTCGGTAGATCGTAGCTCCAAGTTGGTCCCATAAACCTGGAGCACTAAAAAGCCTGAAATAATATTTCTATTACCACCACTGCCTACCCCTTCGGGAAAATCAGGCGTGATGATGTGTTATCGAGTATTTGGGGTCAGTGCCAATCTATCTTCTTACTTTTATAGTAGGTAGACTCGGCATACCAAGATTGGCACTGACTCCAAATACTCGATAACACATCATCACGCCTGATTTTCCCGAAGGGGTAGGCAGTGGTGGTAATAGAAATATTAATTCAGGCTTTTTAGTGCTTCAGATTTTTTTGAAGTCTGTTTTTATTTTTTTATAAAAATAATTTTATTCCATGATTTTTAGTGGCGCCATACAAACTTTATCACCCCAAATTACCCCTTTGGGCGGTGACTTTTACAAAATTCCAAAATAAAAATTTCTTAATTTATTATATGGAGTATACATACTATGTTTCAAGTCAATCGGACACAAATATATTTTTCTACCGTACTTCTACCTCTAGTTTCCCCCTTTGGGGGGTTGATTTCCGAAATGATTTTTTTACGGGACCAAAACGACTTAGTCATCTACCAAATAACAGTTTTAAAAGAAAAATTGGTTCATAAACGTCAGAGATAAACGGTAACTCTCCATACAAACTTAACACGTCGTTTTACCCCATTTGGGGGCGATTTTTCCAAAATCCTGAAACATGAGTTTCATAATTTTTTATGCAAAATATATATACATTAAATTTCAAGTCATTCGGACAAGATTTTTTTTTCAGACGACCTTCACCCCCCAAAATTACCCCCCCATAGGGGTTGCTTCTAGGAATTATTTTTGTATGAGACCAACTTGGAGCTACGATCTACCGAACAGCAAAATAATTTTTCAAATCGGTTCATAAATGTCGGAGAAATCAGTGAACATACATACATACATACATACAGCCGAACATAGAACCTCCTCCTTTTTTGAAGTCGGTTAAAAAGTAATCGGAACATAAGGAACTCGTGTATTTAGGGTTTAAATAATTTCACCGCGAGGGTCAATGTATATCCTTAGGGGCGCTATTAGGTTTAGGTCTAGGTTTAGGTTTGAGTAGGAGGGTGGGGAGAAGGACACAAGTCGACATTGAATTCGAATGACCTTTGACCTTTAACCCCGAATGACCTTTGACCTCAAGTAGACTTTGTTATCGATTGCAGCCGGACTATTTTGCTAATGTGATCGAAGTTTGAGTTCCTAATTTTATTACGGCAGTGTCACGTTTTTAGAAGCTTTGTGTAAAGGACTATCTTTGCGCGACGTCAATTCAATTCAATTCTTTATTTGCGTAATATGGGTTTACAGAAGATGTTGCATTTTAAGTTGTTTCACCATATACAGCTTCAAGCATGCAAAAATTTAAAATTTCAATCTAATAATAAAAAATAACATTAGCCACAGGAACTATTACCAAAATTAACGCAATAAAGTTATTTGACTTTTCGGTCAGTGTATATCCTTAGGGGCGCTATTAGGTTTAGGTTTATGTTTTGGTTTAGGTTTATTCTTAGGTTTGAGTATAAGGGTGGCGAAAATGTCACGGGTCGACTTTGACCTCGAATGACCTTTAATCCCGCATGACCTTTGACCTCGAGTAACCTTACTAATACTACCTTAATAACTCCAAAACGGCTAGGCACAAATTTAAAATTTTCGGTGTTACGCCTACGCCTACGAATGGCAGGAAGATGCATTCGGTCCGAGTGACTGCATACTACATAAGGCACTAAATACAACAAAAAGTCCAAACCCTTTCATTAGTGTCCATTTGTCTCGTCAGTCTTCCTAGAGCAATAATTGGTTAAATGGCTAACTAGTTGGTTAACTAGGGAATCGGAATTCACGAATATACCTATGATCTTGCTGCCGTAACGTTACCGCAGCAGTGTGGTTTTTTCCTGCTGGTCCAATCAAAATCTGAATAATTCAGATAATTAGTGCTCCATGTCGTGTAATTGTGCCGAAAATTTTAAATTTGTGCCCCCCAAGGTTTCAGAGTTATTTCAAATCTTGCTGGCGTAACGTTTTGCGAATTCCTGTATCTCAAAAACTGTTTGGCACACAATCATGATTTTTCATACACACATGTGTTATTTTGTGCCCATTTGTGACAGTTTCATATTTCAATATATCAGAAAGGTACGGGTGTTATAAGATTTTTCCTAAATAACTAAAATAGCTCCTAGCTCTTAAACTGGGAAACCTAGAAACCAAATGTTAGTGCTAGCTTGTATTTCTTATTGATCCTAAGCATTTCTATAATGATTGTAAGCCTACTCCAAGGAATTTACGATTTATTACGATTTATTGCTATCTCGCGGTGAAATTACTTAAACCCTAAATACACTAGTTTCTTATGTTCCGATTACTTTTATTAATATACAAAAATTAGTGCCCTACTTCAAATATACGTCTACCAATCAGCTCTGTAAACCTTATAATTAAATGAAGTCGGTTAAATATTATTAATAAATAACCATCACGAAGCGCTGTCGGTGGTTAACTGGCGGAATTGGAATGTATAGAAACAAGCGAACGCTCCGTACTTCAAGCCATCCTATTTCAACTGACAGCGTTGTAATGAGTACAGACGCGTACATAATACTTTGGAGTGTATTTATAAACTATTAAATAAGGTAAATAAATGTATAATCACAGGGTATGCTAAATTTGAATATGAAGGTACCTTACTTAATATTCCTTTTTAACCGACTTCAAAAAAGGAGGAGGTTTTATGTTCGACTGTATGTATGTTCACCGATTTCTCCGGCATTTATGAACCGATTTGAAAAAGTATTTTGCTGTTCGGTAGATCGTAGCTCCAAGTTGGTCCCATAAACCTGGAGCACTAAAAAGCCTGAAATAATATTTCTATTACCACCACTGCCTACCCCTTCGGGAAAATCAGGCGTGATGATGTGTTATCGAGTATTTGGGGTCAGTGCCAATCTATCTTCTTACTTTTATAGTAGGTAGACTCGGCATACCAAGATTGGCACTGACTCCAAATACTCGATAACACATCATCACGCCTGATTTTCCCGAAGGGGTAGGCAGTGGTGGTAATAGAAATATTAATTCAGGCTTTTTAGTGCTTCAGATTTTTTTGAAGTCTGTTTTTATTTTTTTATAAAAATAATTTTATTCCATGATTTTTAGTGGCGCCATACAAACTTTATCACCCCAAATTACCCCTTTGGGCGGTGACTTTTACAAGATTCCAAAATAAAAATTTCTTAATTTATTATATGGAGTATACATACTATGTTTCAAGTCAATCGGACACAAATATATTTTTCTACCGTACTTCTACCTCTAGTTTCCCCCTTTGGGGGGTTGATTTCCGAAATGATTTTTTTACGGGACCAAAACGACTTAGTCATCTACCAAATAACAGTTTTAAAAGAAAAATTGGTTCATAAACGTCAGAGATAAACGGTAACTCTCCATACAAACTTAACACGTCGTTTTACCCCATTTGGGGGCGATTTTTCCAAAATCCTGAAACATGAGTTTCATAATTTTTTATGCAAAATATATATACATTAAATTTCAAGTCATTCGGACAAGATTTTTTTTTCAGACGACCTTCACCCCCCAAAATTACCCCCCCATAGGGGTTGCTTCTAGGAATTATTTTTGTATGAGACCAACTTGGAGCTACGATCTACCGAACAGCAAAATAATTTTTCAAATCGGTTCATAAATGTCGGAGAAATCAGTGAACATACATACATACATACATACAGCCGAACATAGAACCTCCTCCTTTTTTGAAGTCGGTTAAAAAGTAATCGGAACATAAGGAACTCGTGTATTTAGGGTTTAAATAATTTCACCGCGAGGGTCAATGTATATCCTTAGGGGCGCTATTAGGTTTAGGTCTAGGTTTAGGTTTGAGTAGGAGGGTGGGGAGAAGGACACAAGTCGACATTGAATTCGAATGACCTTTGACCTTTAACCCCGAATGACCTTTGACCTCAAGTAGACTTTGTTATCGATTGCAGCCGGACTATTTTGCTAATGTGATCGAAGTTTGAGTTCCTAATTTTATTACGGCAGTGTCACGTTTTTAGAAGCTTTGTGTAAAGGACTATCTTTGCGCGACGTCAATTCAATTCAATTCTTTATTTGCGTAATATGAGTTTACAGAAGATGTTGCATTTTAAGTTGTTTCACCATATACAGCTTCAAGCATGCAAAAATTTAAAATTTCAATCTAATAATAAAAAATAACATTAGCCACAGGAACTATTACCAAAATTAACGCAATAAAGTTATTTGACTTTTCGGTCAGTGTATATCCTTAGGGGCGCTATTAGGTTTAGGTTTATGTTTTGGTTTAGGTTTATTCTTAGGTTTGAGTATAAGGGTGGCGAAAATGTCACGGGTCGACTTTGACCTCGAATGACCTTTAATCCCGCATGACCTTTGACCTCGAGTAACCTTACTAATACTACCTTAATAACTCCAAAACGGCTAGGCACAAATTTAAAATTTTCGGTGTTACGCCTACGCCTACGAATGGCAGGAAGATGCATTCGGTCCGAGTGACTGCATACTACATAAGGCACTAAATACAACAAAAAGTCCAAACCCTTTCATTAGTGTCCATTTGTCTCGTCAGTCTTCCTAGAGCAATAATTGGTTAAATGGCTAACTAGTTGGTTAACTAGGGAATCGGAATTCACGAATATACCTATGATCTTGCTGCCGTAACGTTACCGCAGCAGTGTGGTTTTTTCCTGCTGGTCCAATCAAAATCTGAATAATTCAGATAATTAGTGCTCCATGTCGTGTAATTGTGCCGAAAATTTTAAATTTGTGCCCCCCAAGGTTTCAGAGTTATTTCAAATCTTGCTGGCGTAACGTTTTGCGAATTCCTGTATCTCAAAAACTGTTTGGCACACAATCATGATTTTTCATACACACATGTGTTATTTTGTGCCCATTTGTGACAGTTTCATATTTCAATATATCAGAAAGGTACGGGTGTTATAAGATTTTTCCTAAATAACTAAAATAGCTCCTAGCTCTTAAACTGGGAAACCTAGAAACCAAATGTTAGTGCTAGCTTGTATTTCTTATTGATCCTAAGCATTTCTATAATGATTGTAAGCCTACTCCAAGGAATTTACGATTTATTACGATTTATTGCTATCTCGCGGTGAAATTACTTAAACCCTAAATACACTAGTTTCTTATGTTCCGATTACTTTTATTAATATACAAAAATTAGTGCCCTACTTCAAATATACGTCTACCAATCAGCTCTGTAAACCTTATAATTAAATGAAGTCGGTTAAATATTATTAATAAATAACCATCACGAAGCGCTGTCGGTGGTTAACTGGCGGAATTGGAATGTATAGAAACAAGCGAACGCTCCGTACTTCAAGCCATCCTATTTCAACTGACAGCGTTGTAATGAGTACAGACGCGTACATAATACTTTGGAGTGTATTTATAAACTATTAAATAAGGTAAATAAATGTATAATCACAGGGTATGCTAAATTTGAATATGAAGGTACCTTACTTAATATTCCTTTTTAACCGACTTCAAAAAAGGAGGAGGTTTTATGTTCGACTGTATGTATGTTCACCGATTTCTCCGGCATTTATGAACCGATTTGAAAAAGTATTTTGCTGTTCGGTAGATCGTAGCTCCAAGTTGGTCCCATAAACCTGGAGCACTAAAAAGCCTGAAATAATATTTCTATTACCACCACTGCCTACCCCTTCGGGAAAATCAGGCGTGATGATGTGTTATCGAGTATTTGGGGTCAGTGCCAATCTATCTTCTTACTTTTATAGTAGGTAGACTCGGCATACCAAGATTGGCACTGACTCCAAATACTCGATAACACATCATCACGCCTGATTTTCCCGAAGGGGTAGGCAGTGGTGGTAATAGAAATATTAATTCAGGCTTTTTAGTGCTTCAGATTTTTTTGAAGTCTGTTTTTATTTTTTTATAAAAATAATTTTATTCCATGATTTTTAGTGGCGCCATACAAACTTTATCACCCCAAATTACCCCTTTGGGCGGTGACTTTTACAAGATTCCAAAATAAAAATTTCTTAATTTATTATATGGAGTATACATACTATGTTTCAAGTCAATCGGACACAAATATATTTTTCTACCGTACTTCTACCTCTAGTTTCCCCCTTTGGGGGGTTGATTTCCGAAATGATTTTTTTACGGGACCAAAACGACTTAGTCATCTACCAAATAACAGTTTTAAAAGAAAAATTGGTTCATAAACGTCAGAGATAAACGGTAACTCTCCATACAAACTTAACACGTCGTTTTACCCCATTTGGGGGCGATTTTTCCAAAATCCTGAAACATGAGTTTCATAATTTTTTATGCAAAATATATATACATTAAATTTCAAGTCATTCGGACAAGATTTTTTTTTCAGACGACCTTCACCCCCCAAAATTACCCCCCCTTAGGGGTTGCTTCTAGGAATTATTTTTGTATGAGACCAACTTGGAGCTACGATCTACCGAACAGCAAAATAATTTTTCAAATCGGTTCATAAATGTCGGAGAAATCAGTGAACATACATACATACAGCCGAACATAGAACCTCCTCCTTTTTTGAAGTCGGTTAAAAAGTAATCGGAACATAAGGAACTCGTGTATTTAGGGTTTAAATAATTTCACCGCGAGGGTCAATGTATATCCTTAGGGGCGCTATTAGGTTTAGGTCTAGGTTTAGGTTTGAGTAGGAGGGTGGGGAGAAGGACACAAGTCGACATTGAATTCGAATGACCTTTGACCTTTAACCCCGAATGACCTTTGACCTCAAGTAGACTTTGTTATCGATTGCAGCCGGACTATTTTGCTAATGTGATCGAAGTTTGAGTTCCTAATTTTATTACGGCAGTGTCACGTTTTTAGAAGCTTTGTGTAAAGGACTATCTTTGCGCGACGTCAATTCAATTCAATTCTTTATTTGCGTAATATGGGTTTACAGAAGATGTTGCATTTTAAGTTGTTTCACCATATACAGCTTCAAGCATGCAAAAATTTAAAATTTCAATCTAATAATAAAAAATAACATTAGCCACAGGAACTATTACCACAATTAACGCAATAAAGTTATTTGACTTTTCGGTCAGTGTATATCCTTAGGGGCGCTATTAGGTTTAGGTTTATGTTTTGGTTTAGGTTTATTCTTAGGTTTGAGTATAAGGGTGGCGAAAATGTCACGGGTCGACTTTGACCTCGAATGACCTTTAATCCCGCATGACCTTTGACCTCGAGTAACCTTACTAATACTACCTTAATAACTCCAAAACGGCTAGGCACAAATTTAAAATTTTCGGTGTTACGCCTACGCCTACGAATGGCAGGAAGATGCATTCGGTCCGAGTGACTGCATACTACATAAGGCACTAAATACAACAAAAAGTCCAAACCCTTTCATTAGTGTCCATTTGTCTCGTCAGTCTTCCTAGAGCAATAATTGGTTAAATGGCTAACTAGTTGGTTAACTAGGGAATCGGAATTCACGAATATACCTATGATCTTGCTGCCGTAACGTTACCGCAGCAGTGTGGTTTTTTCCTGCTGGTCCAATCAAAATCTGAATAATTCAGATAATTAGTGCTCCATGTCGTGTAATTGTGCCGAAAATTTTAAATTTGTGCCCCCCAAGGTTTCAGAGTTATTTCAAATCTCGCTGGCGTAACGTTTTGCGAATTCCTGTATCTCAAAAACTGTTTGGCACACAATCATGATTTTTCATACACACATGTGTTATTTTGTGCCCATTTGTGACAGTTTCATATTTCAATATATCAGAAAGGTACGGGTGTTATAAGATTTTTCCTAAATAACTAAAATAGCTCCTAGCTCTTAAACTGGGAAACCTAGAAACCAAATGTTAGTGCTAGCTTGTATTTCTTATTGATCCTAAGCATTTCTATAATGATTGTAAGCCTACTCCATGGAATTTACGATTTATTACGATTTATTGCTATCTCGCGGTGAAATTACTTAAACCCTAAATACACTAGTTTCTTATGTTCCGATTACTTTTATTAATATACAAAAATTAGTGCCCTACTTCAAATATACGTCTACCAATCAGCTCTGTAAACCTTATAATTAAATGAAGTCGGTTAAATATTATTAATAAATAACCATCACGAAGCGCTGTCGGTGGTTAACTGGCGGAATTGGAATGTATAGAAACAAGCGAACGCTCCGTACTTCAAGCCATCCTATTTCAACTGACAGCGTTGTAATGAGTACAGACGCGTACATAATACTTTGGAGTGTATTTATAAACTATTAAATAAGGTAAATAAATGTATAATCACAGGGTATGCTAAATTTGAATATGAAGGTACCTTACTTAATATTCCTTTTTAACCGACTTCAAAAAAGGAGGAGGTTCTATGTTCGACTGTATGTATGTTCACCGATTTCTCCGGCATTTATGAACCGATTTGAAAAAGTATTTTGCTGTTCGGTAGATCGTAGCTCCAAGTTGGTCCCATAAACCTGGAGCACTAAAAAGCCTGAAATAATATTTCTATTACCACCACTGCCTACCCCTTCGGGAAAATCAGGCGTGATGATGTGTTATCGAGTATTTGGGGTCAGTGCCAATCTATCTTCTTACTTTTATAGTAGGTAGACTCGGCATACCAAGATTGGCACTGACTCCAAATACTCGATAACACATCATCACGCCTGATTTTCCCGAAGGGGTAGGCAGTGGTGGTAATAGAAATATTAATTCAGGCTTTTTAGTGCTTCAGATTTTTTTGAAGTCTGTTTTTATTTTTTTATAAAAATAATTTTATTCCATGATTTTTAGTGGCGCCATACAAACTTTATCACCCCAAATTACCCCTTTGGGCGGTGACTTTTACAAGATTCCAAAATAAAAATTTCTTAATTTATTATATGGAGTATACATACTATGTTTCAAGTCAATCGGACACAAATATATTTTTCTACCGTACTTCTACCTCTAGTTTCCCCCTTTGGGGGGTTGATTTCCGAAATGATTTTTTTACGGGACCAAAACGACTTAGTCATCTACCAAATAACAGTTTTAAAAGAAAAATTGGTTCATAAACGTCAGAGATAAACGGTAACTCTCCATACAAACTTAACACGTCGTTTTACCCCATTTGGGGGCGATTTTTCCAAAATCCTGAAACATGAGTTTCATAATTTTTTATGCAAAATATATATACATTAAATTTCAAGTCATTCGGACAAGATTTTTTTTTCAGACGACCTTCACCCCCCAAAATTACCCCCCCTTAGGGGTTGCTTCTAGGAATTATTTTTGTATGAGACCAACTTGGAGCTACGATCTACCGAACAGCAAAATAATTTTTCAAATCGGTTCATAAATGTCGGAGAAATCAGTGAACATACATACATACATACATACAGCCGAACATAGAACCTCCTCCTTTTTTGAAGTCGGTTAAAAAGTAATCGGAACATAAGGAACTCGTGTATTTAGGGTTTGAGTAGGAGGGTGGGGAGAAGGACACAAGTCGACATTGAATTCGAATGACCTTTGACCTTTAACCCCGAATGACCTTTGACCTCAAGTAGACTTTGTTATCGATTGCAGCCGGACTATTTTGCTAATGTGATCGAAGTTTGAGTTCCTAATTTTATTACGGCAGTGTCACGTTTTTAGAAGCTTTGTGTAAAGGACTATCTTTGCGCGACGTCAATTCAATTCAATTCTTTATTTGCGTAATATGGGTTTACAGAAGATGTTGCATTTTAAGTTGTTTCACCATATACAGCTTCAAGCATGCAAAAATTTAAAATTTCAATCTAATAATAAAATATAACATTAGCCACAGGAACTATTACCAAAATTAACGCAATAAAGTTATTTGACTTTTCGGTCAGTGTATATCCTTAGGGGCGCTATTAGGTTTAGGTTTATGTTTTGGTTTAGGTTTATTCTTAGGTTTGAGTATAAGGGTGGCGAAAATGTCACGGGTCGACTTTGACCTCGAATGACCTTTAATCCCGCATGACCTTTGACCTCGAGTAACCTTATTAATACTACCTTAATAACTCCAAAACGGCTAGGCACAAATTTAAAATTTTCGGTGTTACGCCTACGCCTACGAATGGCAGGAAGATGCATTCGGTCCGAGTGACTGCATACTACATAAGGCACTAAATACAACAAAAAGTCCAAACCCTTTCATTAGTGTCCATTTGTCTCGTCAGTCTTCCTAGAGCAATAATTGGTTAAATGGCTAACTAGTTGGTTAACTAGGGAATCGGAATTCACGAATATACCTATGATCTTGCTGCCGTAACGTTACCGCAGCAGTGTGGTTTTTTCCTGCTGGTCCAATCAAAATCTGAATAATTCAGATAATTAGTGCTCCATGTCGTGTAATTGTGCCGAAAATTTTAAATTTGTGCCCCCCAAGGTTTCAGAGTTATTTCAAATCTTGCTGGCGTAACGTTTTGCGAATTCCTGTATCTCAAAAACTGTTTGGCACACAATCATGATTTTTCATACACACATGTGTTATTTTGTGCCCATTTGTGACAGTTTCATATTTCAATATATCAGAAAGGTACGGGTGTTATAAGATTTTTCCTAAATAACTAAAATAGCTCCTAGCTCTTAAACTGGGAAACCTAGAAACCAAATGTTAGTGCTAGCTTGTATTTCTTATTGATCCTAAGCATTTCTATAATGATTGTAAGCCTACTCCAAGGAATTTACGATTTATTACGATTTATTGCTATCTCGCGGTGAAATTACTTAAACCCTAAATACACTAGTTTCTTATGTTCCGATTACTTTTATTAATATACAAAAATTTGTGCCCTACTTCAAATATACGTCTACCAATCAGCTCTGTAAACCTTATAATTAAATGAAGTCGGTTAAATATTATTAATAAATAACCATCACGAAGCGCTGTCGGTGGTTAACTGGCGGAATTGGAATGTATAGAAACAAGCGAACGCTCCGTACTTCAAGCCATCCTATTTCAACTGACAGCGTTGTAATGAGTACAGACGCGTACATAATACTTTGGAGTGTATTTATAAACTATTAAATAAGGTAAATAAATGTATAATCACAGGGTATGCTAAATTTGAATATGAAGGTACCTTACTTAATATTCCTTTTTAACCGACTTCAAAAAAGGAGGAGGTTCTATGTTCGACTGTATGTATGTTCACCGATTTCTCCGGCATTTATGAACCGATTTGAAAAAGTATTTTGCTGTTCGGTAGATCGTAGCTCCAAGTTGGTCCCATAAACCTGGAGCACTAAAAAGCCTGAAATAATATTTCTATTACCACCACTGCCTACCCCTTCGGGAAAATCAGGCGTGATGATGTGTTATCGAGTATTTGGGGTCAGTGCCAATCTATCTTCTTACTTTTATAGTAGGTAGACTCGGCATACCAAGATTGGCACTGACTTCAAATACTCGATAACACATCATCACGCCTGATTTTCCCGAAGGGGTAGGCAGTGGTGGTAATAGAAATATTAATTCAGGCTTTTTAGTGCTTCAGATTTTTTTGAAGTCTGTTTTTATTTTTTTATAAAAATAATTTTATTCCATGATTTTTAGTGGCGCCATACAAACTTTATCACCCCAAATTACCCCTTTGGGCGGTGACTTTTACAAAATTCCAAAATAAAAATTTCTTAATTTATTATATGGAGTATACATACTATGTTTCAAGTCAATCGGACACAAATATATTTTTCTACCGTACTTCTACCTCTAGTTTCCCCCTTTGGGGGGTTGATTTCCGAAATGATTTTTTTACGGGACCAAAACGACTTAGTCATCTACCAAATAACAGTTTTAAAAGAAAAATTGCTTCATAAACGTCAGAGATAAACGGTAACTCTCCATACAAACTTAACACGTCGTTTTACCCCATTTGGGGGCGATTTTTCCAAAATCCTGAAACATGAGTTTCATAATTTTTTATGCAAAATATATATACATTAAATTTCAAGTCATTCGGACAAGATTTTTTTTTCAGACGACCTTCACCCCCCAAAATTACCCCCCCATAGGGGTTGCTTCTAGGAATTATTTTTGTATGAGACCAACTTGGAGCTACGATCTACCGAACAGCAAAATAATTTTTCAAATCGGTTCATAAATGTCGGAGAAATCAGTGAACATACATACATACATACATACAGCCGAACATAGAACCTCCTCCTTTTTTGAAGTCGGTTAAAAAGTAATCGGAACATAAGGAACTCGTGTGTTTAGGGTTTAAATAATTTCACCGCGAGGGTCAATGTATATCCTTAGGGGCGCTATTAGGTTTAGGTCTAGGTTTAGGTTTGAGTAGGAGGGTGGGGAGAAGGACACAAGTCGACATTGAATTCGAATGACCTTTGACCTTTAACCCCGAATGACCTTTGACCTCAAGTAGACTTTGTTATCGATTGCAGCCGGACTATTTTGCTAATGTGATCGAAGTTTGAGTTCCTAATTTTATTACGGCAGTGTCACGTTTTTAGAAGCTTTGTGTAAAGGACTATCTTTGCGCGACGTCAATTCAATTCAATTCTTTATTTGCGTAATATGGGTTTACAGAAGATGTTGCATTTTAAGTTGTTTCACCATATACAGCTTCAAGCATGCAAAAATTTAAAATTTCAATCTAATAATAAAAAATAACATTAGCCACAGGAACTATTACCAAAATTAACGCAATAAAGTTATTTGACTTTTCGGTCAGTGTATATCCTTAGGGGCGCTATTAGGTTTAGGTTTATGTTTTGGTTTAGGTTTATTCTTAGGTTTGAGTATAAGGGTGGCGAAAATGTCACGGGTCGACTTTGACCTCGAATGACCTTTAATCCCGCATGACCTTTGACCTCGAGTAACCTTACTAATACTACCTTAATAACTCCAAAACGGCTAGGCACAAATTTAAAATTTTCGGTGTTACGCCTACGCCTACGAATGGCAGGAAGATGCATTCGGTCCGAGTGACTGCATACTACATAAGGCACTAAATACAACAAAAAGTCCAAACCCTTTCATTAGTGTCCATTTGTCTCGTCAGTCTTCCTAGAGCAATAATTGGTTAAATGGCTAACTAGTTGGTTAACTAGGGAATCGGAATTCACGAATATACCTATGATCTTGCTGCCGTAACGTTACCGCAGCAGTGTGGTTTTTTCCTGCTGGTCCAATCAAAATCTGAATAATTCAGATAATTAGTGCTCCATGTCGTGTAATTGTGCCGAAAATTTTAAATTTGTGCCCCCCAAGGTTTCAGAGTTATTTCAAATCTTGCTGGCGTAACGTTTTGCGAATTCCTGTATCTCAAAAACTGTTTGGCACACAATCATGATTTTTCATACACACATGTGTTATTTTGTGCCCATTTGTGACAGTTTCATATTTCAATATATCAGAAAGGTACGGGTGTTATAAGATTTTTCCTAAATAACTAAAATAGCTCCTAGCTCTTAAACTGGGAAACCTAGAAACCAAATGTTAGTGCTAGCTTGTATTTCTTATTGATCCTAAGCATTTCTATAATGATTGTAAGCCTACTCCAAGGAATTTACGATTTATTACGATTTATTGCTATCTCGCGGTGAAATTACTTAAACCCTAAATACACTAGTTTCTTATGTTCCGATTACTTTTATTAATATACAAAAATTTGTGCCCTACTTCAAATATACGTCTACCAATCAGCTCTGTAAACCTTATAATTAAATGAAGTCGGTTAAATATTATTAATAAATAACCATCACGAAGCGCTGTCGGTGGTTAACTGGCGGAATTGGAATGTATAGAAACAAGCGAACGCTCCGTACTTCAAGCCATCCTATTTCAACTGACAGCGTTGTAATGAGTACAGACGCGTACATAATACTTTGGAGTGTATTTATAAACTATTAAATAAGGTAAATAAATGTATAATCACAGGGTATGCTAAATTTGAATATGAAGGTACCTTACTTAATATTCCTTTTTAACCGACTTCAAAAAAGGAGGAGGTTCTATGTTCGACTGTATGTATGTTCACCGATTTCTCCGGCATTTATGAACCGATTTGAAAAAGTATTTTGCTGTTCGGTAGATCGTAGCTCCAAGTTGGTCCCATAAACCTGGAGCACTAAAAAGCCTGAAATAATATTTCTATTACCACCACTGCCTACCCCTTCGGGAAAATCAGGCGTGATGATGTGTTATCGAGTATTTGGGGTCAGTGCCAATCTATCTTCTTACTTTTATAGTAGGTAGACTCGGCATACCAAGATTGGCACTGACTCCAAATACTCGATAACACATCATCACGCCTGATTTTCCCGAAGGGGTAGGCAGTGGTGGTAATAGAAATATTAATTCAGGCTTTTTAGTGCTTCAGATTTTTTTGAAGTCTGTTTTTATTTTTTTATAAAAATAATTTTATTCCATGATTTTTAGTGGCGCCATACAAACTTTATCACCCCAAATTACCCCTTTGGGCGGTGACTTTTACAAGATTCCAAAATAAAAATTTCTTAATTTATTATATGGAGTATACATACTATGTTTCAAGTCAATCGGACACAAATATATTTTTCTACCGTACTTCTACCTCTAGTTTCCCCCTTTGGGGGGTTGATTTCCGAAATGATTTTTTTACGGGACCAAAACGACTTAGTCATCTACCAAATAACAGTTTTAAAAGAAAAATTGGTTCATAAACGTCAGAGATAAACGGTAACTCTCCATACAAACTTAACACGTCGTTTTACCCCATTTGGGGGCGATTTTTCCAAAATCCTGAAACATGAGTTTCATAATTTTTTATGCAAAATATATATACATTAAATTTCAAGTCATTCGGACAAGATTTTTTTTTCAGACGACCTTCACCCCCCAAAATTACCCCCCCTTAGGGGTTGCTTCTAGGAATTATTTTTGTATGAGACCAACTTGGAGCTACGATCTACCGAACAGCAAAATAATTTTTCAAATCGGTTCATAAATGTCGGAGAAATCAGTGAACATACATACATACATACATACAGCCGAACATAGAACCTCCTCCTTTTTTGAAGTCGGTTAAAAAGTAATCGGAACATAAGGAACTCGTGTGTTTAGGGTTTAAATAATTTCACCGCGAGGGTCAATGTATATCCTTAGGGGCGCTATTAGGTTTAGGTCTAGGTTTAGGTTTGAGTAGGAGGGTGGGGAGAAGGACACAAGTCGACATTGAATTCGAATGACCTTTGACCTTTAACCCCGAATGACCTTTGACCTCAAGTAGACTTTGTTATCGATTGCAGCCGGACTATTTTGCTAATGTGATCGAAGTTTGAGTTCCTAATTTTATTACGGCAGTGTCACGTTTTTAGAAGCTTTGTGTAAAGGACTATCTTTGCGCGACGTCAATTCAATTCAATTCTTTATTTGCGTAATATGGGTTTACAGAAGATGTTGCATTTTAAGTTGTTTCACCATATACAGCTTCAAGCATGCAAAAATTTAAAATTTCAATCTAATAATAAAAAATAACATTAGCCACAGGAACTATTACCAAAATTAACGCAATAAAGTTATTTGACTTTTCGGTCAGTGTATATCCTTAGGGGCGCTATTAGGTTTAGGTTTATGTTTTGGTTTAGGTTTATTCTTAGGTTTGAGTATAAGGGTGGCGAAAATGTCACGGGTCGACTTTGACCTCGAATGACCTTTAATCCCGCATGACCTTTGACCTCGAGTAACCTTACTAATACTACCTTAATAACTCCAAAACGGCTAGGCACAAATTTAAAATTTTCGGTGTTACGCCTACGCCTACGAATGGCAGGAAGATGCATTCGGTCCGAGTGACTGCATACTACATAAGGCACTAAATACAACAAAAAGTCCAAACCCTTTCATTAGTGTCCATTTGTCTCGTCAGTCTTCCTAGAGCAATAATTGGTTAAATGGCTAACTAGTTGGTTAACTAGGGAATCGGAATTCACGAATATACCTATGATCTTGCTGCCGTAACGTTACCGCAGCAGTGTGGTTTTTTCCTGCTGGTCCAATCAAAATCTGAATAATTCAGATAATTAGTGCTCCATGTCGTGTAATTGTGCCGAAAATTTTAAATTTGTGCCCCCCAAGGTTTCAGAGTTATTTCAAATCTCGCTGGCGTAACGTTTTGCGAATTCCTGTATCTCAAAAACTGTTTGGCACACAATCATGATTTTTCATACACACATGTGTTATTTTGTGCCCATTTGTGACAGTTTCATATTTCAATATATCAGAAAGGTACGGGTGTTATAAGATTTTTCCTAAATAACTAAAATAGCTCCTAGCTCTTAAACTGGGAAACCTAGAAACCAAATGTTAGTGCTAGCTTGTATTTCTTATTGATCCTAAGCATTTCTATAATGATTGTAAGCCTACTCCAAGGAATTTACGATTTATTACGATTTATTGCTATCTCGCGGTGAAATTACTTAAACCCTAAATACACTAGTTTCTTATGTTCCGATTACTTTTATTAATATACAAAAATTAGTGCCCTACTTCAAATATACGTCTACCAATCAGCTCTGTAAACCTTATAATTAAATGAAGTCGGTTAAATATTATTAATAAATAACCATCACGAAGCGCTGTCGGTGGTTAACTGGCGGAATTGGAATGTATAGAAACAAGCGAACGCTCCGTACTTCAAGCCATCCTATTTCAACTGACAGCGTTGTAATGAGTACAGACGCGTACATAATACTTTGGAGTGTATTTATAAACTATTAAATAAGGTAAATAAATGTATAATCACAGGGTATGCTAAATTTGAATATGAAGGTACCTTACTTAATATTCCTTTTTAACCGACTTCAAAAAAGGAGGAGGTTCTATGTTCGACTGTATGTATGTTCACCGATTTCTCCGGCATTTATGAACCGATTTGAAAAAGTATTTTGCTGTTCGGTAGATCGTAGCTCCAAGTTGGTCCCATAAACCTGGAGCACTAAAAAGCCTGAAATAATATTTCTATTACCACCACTGCCTACCCCTTCGGGAAAATCAGGCGTGATGATGTGTTATCGAGTATTTGGGGTCAGTGCCAATCTATCTTCTTACTTTTATAGTAGGTAGACTCGGCATACCAAGATTGGCACTGACTCCAAATACTCGATAACACATCATCACGCCTGATTTTCCCGAAGGGGTAGGCAGTGGTGGTAATAGAAATATTAATTCAGGCTTTTTAGTGCTTCAGATTTTTTTGAAGTCTGTTTTTATTTTTTTATAAAAATAATTTTATTCCATGATTTTTAGTGGCGCCATACAAACTTTATCACCCCAAATTACCCCTTTGGGCGGTGACTTTTACAAGATTCCAAAATAAAAATTTCTTAATTTATTATATGGAGTATACATACTATGTTTCAAGTCAATCGGACACAAATATATTTTTCTACCGTACTTCTACCTCTAGTTTCCCCCTTTGGGGGGTTGATTTCCGAAATGATTTTTTTACGGGACCAAAACGACTTAGTCATCTACCAAATAACAGTTTTAAAAGAAAAATTGGTTCATAAACGTCAGAGATAAACGGTAACTCTCCATACAAACTTAACACGTCGTTTTACCCCATTTGGGGGCGATTTTTCCAAAATCCTGAAACATGAGTTTCATAATTTTTTATGCAAAATATATATACATTAAATTTCAAGTCATTCGGACAAGATTTTTTTTTCAGACGACCTTCACCCCCCAAAATTACCCCCCCTTAGGGGTTGCTTCTAGGAATTATTTTTGTATGAGACCAACTTGGAGCTACGATCTACCGAACAGCAAAATAATTTTTCAAATCGGTTCATAAATGTCGGAGAAATCAGTGAACATACATACATACATACATACAGCCGAACATAGAACCTCCTCCTTTTTTGAAGTCGGTTAAAAAGTAATCGGAACATAAGGAACTCGTGTATTTAGGGTTTGAGTAGGAGGGTGGGGAGAAGGACACAAGTCGACATTGAATTCGAATGACCTTTGACCTTTAACCCCGAATGACCTTTGACCTCAAGTAGACTTTGTTATCGATTGCAGCCGGACTATTTTGCTAATGTGATCGAAGTTTGAGTTCCTAATTTTATTACGGCAGTGTCACGTTTTTAGAAGCTTTGTGTAAAGGACTATCTTTGCGCGACGTCAATTCAATTCAATTCTTTATTTGCGTAATATGGGTTTACAGAAGATGTTGCATTTTAAGTTGTTTCACCATATACAGCTTCAAGCATGCAAAAATTTAAAATTTCAATCTAATAATAAAAAATAACATTAGCCACAGGAACTATTACCAAAATTAACGCAATAAAGTTATTTGACTTTTCGGTCAGTGTATATCCTTAGGGGCGCTATTAGGTTTAGGTTTATGTTTTGGTTTAGGTTTATTCTTAGGTTTGAGTATAAGGGTGGCGAAAATGTCACGGGTCGACTTTGACCTCGAATGACCTTTAATCCCGCATGACCTTTGACCTCGAGTAACCTTACTAATACTACCTTAATAACTCCAAAACGGCTAGGCACAAATTTAAAATTTTCGGTGTTACGCCTACGCCTACGAATGGCAGGAAGATGCATTCGGTCCGAGTGACTGCATACTACATAAGGCACTAAATACAACAAAAAGTCCAAACCCTTTCATTAGTGTCCATTTGTCTCGTCAGTCTTCCTAGAGCAATAATTGGTTAAATGGCTAACTAGTTGGTTAACTAGGGAATCGGAATTCACGAATATACCTATGATCTTGCTGCCGTAACGTTACCGCAGCAGTGTGGTTTTTTCCTGCTGGTCCAATCAAAATCTGAATAATTCAGATAATTAGTGCTCCATGTCGTGTAATTGTGCCGAAAATTTTAAATTTGTGCCCCCCAAGGTTTCAGAGTTATTTCAAATCTTGCTGGCGTAACGTTTTGCGAATTCCTGTATCTCAAAAACTGTTTGGCACACAATCATGATTTTTCATACACACATGTGTTATTTTGTGCCCATTTGTGACAGTTTCATATTTCAATATATCAGAAAGGTACGGGTGTTATAAGATTTTTCCTAAATAACTAAAATAGCTCCTAGCTCTTAAACTGGGAAACCTAGAAACCAAATGTTAGTGCTAGCTTGTATTTCTTATTGATCCTAAGCATTTCTATAATGATTGTAAGCCTACTCCAAGGAATTTACGATTTATTACGATTTATTGCTATCTCGCGGTGAAATTACTTAAACCCTAAATACACTAGTTTCTTATGTTCCGATTACTTTTATTAATATACAAAAATTAGTGCCCTACTTCAAATATACGTCTACCAATCAGCTCTGTAAACCTTATAATTAAATGAAGTCGGTTAAATATTATTAATAAATAACCATCACGAAGCGCTGTCGGTGGTTAACTGGCGGAATTGGAATGTATAGAAACAAGCGAACGCTCCGTACTTCAAGCCATCCTATTTCAACTGACAGCGTTGTAATGAGTACAGACGCGTACATAATACTTTGGAGTGTATTTATAAACTATTAAATAAGGTAAATAAATGTATAATCACAGGGTATGCTAAATTTGAATATGAAGGTACCTTACTTAATATTCCTTTTTAACCGACTTCAAAAAAGGAGGAGGTTCTATGTTCGACTGTATGTATGTTCACCGATTTCTCCGGCATTTATGAACCGATTTGAAAAAGTATTTTGCTGTTCGGTAGATCGTAGCTCCAAGTTGGTCCCATAAACCTGGAGCACTAAAAAGCCTGAAATAATATTTCTATTACCACCACTGCCTACCCCTTCGGGAAAATCAGGCGTGATGATGTGTTATCGAGTATTTGGGGTCAGTGCCAATCTATCTTCTTACTTTTATAGTAGGTAGACTCGGCATACCAAGATTGGCACTGACTCCAAATACTCGATAACACATCATCACGCCTGATTTTCCCGAAGGGGTAGGCAGTGGTGGTAATAGAAATATTAATTCAGGCTTTTTAGTGCTTCAGATTTTTTTGAAGTCTGTTTTTATTTTTTTATAAAAATAATTTTATTCCATGATTTTTAGTGGCGCCATACAAACTTTATCACCCCAAATTACCCCTTTGGGCGGTGACTTTTACAAGATTCCAAAATAAAAATTTCTTAATTTATTATATGGAGTATACATACTATGTTTCAAGTCAATCGGACACAAATATATTTTTCTACCGTACTTCTACCTCTAGTTTCCCCCTTTGGGGGGTTGATTTCCGAAATGATTTTTTTACGGGACCAAAACGACTTAGTCATCTACCAAATAACAGTTTTAAAAGAAAAATTGGTTCATAAACGTCAGAGATAAACGGTAACTCTCCATACAAACTTAACACGTCGTTTTACCCCATTTGGGGGCGATTTTTCCAAAATCCTGAAACATGAGTTTCATAATTTTTTATGCAAAATATATATACATTAAATTTCAAGTCATTCGGACAAGATTTTTTTTTCAGACGACCTTCACCCCCCAAAATTACCCCCCCATAGGGGTTGCTTCTAGGAATTATTTTTGTATGAGACCAACTTGGAGCTACGATCTACCGAACAGCAAAATAATTTTTCAAATCGGTTCATAAATGTCGGAGAAATCAGTGAACATACATACATACATACATACAGCCGAACATAGAACCTCCTCCTTTTTTGAAGTCGGTTAAAAAGTAATCGGAACATAAGGAACTCGTGTATTTAGGGTTTAAATAATTTCACCGCGAGGGTCAATGTATATCCTTAGGGGCGCTATTAGGTTTAGGTCTAGGTTTAGGTTTGAGTAGGAGGGTGGGGAGAAGGACACAAGTCGACATTGAATTCGAATGACCTTTGACCTTTAACCCCGAATGACCTTTGACCTCAAGTAGACTTTGTTATCGATTGCAGCCGGACTATTTTGCTAATGTGATCGAAGTTTGAGTTCCTAATTTTATTACGGCAGTGTCACGTTTTTAGAAGCTTTGTGTAAAGGACTATCTTTGCGCGACGTCAATTCAATTCAATTCTTTATTTGCGTAATATGAGTTTACAGAAGATGTTGCATTTTAAGTTGTTTCACCATATACAGCTTCAAGCATGCAAAAATTTAAAATTTCAATCTAATAATAAAAAATAACATTAGCCACAGGAACTATTACCAAAATTAACGCAATAAAGTTATTTGACTTTTCGGTCAGTGTATATCCTTAGGGGCGCTATTAGGTTTAGGTTTATGTTTTGGTTTAGGTTTATTCTTAGGTTTGAGTATAAGGGTGGCGAAAATGTCACGGGTCGACTTTGACCTCGAATGACCTTTAATCCCGCATGACCTTTGACCTCGAGTAACCTTACTAATACTACCTTAATAACTCCAAAACGGCTAGGCACAAATTTAAAATTTTCGGTGTTACGCCTACGCCTACGAATGGCAGGAAGATGCATTCGGTCCGAGTGACTGCATACTACATAAGGCACTAAATACAACAAAAAGTCCAAACCCTTTCATTAGTGTCCATTTGTCTCGTCAGTCTTCCTAGAGCAATAATTGGTTAAATGGCTAACTAGTTGGTTAACTAGGGAATCGGAATTCACGAATATACCTATGATCTTGCTGCCGTAACGTTACCGCAGCAGTGTGGTTTTTTCCTGCTGGTCCAATCAAAATCTGAATAATTCAGATAATTAGTGCTCCATGTCGTGTAATTGTGCCGAAAATTTTAAATTTGTGCCCCCCAAGGTTTCAGAGTTATTTCAAATCTTGCTGGCGTAACGTTTTGCGAATTCCTGTATCTCAAAAACTGTTTGGCACACAATCATGATTTTTCATACACACATGTGTTATTTTGTGCCCATTTGTGACAGTTTCATATTTCAATATATCAGAAAGGTACGGGTGTTATAAGATTTTTCCTAAATAACTAAAATAGCTCCTAGCTCTTAAACTGGGAAACCTAGAAACCAAATGTTAGTGCTAGCTTGTATTTCTTATTGATCCTAAGCATTTCTATAATGATTGTAAGCCTACTCCAAGGAATTTACGATTTATTACGATTTATTGCTATCTCGCGGTGAAATTACTTAAACCCTAAATACACTAGTTTCTTATGTTCCGATTACTTTTATTAATATACAAAAATTAGTGCCCTACTTCAAATATACGTCTACCAATCAGCTCTGTAAACCTTATAATTAAATGAAGTCGGTTAAATATTATTAATAAATAACCATCACGAAGCGCTGTCGGTGGTTAACTGGCGGAATTGGAATGTATAGAAACAAGCGAACGCTCCGTACTTCAAGCCATCCTATTTCAACTGACAGCGTTGTAATGAGTACAGACGCGTACATAATACTTTGGAGTGTATTTATAAACTATTAAATAAGGTAAATAAATGTATAATCACAGGGTATGCTAAATTTGAATATGAAGGTACCTTACTTAATATTCCTTTTTAACCGACTTCAAAAAAGGAGGAGGTTCTATGTTCGACTGTATGTATGTTCACCGATTTCTCCGGCATTTATGAACCGATTTGAAAAAGTATTTTGCTGTTCGGTAGATCGTAGCTCCAAGTTGGTCCCATAAACCTGGAGCACTAAAAAGCCTGAAATAATATTTCTATTACCACCACTGCCTACCCCTTCGGGAAAATCAGGCGTGATGATGTGTTATCGAGTATTTGGGGTCAGTGCCAATCTATCTTCTTACTTTTATAGTAGGTAGACTCGGCATACCAAGATTGGCACTGACTCCAAATACTCGATAACACATCATCACGCCTGATTTTCCCGAAGGGGTAGGCAGTGGTGGTAATAGAAATATTAATTCAGGCTTTTTAGTGCTTCAGATTTTTTTGAAGTCTGTTTTTATTTTTTTATAAAAATAATTTTATTCCATGATTTTTAGTGGCGCCATACAAACTTTATCACCCCAAATTACCCCTTTGGGCGGTGACTTTTACAAGATTCCAAAATAAAAATTTCTTAATTTATTATATGGAGTATACATACTATGTTTCAAGTCAATCGGACACAAATATATTTTTCTACCGTACTTCTACCTCTAGTTTCCCCCTTTGGGGGGTTGATTTCCGAAATGATTTTTTTACGGGACCAAAACGACTTAGTCATCTACCAAATAACAGTTTTAAAAGAAAAATTGGTTCATAAACGTCAGAGATAAACGGTAACTCTCCATACAAACTTAACACGTCGTTTTACCCCATTTGGGGGCGATTTTTCCAAAATCCTGAAACATGAGTTTCATAATTTTTTATGCAAAATATATATACATTAAATTTCAAGTCATTCGGACAAGATTTTTTTTTCAGACGACCTTCACCCCCCAAAATTACCCCCCCTTAGGGGTTGCTTCTAGGAATTATTTTTGTATGAGACCAACTTGGAGCTACGATCTACCGAACAGCAAAATAATTTTTCAAATCGGTTCATAAATGTCGGAGAAATCAGTGAACATACATACATACATACATACAGCCGAACATAGAACCTCCTCCTTTTTTGAAGTCGGTTAAAAAGTAATCGGAACATAAGGAACTCGTGTATTTAGGGTTTGAGTAGGAGGGTGGGGAGAAGGACACAAGTCGACATTGAATTCGAATGACCTTTGACCTTTAACCCCGAATGACCTTTGACCTCAAGTAGACTTTGTTATCGATTGCAGCCGGACTATTTTGCTAATGTGATCGAAGTTTGAGTTCCTAATTTTATTACGGCAGTGTCACGTTTTTAGAAGCTTTGTGTAAAGGACTATCTTTGCGCGACGTCAATTCAATTCAATTCTTTATTTGCGTAATATGGGTTTACAGAAGATGTTGCATTTTAAGTTGTTTCACCATATACAGCTTCAAGCATGCAAAAATTTAAAATTTCAATCTAATAATAAAAAATAACATTAGCCACAGGAACTATTACCAAAATCAACGCAATAAAGTTATTTGACTTTTCGGTCAGTGTATATCCTTAGGGGCGCTATTAGGTTTAGGTTTATGTTTTGGTTTAGGTTTATTCTTAGGTTTGAGTATAAGGGTGGCGAAAATGTCACGGGTCGACTTTGACCTCGAATGACCTTTAATCCCGCATGACCTTTGACCTCGAGTAACCTTACTAATACTACCTTAATAACTCCAAAACGGCTAGGCACAAATTTAAAATTTTCGGTGTTACGCCTACGCCTACGAATGGCAGGAAGATGCATTCGGTCCGAGTGACTGCATACTACATAAGGCACTAAATACAACAAAAAGTCCAAACCCTTTCATTAGTGTCCATTTGTCTCGTCAGTCTTCCTAGAGCAATAATTGGTTAAATGGCTAACTAGTTGGTTAACTAGGGAATCGGAATTCACGAATATACCTATGATCTTGCTGCCGTAACGTTACCGCAGCAGTGTGGTTTTTTCCTGCTGGTCCAATCAAAATCTGAATAATTCAGATAATTAGTGCTCCATGTCGTGTAATTGTGCCGAAAATTTTAAATTTGTGCCCCCCAAGGTTTCAGAGTTATTTCAAATCTTGCTGGCGTAACGTTTTGCGAATTCCTGTATCTCAAAAACTGTTTGGCACACAATCATGATTTTTCATACACACATGTGTTATTTTGTGCCCATTTGTGACAGTTTCATATTTCAATATATCAGAAAGGTACGGGTGTTATAAGATTTTTCCTAAATAACTAAAATAGCTCCTAGCTCTTAAACTGGGAAACCTAGAAACCAAATGTTAGTGCTAGCTTGTATTTCTTATTGATCCTAAGCATTTCTATAATGATTGTAAGCCTACTCCAAGGAATTTACGATTTATTACGATTTATTGCTATCTCGCGGTGAAATTACTTAAACCCTAAATACACTAGTTTCTTATGTTCCGATTACTTTTATTAATATACAAAAATTAGTGCCCTACTTCAAATATACGTCTACCAATCAGCTCTGTAAACCTTATAATTAAATGAAGTCGGTTAAATATTATTAATAAATAACCATCACGAAGCGCTGTCGGTGGTTAACTGGCGGAATTGGAATGTATAGAAACAAGCGAACGCTCCGTACTTCAAGCCATCCTATTTCAACTGACAGCGTTGTAATGAGTACAGACGCGTACATAATACTTTGGAGTGTATTTATAAACTATTAAATAAGGTAAATAAATGTATAATCACAGGGTATGCTAAATTTGAATATGAAGGTACCTTACTTAATATTCCTTTTTAACCGACTTCAAAAAAGGAGGAGGTTCTATGTTCGACTGTATGTATGTTCACCGATTTCTCCGGCATTTATGAACCGATTTGAAAAAGTATTTTGCTGTTCGGTAGATCGTAGCTCCAAGTTGGTCCCATAAACCTGGAGCACTAAAAAGCCTGAAATAATATTTCTATTACCACCACTGCCTACCCCTTCGGGAAAATCAGGCGTGATGATGTGTTATCGAGTATTTGGGGTCAGTGCCAATCTATCTTCTTACTTTTATAGTAGGTAGACTCGGCATACCAAGATTGGCACTGACTCCAAATACTCGATAACACATCATCACGCCTGATTTTCCCGAAGGGGTAGGCAGTGGTGGTAATAGAAATATTAATTCAGGCTTTTTAGTGCTTCAGATTTTTTTGAAGTCTGTTTTTATTTTTTTATAAAAATAATTTTATTCCATGATTTTTAGTGGCGCCATACAAACTTTATCACCCCAAATTACCCCTTTGGGCGGTGACTTTTACAAGATTCCAAAATAAAAATTTCTTAATTTATTATATGGAGTATACATACTATGTTTCAAGTCAATCGGACACAAATATATTTTTCTACCGTACTTCTACCTCTAGTTTCCCCCTTTGGGGGGTTGATTTCCGAAATGATTTTTTTACGGGACCAAAACGACTTAGTCATCTACCAAATAACAGTTTTAAAAGAAAAATTGGTTCATAAACGTCAGAGATAAACGGTAACTCTCCATACAAACTTAACACGTCGTTTTACCCCATTTGGGGGCGATTTTTCCAAAATCCTGAAACATGAGTTTCATAATTTTTTATGCAAAATATATATACATTAAATTTCAAGTCATTCGGACAAGATTTTTTTTTCAGACGACCTTCACCCCCCAAAATTACCCCCCCTTAGGGGTTGCTTCTAGGAATTATTTTTGTATGAGACCAACTTGGAGCTACGATCTACCGAACAGCAAAATAATTTTTCAAATCGGTTCATAAATGTCGGAGAAATCAGTGAACATACATACATACATACATACAGCCGAACATAGAACCTCCTCCTTTTTTGAAGTCGGTTAAAAAGTAATCGGAACATAAGGAACTCGTGTATTTAGGGTTTGAGTAGGAGGGTGGGGAGAAGGACACAAGTCGACATTGAATTCGAATGACCTTTGACCTTTAACCCCGAATGACCTTTGACCTCAAGTAGACTTTGTTATCGATTGCAGCCGGACTATTTTGCTAATGTGATCGAAGTTTGAGTTCCTAATTTTATTACGGCAGTGTCACGTTTTTAGAAGCTTTGTGTAAAGGACTATCTTTGCGCGACGTCAATTCAATTCAATTCTTTATTTGCGTAATATGGGTTTACAGAAGATGTTGCATTTTAAGTTGTTTCACCATATACAGCTTCAAGCATGCAAAAATTTAAAATTTCAATCTAATAATAAAAAATAACATTAGCCACAGGAACTATTACCAAAATTAACGCAATAAAGTTATTTGACTTTTCGGTCAGTGTATATCCTTAGGGGCGCTATTAGGTTTAGGTTTATGTTTTGGTTTAGGTTTATTCTTAGGTTTGAGTATAAGGGTGGCGAAAATGTCACGGGTCGACTTTGACCTCGAATGACCTTTAATCCCGCATGACCTTTGACCTCGAGTAACCTTACTAATACTACCTTAATAACTCCAAAACGGCTAGGCACAAATTTAAAATTTTCGGTGTTACGCCTACGCCTACGAATGGCAGGAAGATGCATTCGGTCCGAGTGACTGCATACTACATAAGGCACTAAATACAACAAAAAGTCCAAACCCTTTCATTAGTGTCCATTTGTCTCGTCAGTCTTCCTAGAGCAATAATTGGTTAAATGGCTAACTAGTTGGTTAACTAGGGAATCGGAATTCACGAATATACCTATGATCTTGCTGCCGTAACGTTACCGCAGCAGTGTGGTTTTTTCCTGCTGGTCCAATCAAAATCTGAATAATTCAGATAATTAGTGCTCCATGTCGTGTAATTGTGCCGAAAATTTTAAATTTGTGCCCCCCAAGGTTTCAGAGTTATTTCAAATCTTGCTGGCGTAACGTTTTGCGAATTCCTGTATCTCAAAAACTGTTTGGCACACAATCATGATTTTTCATACACACATGTGTTATTTTGTGCCCATTTGTGACAGTTTCATATTTCAATATATCAGAAAGGTACGGGTGTTATAAGATTTTTCCTAAATAACTAAAATAGCTCCTAGCTCTTAAACTGGGAAACCTAGAAACCAAATGTTAGTGCTAGCTTGTATTTCTTATTGATCCTAAGCATTTCTATAATGATTGTAAGCCTACTCCAAGGAATTTACGATTTATTACGATTTATTGCTATCTCGCGGTGAAATTACTTAAACCCTAAATACACTAGTTTCTTATGTTCCGATTACTTTTATTAATATACAAAAATTTGTGCCCTACTTCAAATATACGTCTACCAATCAGCTCTGTAAACCTTATAATTAAATGAAGTCGGTTAAATATTATTAATAAATAACCATCACGAAGCGCTGTCGGTGGTTAACTGGCGGAATTGGAATGTATAGAAACAAGCGAACGCTCCGTACTTCAAGCCATCCTATTTCAACTGACAGCGTTGTAATGAGTACAGACGCGTACATAATACTTTGGAGTGTATTTATAAACTATTAAATAAGGTAAATAAATGTATAATCACAGGGTATGCTAAATTTGAATATGAAGGTACCTTACTTAATATTCCTTTTTAACCGACTTCAAAAAAGGAGGAGGTTCTATGTTCGACTGTATGTATGTTCACCGATTTCTCCGGCATTTATGAACCGATTTGAAAAAGTATTTTGCTGTTCGGTAGATCGTAGCTCCAAGTTGGTCCCATAAACCTGGAGCACTAAAAAGCCTGAAATAATATTTCTATTACCACCACTGCCTACCCCTTCGGGAAAATCAGGCGTGATGATGTGTTATCGAGTATTTGGGGTCAGTGCCAATCTATCTTCTTACTTTTATAGTAGGTAGACTCGGCATACCAAGATTGGCACTGACTCCAAATACTCGATAACACATCATCACGCCTGATTTTCCCGAAGGGGTAGGCAGTGGTGATAATAGAAATATTAATTCAGGCTTTTTAGTGCTTCAGATTTTTTTGAAGTCTGTTTTTATTTTTTTATAAAAATAATTTTATTCCATGATTTTTAGTGGCGCCATACAAACTTTATCACCCCAAATTACCCCTTTGGGCGGTGACTTTTACAAAATTCCAAAATAAAAATTTCTTAATTTATTATATGGAGTATACATACTATGTTTCAAGTCAATCGGACACAAATATATTTTTCTACCGTACTTCTACCTCTAGTTTCCCCCTTTGGGGGGTTGATTTCCGAAATGATTTTTTTACGGGACCAAAACGACTTAGTCATCTACCAAATAACAGTTTTAAAAGAAAAATTGGTTCATAAACGTCAGAGATAAACGGTAACTCTCCATACAAACTTAACACGTCGTTTTACCCCATTTGGGGGCGATTTTTCCAAAATCCTGAAACATGAGTTTCATAATTTTTTATGCAAAATATATATACATTAAATTTCAAGTCATTCGGACAAGATTTTTTTTTCAGACGACCTTCACCCCCCAAAATTACCCCCCCATAGGGGTTGCTTCTAGGAATTATTTTTGTATGAGACCAACTTGGAGCTACGATCTACCGAACAGCAAAATAATTTTTCAAATCGGTTCATAAATGTCGGAGAAATCAGTGAACATACATACATACATACATACAGCCGAACATAGAACCTCCTCCTTTTTTGAAGTCGGTTAAAAAGTAATCGGAACATAAGGAACTCGTGTGTTTAGGGTTTAAATAATTTCACCGCGAGGGTCAATGTATATCCTTAGGGGCGCTATTAGGTTTAGGTCTAGGTTTAGGTTTGAGTAGGAGGGTGGGGAGAAGGACACAAGTCGACATTGAATTCGAATGACCTTTGACCTTTAACCCCGAATGACCTTTGACCTCAAGTAGACTTTGTTATCGATTGCAGCCGGACTATTTTGCTAATGTGATCGAAGTTTGAGTTCCTAATTTTATTACGGCAGTGTCACGTTTTTAGAAGCTTTGTGTAAAGGACTATCTTTGCGCGACGTCAATTCAATTCAATTCTTTATTTGCGTAATATGGGTTTACAGAAGATGTTGCATTTTAAGTTGTTTCACCATATACAGCTTCAAGCATGCAAAAATTTAAAATTTCAATCTAATAATAAAAAATAACATTAGCCACAGGAACTATTACCAAAATTAACGCAATAAAGTTATTTGACTTTTCGGTCAGTGTATATCCTTAGGGGCGCTATTAGGTTTAGGTTTATGTTTTGGTTTAGGTTTATTCTTAGGTTTGAGTATAAGGGTGGCGAAAATGTCACGGGTCGACTTTGACCTCGAATGACCTTTAATCCCGCATGACCTTTGACCTCGAGTAACCTTACTAATACTACCTTAATAACTCCAAAACGGCTAGGCACAAATTTAAAATTTTCGGTGTTACGCCTACGCCTACGAATGGCAGGAAGATGCATTCGGTCCGAGTGACTGCATACTACATAAGGCACTAAATACAACAAAAAGTCCAAACCCTTTCATTAGTGTCCATTTGTCTCGTCAGTCTTCCTAGAGCAATAATTGGTTAAATGGCTAACTAGTTGGTTAACTAGGGAATCGGAATTCACGAATATACCTATGATCTTGCTGCCGTAACGTTACCGCAGCAGTGTGGTTTTTTCCTGCTGGTCCAATCAAAATCTGAATAATTCAGATAATTAGTGCTCCATGTCGTGTAATTGTGCCGAAAATTTTAAATTTGTGCCCCCCAAGGTTTCAGAGTTATTTCAAATCTCGCTGGCGTAACGTTTTGCGAATTCCTGTATCTCAAAAACTGTTTGGCACACAATCATGATTTTTCATACACACATGTGTTATTTTGTGCCCATTTGTGACAGTTTCATATTTCAATATATCAGAAAGGTACGGGTGTTATAAGATTTTTCCTAAATAACTAAAATAGCTCCTAGCTCTTAAACTGGGAAACCTAGAAACCAAATGTTAGTGCTAGCTTGTATTTCTTATTGATCCTAAGCATTTCTATAATGATTGTAAGCCTACTCCAAGGAATTTACGATTTATTACGATTTATTGCTATCTCGCGGTGAAATTACTTAAACCCTAAATACACTAGTTTCTTATGTTCCGATTACTTTTATTAATATACAAAAATTAGTGCCCTACTTCAAATATACGTCTACCAATCAGCTCTGTAAACCTTATAATTAAATGAAGTCGGTTAAATATTATTTATAAATAACCATCACGAAGCGCTGTCGGTGGTTAACTGGCGGAATTGGAATGTATAGAAACAAGCGAACGCTCCGTACTTCAAGCCATCCTATTTAAACTGACAGCGTTGTAATGAGTACAGACGCGTACATAATACTTTGGAGTGTATTTATAAACTATTAAATAAGGTAAATAAATGTATAATCACAGGGTATGCTAAATTTGAATATGAAGGTACCTTACTTAATATTCCTTTTTAACCGACTTCAAAAAAGGAGGAGGTTCTATGTTCGACTGTATGTATGTTCACCGATTTCTCCGGCATTTATGAACCGATTTGAAAAAGTATTTTGCTGTTCGGTAGATCGTAGCTCCAAGTTGGTCCCATAAACCTGGAGCACTAAAAAGCCTGAAATAATATTTCTATTACCACCACTGCCTACCCCTTCGGGAAAATCAGGCGTGATGATGTGTTATCGAGTATTTGGGGTCAGTGCCAATCTATCTTCTTACTTTTATAGTAGGTAGACTCGGCATACCAAGATTGGCACTGACTCCAAATACTCGATAACACATCATCACGCCTGATTTTCCCGAAGGGGTAGGCAGTGGTGGTAATAGAAATATTAATTCAGGCTTTTTAGTGCTTCAGATTTTTTTGAAGTCTGTTTTTATTTTTTTATAAAAATAATTTTATTCCATGATTTTTAGTGGCGCCATACAAACTTTATCACCCCAAATTACCCCTTTGGGCGGTGACTTTTACAAGATTCCAAAATAAAAATTTCTTAATTTATTATATGGAGTATACATACTATGTTTCAAGTCAATCGGACACAAATATATTTTTCTACCGTACTTCTACCTCTAGTTTCCCCCTTTGGGGGGTTGATTTCCGAAATGATTTTTTTACGGGACCAAAACGACTTAGTCATCTACCAAATAACAGTTTTAAAAGAAAAATTGGTTCATAAACGTCAGAGATAAACGGTAACTCTCCATACAAACTTAACACGTCGTTTTACCCCATTTGGGGGCGATTTTTCCAAAATCCTGAAACATGAGTTTCATAATTTTTTATGCAAAATATATATACATTAAATTTCAAGTCATTCGGACAAGATTTTTTTTTCAGACGACCTTCACCCCCCAAAATTACCCCCCCTTAGGGGTTGCTTCTAGGAATTATTTTTGTATGAGACCAACTTGGAGCTACGATCTACCGAACAGCAAAATAATTTTTCAAATCGGTTCATAAATGTCGGAGAAATCAGTGAACATACATACATACATACATACAGCCGAACATAGAACCTCCTCCTTTTTTGAAGTCGGTTAAAAAGTAATCGGAACATAAGGAACTCGTGTATTTAGGGTTTGAGTAGGAGGGTGGGGAGAAGGACACAAGTCGACATTGAATTCGAATGACCTTTGACCTTTAACCCCGAATGACCTTTGACCTCAAGTAGACTTTGTTATCGATTGCAGCCGGACTATTTTGCTAATGTGATCGAAGTTTGAGTTCCTAATTTTATTACGGCAGTGTCACGTTTTTAGAAGCTTTGTGTAAAGGACTATCTTTGCGCGACGTCAATTCAATTCAATTCTTTATTTGCGTAATATGGGTTTACAGAAGATGTTGCATTTTAAGTTGTTTCACCATATACAGCTTCAAGCATGCAAAAATTTAAAATTTCAATCTAATAATAAAAAATAACATTAGCCACAGGAACTATTACCAAAATTAACGCAATAAAGTTATTTGACTTTTCGGTCAGTGTATATCCTTAGGGGCGCTATTAGGTTTAGGTTTATGTTTTGGTTTAGGTTTATTCTTAGGTTTGAGTATAAGGGTGGCGAAAATGTCACGGGTCGACTTTGACCTCGAATGACCTTTAATCCCGCATGACCTTTGACCTCGAGTAACCTTACTAATACTACCTTAATAACTCCAAAACGGCTAGGCACAAATTTAAAATTTTCGGTGTTACGCCTACGCCTACGAATGGCAGGAAGATGCATTCGGTCCGAGTGACTGCATACTACATAAGGCACTAAATACAACAAAAAGTCCAAACCCTTTCATTAGTGTCCATTTGTCTCGTCAGTCTTCCTAGAGCAATAATTGGTTAAATGGCTAACTAGTTGGTTAACTAGGGAATCGGAATTCACGAATATACCTATGATCTTGCTGCCGTAACGTTACCGCAGCAGTGTGGTTTTTTCCTGCTGGTCCAATCAAAATCTGAATAATTCAGATAATTAGTGCTCCATGTCGTGTAATTGTGCCGAAAATTTTAAATTTGTGCCCCCCAAGGTTTCAGAGTTATTTCAAATCTTGCTGGCGTAACGTTTTGCGAATTCCTGTATCTCAAAAACTGTTTGGCACACAATCATGATTTTTCATACACACATGTGTTATTTTGTGCCCATTTGTGACAGTTTCATATTTCAATATATCAGAAAGGTACGGGTGTTATAAGATTTTTCCTAAATAACTAAAATAGCTCCTAGCTCTTAAACTGGGAAA